>OY735202.1:62716549-62839049 GCA_963457665.1 Thysanoteuthis rhombus
GGAAATATGAGGGTTGCATGAGTCTAAAAAATACTTGGAAAGACGGAAAAAAACGACGGAAAAATCGATCAGATTTATTGATCAAAAACCCGTTGCTCAAATTATCAGTAACCAAAGACAAAACCAAATCAGGGACACAAAAAAGGATAATATGCTATAGCATATACATATATAGTGCTGCAGATTTTCGTTTAAAAACTGAAATAGAGATAAATAAATGGCTGGATATAACAACTGAAAAAAAAAAGGATAATCTCCGTAGATTTTACATGAGGCAATAGCATCATGAGTGATTAAAGCACCAAAAAAACTCCATATGTATTTTAATATTTCGAAAAATTTGGATGATGAATTGAAATCATAAAAACATTGGGGGATTCTCTTCCCCCATCTCTCTCTCTCCTTCTCTCTCTCTCTTTCTCTCTCTCTCTCTATATATACACACACACACACACACACACATATATATATATATATATATATATATATATATATATGTATATATATATATATATATATATATATATACACACATATATATATGTGTCTCTTTAAATATAACTACTCAGTATTCCCTTTGTTTTTAAGCTATATCGGTCAACTGATATCATCCGATATCTGTATATCGACATTTTAGCATCTATATATGTATATGCTCGATGATAACGCATCAAATCTCTCAATTTACTCATTAGATCATTAAAAAAATGAATTTATAAAATGTCACAAGAATAGGGAGATCATATATTTAACCTAATGTCAGAAGCTCCAAGAGGACATTTGGTCAAATGCAAAAAATACTAATTCAAAAGTTGGAAGGTCTGTGTTTAAGGATATTTTATAAGATTTTTGGTTCACTTCAGGATTCATTCGTATTCATATATCCTGCATCGTAACTTTCGACAACAAATTTTGATTTCCATTTTACTGACAAAGCACCTGGTATAAGTTTGTATGCTTCTCACTTGGTCTAATTATTATTTCCAACATGACTAAAATACTCAGTATTCATTTATCTTTCGATATCTTTGAATTTTGTACTGTTCTTATTAATTCGATTCCCTCTTGCGATTTTCCTGCGTTTTGGTCTTTCTTCTATCCATCTCATAACCGTCTTGCCATTCTATTGCTGCTTCTTACTACCACGATGGGGAATTGTGGCCAATCCTGAGGAAATTAAAAGTCAAATGACGAACTCTGGGAGGCCTGGTGACTATGATGATGATGATGATGATGATGATGATGATGATGATGATGGAATTTTCATTTATATGCCAAATCCAAATCCTCCCTGCTTTTATGCATTTACATAACTGAAGTTGTTTATCCTGACTGCCTTTTAGCCCACGTGATTTATTGCCTTTTTCAAATTGAATCGTGACAACTTGTTATTTACGATTAAACCAATATCACAAAAACCAGATGAGTTCATTTTTTTTTAATCAGCTGACCTTGCAAAAAAGACTGCTTGTCAAGCCTGACCGGACTATTTCAGCAATCTATTCAAATAGTAATGTTTTTCCTGGATCAAAAAACGACAAATCACTTCGAATCAATATGCTGACTGAAGTTTCTGTGTCATTGTAAGGAATAGAAAATCTTGCATATTTAAATAAAGAATCTTGAAATTAAAAAAACAAAACAAAACAAATCGACATCATGAATGGACGCTTGACTCCGGCTTCGTTATAATCGATATAATTGAATCGTGATATACAATGCAATTGTTAGAAAGCAATTCATATATCAATGCTATTTGTGAAAAGAGGATTTGGGTGTCTTCGGCATTCACATCTGGAAATAGATTCTAACAAAATTGTGTGTATTTCTTTAATGATTCCCCTGAAATTATTTATCGTCAGTAAGAGGTCAACAGTGAGCATTGTATAAAGATAACTTGACTGAAAGTTCGAAACATTTATTATATTATCTGATGGATGTTTAAGCTTTTCTAACTTATCAAAAAAAAATCGAAGCATAAACATTTCTGATTGCAAAGTAGGTTATCCAAATTATAAGGAAATGCTTATAGAAAAAAAAGTTTCACAACGTTTAAGCACGGAGGACACATCCTAAGTTCCGAAAATAATCGATTCGAAATTTGAACAGAAGTGAGATTTTAGTGCCACTTGAGAAGACTTGTAAATGCGTACCTTGGCCAAGTGGGATAGTTGGTTGATTTTGAATGCTAGTTGAGGAAAAGATGTCGATAATGTATTGCAGAATCCAGGGATGGAAAAGTATGGCAAAACGTTTTTTTTTTTTTGTGTTGGAGACACACACACTCGCATCCCTCATATACATACATTCATGCATATATATATATATATATATATATATAACCTCATTTGGGCACAGTGACACTAGTGAGCCAAGTTCTCTACGAGCAGACCCATGTTTATCTTATACATAAGGGAAGATGATTTGCCTTGAATCACCCAATTAGATGAAAGAAACTAGTAGCCAATAGCATTGTCAGTAGAATTATCCTGGATGGTGTTTGGTAGTTTAGCAACTCTTCATGTCCTTGGGACAAACCAAGCTCAATGGTTTACCGAGAGCAAAATTATAATTGTTTCTCAACAAATGAGATTTTCCCTGAAGCAGTCATTGTTTCGGACCAGGTCACACTCAAAAGAATCCATATTGACCTTTATACTGAACAAGTAATTGGAAAAAAAGAGATTAAAAAAAAAAAACGATTGAAAAAATGATACAGATTCATGTCTGGAGAGAATGTATTCATTATTGGCAATGTGTAAAGTTTTTTCACACTTTTCAGTGATCTCATCCTCTCTCTCTTTCTCTCACTCCTTCTCTTTCTCTCACTCTCACTTACTCTCTCTCTCTTCACACATACACACACACACACACACACACACACACACATATATATATATATATATATATATATATATATATATATATATATATATATATATATATATATATATATCAGCAAAATACATCGTGTGCACCATGCACTTTTGTTACTGCAATGTAGCAGACAGAATGTATTTTAATCACCAAAAGTATAAAATATCACAATTTTACTTTTGCTGAATAAACGTAATCACGTGGACAGAAAAAAAAAAAGAATTGAAAATTAAACCTGTGAGACCTCTTTTAAAAAGATATTCACCTCCTTTTTACTGTTTTTTGTGTAATATTCCCATGCTAATTCTAATGCATGAGATTGTTTTCTGGTCTGCAAGAATTCCCGACATACATTGCAGTAGTTGCAGATGAACAGTATCTCCGGCTTTGTTTTTTTTTTCCCTACCGGGCACAAAGTATATGGAATGTCTACTTTTTCTAATTCCGAAAAAGAAACATGCAGCTGTATATAATTAAAAAAAAAAAAGGAACCAATTCCCCTATCTCCTCCAACAAAACTATTCATAAAATTAGTAAATATCAGGGCTGCGTTGGAATGAATCAGTATTAAAACTTACAGCTTCCTCCACCGCTAAAAATAAGATACACATTTTTCCCAAACACGTAGACACAAATTAATAAGTATTTAGACTGATTATTCGAGAGAAGTATGTATTCGATTGAAACAGAACTTAAAGTTCATCATTCATCCCGAGTTTCTATGAATATAATTTCTTATCTCACCCGCGTAGGGAGAATAACGATAATATCTTGCTGCATGTGAAACAACACTAAGAACGTTTACACTGATTATTTTCTTTTTAGATGTTGGAAACTATTAAGATGAATTCGGACAAAAAACGAAAAATATTCTCTCAGCTTCAATGCTTTTTGATGATAATCTTCTGGTTAAAATAATGTACATTACTGCCAGTGAGAAAATAATCTACAGTATTTTTATGAAAATGCATTGTGAAAAGATATCTGGCATACATCTGTCCGCTGAGCCAGGCTGATAGCGTAGTGTCGAATGCCTTGACTCCAACACAGAAATAAATAAATTGTGCAAACTCCCTGAATGCAAAGCATGGGTTGAGTTCAAATTCATACAATCAAGGGAAATCGAATCATCTTTTTAAACTTCTAACCATACCAGGTCTCAAGATCTCCATCCAGATGTAAAATTTAGCTTCCTATATTCAAGGGATTTGCCAACAAATATACATGTATGCATTGATTGGATATTTTTTTAAGTACCTATGTGACTTTCAACGTTCACTGTCAGCTTGAGCTCTGCATAATATCAGGCATCACTCTGGTGTTAGGGTCAAAAGTATTTTTCTGTAGTATATGGTCCATCGTTTGTTTTTGCTATGGCTCTACCTACGTTCATCGATTTCTTAAAAGTATAATCGTGCTTGATAAAAAAAACTGAAAGAAAGGAAAGAACAACTTTAAGGAGAGTACATTGGCTTGAATGATAGATGATTGGTTGAGAGTTTAATTGGAAGTTCAGTTGCATCAACAGATACAAGTAAAGTGATAGGAAAAAATTCGACTGAACGATGCATGATGGAATACGATGACTCAGTGTGTATGTAGATGACACTGCTTTTCAATGAAAACTCGAACAAAAACATTCGAATCTGCAATCTTTAACACTCAAAATCAAAATGTGAAATTGATAAAATTGGCAACACTAGGCTTGCCATTTCAAAGAAGTGAAAAAAAAACATTCTGTTAAAAATTTCATGTTTAGCAGTATATTGGTTTGAATTGGCAGAGTTTACACATTCTGTTAAATCGGATACTACAGTATTACCTATTTCAAAACTGCTATATATAAATATGTTAATCGTCCATAAAAGTGTACGAAAATCTGTTTTGTTTCTATCCACATTCCCCTGGTAGATGTAGTCTACTTAGATACATGTCCTGGCCTGTGAGTTTAATTCTTTTTTTTCCTTATTCACTGCGTTTTGAATTAATATTCTTAAATCATAACAGGAATTGACCCATTGATTTTGAAGTTATCACTGCAGTATTCAACTTCTGAATACAAATACATGATCTAAAAGTCATTATAATTTCAATGAATATTAAGATGTACTTCTGTTCCATCAGAGAGATGAATGATAAGTCGTGATTTTTAGGATCGACGATTACGTGTATATTACAGATGAAACACTCATCCCAGATGAAAAGTGCGTATGATATTAATGCAATAATTTGCACGCATATCCAAACAAACACTCCTTCAATCAACGCTAAATTCAGTTACTAGAACGATTTCCATAAGTTATTCGTTTAGCATTGGATCTTCCGGAAATTTGCTAAATTCTTTGGCTTCATGTGTTGACTTAAATTATTAATTTATATTTTCAACGTTTCATTCTCTGGGAATCGGCAAGTGCCAACAAATTCGCCGAATTTAATTAACATATGACGAATCAGGGAGGAAGTTTCGACTGATGGCCTATTAAATAATGACTAGTAATCAATGATCAACCTAACAGTAGATAATAGTTTATATAACAATAGACTGAATAACTGCAGATGATTAAAAATCATTTGTATGGATCGATGCAAATCAATAATCAATCAATTTTACGAGAGATTAATATTCGAAAATCTGAAACGGTTTTTCCAAAAAGGAAGTCTGATATATCATCAAACATAGGTTTGATTTAGTTGGGCTGGACACTTACAGTCAAAATTCAGACCATGATAACATTCCCCATATCACTTGTATACTCTTTGATGCTTCAGATATATGTATTTTTCTTTCATGATGAGTATAGGATTCTGTTTCCACGTGTTATTGATTGAGATTTGATGAAGATGAAAAAATAAAATTCACACTTCTCCACCCTGTATGTCAAGAAAGTATTAATAGAATGATCTGTTTTACATAACATTATTTTGGTTATGTTCGACTATTAGCGTCTGTCCCATTTTATAAATTCATACCTGTTAATAACGTAGTAAGCAGAAGTTGATAAAGCAAATGTATATTTTATTAAGCAGGTTTTGAG
This sequence comes from Thysanoteuthis rhombus, assembly GCA_963457665.1. NCBI lineage: Eukaryota > Metazoa > Mollusca > Cephalopoda > Oegopsida > Thysanoteuthidae > Thysanoteuthis > Thysanoteuthis major. The sequence goes on from OY735202.1 coordinate 62,722,462, forward strand.
GAACTGTTTTATTTTTCATATTACACCAATATGATATATGCTTCATCTAGTATAGGCATGTTATCAAAATGTTAATGGTGGATATTCAAAATACCACCCAGACAAATTTATTTTTGGTTGCTGAATTCCCACTTGATTAAACCTTTTCAGTTGGAAAGAAAATGATACTATGGCTGGCCGAAATTTCTCCATCAATGATCTTACAAAATAAACAAAACTTGTGTAAGATGAAATTGAGATTTTACTCCTCAAGATGATTACAAAAGCAGTATATTGTATCATTGTTGGAGAAAATGAATATTTTTATTATAAATGTATTTATTCATCAGAATGGAATTAATTGAGTAACATTATATAAATGTGAGTAAATTTGTAAGATGAGTCTGTTTGGCTCAGTCAGTAAGAGAGTCACGTGCAAATCATTTAGTGTTGATTTCAAATCACAGTAGGAAAATATTAACTTTGCTCATCAATACTCGTAACATGTCGGGACAGACAAATAGTGAGATGTTTATTCACTCGAATTTGGTGGCTTTTATTTTCGTTGTTGTTGCGTTAAAAAAGTACCAAAGTAAAGCAAGACATTTAGAGGGTTTGACCGATCCAAATTATCTTTAATTTTATCAATGTGGTTAGTAGTAGTATTGGCGACGGATAATTTGGAAGAGTTTGCACAACATTTGGTTGATATATGACTGCCAGCAACAAAAGTTTTCAGACAAATTTTCTAATCAGATTTCAGAATATTCACTTTCATACTCTATGAATTGTTAATTGGATAGTGCAAACAAGTATCCGAAATTTCCAGATTGTAGCCATGGCTGGCATGAACATTGTTTTTGCAATAACGATTCTGATATGGATTATCTTGGTGGCAAATAATAATTATTCATGAGGGAATGGCCCAAAGCTTCTTATCTCACAATTTCAACCACGATATAAGTGATAACTGTACCTGCCAAAAGCTAGAGGCCATCACAGGATGTTATTATGGCATATTCGATTTCACAGTAACAGAGATCTGTTTAGTTTAAAACGGCTATTTAGAATTCTCCAAGTCTAGCTTCTAATATTTGCAGGGGACATGTTTACATCTGGACCGGTTTTACATCTGGTAGACATGTCAAAGAGTGTTGGGTTCAACCAGTTGACTACACATTATGGCTCTTTAAAGAAGTGTTTTGTGGTCTTCTGTTCCATGCATATCAAGGTTCAAATATTTTGCAGCATAGCAACATTCTCGATAGTGGCCTGCAGTATATTGTCTGAGACTGAAGCTGACATTTTTCTCTGTAATGAAAACCTACATTGAACATAGCTCTGAATACCATTATGTTAATGAATCGTAAATTACTGAGTAAGATTGGAACATTATTCTTAGAATAAGCCAAATCAACTCTTGAAAAAAAAAAAAACGTGTTACATTCGATTCCTTGGTCGCGTTGGTATTAAGAATAAGTTCTTGAAATTTCGTAAATTGTTGCTTTTTCTATCTAAACTGAAATAGGATGCAATGTTTTTCTTTGATGGAACACATTAATGCACTTGCAAACTTATACAATATCATACCCAGAAAAATATGTTTATATCAGCAGATATTGATTATGTAGTTTTCAGACGCTATTCTTTTCGATTCTGTAGATGCAATCTCTGTGTGAATCAGTTCGCAATGATTGGAAGTAACTTTTTTTTTTGACCGGAAATTTCAGTTACATTTTCAAAAATACTTTTCCTATATTTCATCATTTGTATAGATGTTACGGCACTCAGAGTGCGCTATCACAAGAATCGGAATTTATGTGAAAAACAAACTTTTCACAAAGTTATTGGTATTACAGTAAGGCACATATTTACTGAACCTGAAATACATTCCAGAATATCATATCATATAAAAAAAATAATACCTTGATCATACATTCAGATTTCCGCGAATTCTGAGATACAGTCTGGAAAGTTTGAAGATGAATACAATGAATTTATGATATGAATTGCGTTATCAAAAATATACAGAGACATCATTTAGGAGATAATTGAATAAAAAATTGAAGAAGAAAAAGAAGGAGGAGGAGGAGGAGAAGAAGAAGAAGAAGAAGAAGAAGAAGAAGAAGAAGAAGAAGAAGAAGAAGAAGAAGAAGAAGAAGAAGAAGAAGAAGAAGAAGAAGAAGAAGAAAAAGAAGAAGAAGGAGAAGAAGAAGAAGAAGAAGGAGAAGGGGGGAGGAGAAAAAGAAGGAGAAGAAGAAGAAGAAGAAGAAGAAGAAGAAGAAGAAGAAGAAGAAGAAGAAGAAGAAGAAGAAGAAGAAGAAGAAGAAGAAGAAAAAGAAGAAGAAGGAGAAGAAGAAGAAGAAGAAGAAGGAGAAGGGGGGAGGAGAAAAAGAAGGAGAAGAAGAAGAAGAAGAAGAAGAAGAAGAAGAAGAAGAAGAAGAAGAAGAAGAAGAAGAAGAAGAAGAAGAAGAAGAAGAAGAAGGGGGGAGGAGAAGAAGAAGAAGAAGAAGAAGAAGAAGAAGAAGGAGAAGAAGAAGAAGGAGAAGGGGGAGGAGAAAAAGAAGGAGAAGAAGAAGAAGAAGAAGAAGAAGAAGAAGAAGAAGAAGAAGAAGAAAAAGAAAGGAGGTAGAGAGACTAAAAAGATCTGCCAATGACGAAGTGGAAGAAAGGGCATATAGGAAATGGTTGTGAGAGATTGATAGGGTAGGGGGAAGAGAATAAATAACGATAGAAAACTGGTAGATGTATGGTAATAAAAAATTGAATAATCAAGGGGCAGGGGGAAGATGGAGAGAAAAAGATCAAAATTGCTTGGAAGAATGTAAAGGTGAAAAAATGACGAAAAATGGGGAGGGGAACTCGAAGAGGCCCTCCTTCAATGTATCTATATATATCCTGCCGCAGTGTACGTGGCCGGTGATCGATGTAGGCTTCCAAATGTTCATTTCTACGTTAAATAGGTCTTTTCACTTAAAGTCCTTATGCTGAACCTAGTCCTTATCTTATTGAGTGTATTTTTATGACAATATTAGTGGATGGGAAAATTAAATTGAAAGTGTGAGTTAGAACGTAGAAAACAAAACGTGGGAACATGTGAGAGAGGATATGCCAAACGATTGAAAAATTATGAAAAGTAAAAAGAAAGAGAAAACACAGTCATAGCAGTAGCACCCACTGCTAAGACTGTGTTTTTGTTTGTGGTTCAAAGAGGTCAGAATTGTGAGATGGGAAATAAAGCGACAAATTGAAAGGTGAGTACCAATGAGAAAAGCCAAGATAAAAGATTATAAAGATATCACAGATGTTGAAGCAACAAACCTATTCGCATTGAATAAGGACTCATTTTTTCAAAGAAACAATGACAGAGTATACACTATGAGAGGGACTTCAATTCGAATAACAGAAAGCAGCAAGTCCTTCAAAAAATGAGTAAATTACTTCGTACAGATGAACGGCCTCTCTTAACGTAGTCAATTGTTCAAATTAATGTAGAAAAGTATTATTGTCTTGAAAAAACAATTTTTGATGATTTTATCATCATTATTTTGTATGCATTTCTTTTTTCTCAGAATAATTCTGTTAGTGAATTTTCTCATGGTGATGTAATCTGATTCTAACTTTGCACTGCTAGAGGCAACATTTTTTGTTATCCCCCGATTAGAAACATGATCAGGAGTAAATTATTTCTTGGCATTGCTTGAAAAGCCGGGGAAATCCCTGGACATTTGAAAGGAATACTGAGAAATATACCGAAAAAAGTTTCATGACGTCACATCTCGAGAAGAGAAAAACTCAAGTTGAGGTATATGATCAGTATTTTGATTCTTAAGCACTCATTAAATGTAACAGAAATTGACCACTTGATTCTGGTGATTAATGTGTGTTATTCAAGAGTTTGGGAATTGAAACTGATAAGATCAGCGATTCAAAGATGAAAAACTCGACCATTGCATGAATAAAAAGTGTCATAGTGATTCAAAAGAGAAGCATTCACATATTGCACTGCACAATCAGCTGAAATAGTCATTGCATTAGAATTGGAATGAATTGCTAAGTAGGTAGACGACGAACTAAGAAGAGAAGATAAGAAAAGGAAAAAAAATCGTACTGATGTGATAGTTTTTTTGGTTTTTTTTTGATACAGAGGAAGAATTCAGGAAAGAGAAGAACAACAAGACTAACAACAACAGCAACGGAATTAAGAAAAACAACATCAACAACGACATCTACAACGGGGAGAATTAGTGGCAGCATTTATATAGCAGACAATTCATGAAAAAGAATGAATAGACATGAATAATTTTCCATAGAAAAAGTGAATGACAAAATGCTAAAAAAAACTGAAGAAAGAGCAGATGATATCATATTGATGATGGTGATGATAATGGTGACGATAACAATTTAGATCTGGATCAATATGATGAACAAGAGATATTTCAAAGAACGATTGGAAACAACTGAATGAAGCTGATGCAGAGGGGACTGAAGAATAAAATGTGGACTATAGAATGAAAAACTTTGATTAGGTGACATTATAAACTGAAATAGGATTTTAAAAAGGGAAAGAAATCATTAAATATACAAAAAACTATGAAAATAACCAGGATATTTCTCTACAAGGGAGTACGTATTATTCCTGTAAAGCTGAATGTTGTTGTTTTTTTTATGGTGGTTTATTTTCTGCAATGGAAGGAACTGTTTTCACAAAATGATTAAGCAGTTCTAAGATCGAGTATGTGGGGGAAACGACACTAGCGACTATTTCTGTTTATGCTCGTTCGTGCGTATGTATAATTGCGTGAGTTGACAATGTCTGGTGTTGATTCAAGCTCAACAAGTTAGAATTACTCCAGTTCGTAGGTTCCACCACCCAATTACATTTGGTTGTTTTTGACTATATTTTCTTTTGTTGATTAGCTTTCGTTTCTAAAAATACGGGCTTTGTACGGAAATCTTTTATATAAACTTAATCAAAGCATAAGGGTTTTTTTTTAAGGGGTGCCCTAGAACTACCTAATTTATCTTCTGCTGCAGATTTTAAACTTTGTTTGACAAACCTTCCTTCCCGTTCTTTATCCGATCCCGTGACGTTCACATCTGCTCACAGAAATGACTTTGGAATCAGGTCTGTTAAAATACTACCTCAGTATACATTACCTCCTTTTTTTTATATATCGAACGAAAAACAATGTAACGAGGTAAGAATATCACTTCAGCATGATGAATAGTACTATTGTTCATCCTTGTTTCTGTTTTTTGATGGACGGACAGACTAGTTACAACTCATAATGTAAGAACTGAACCTTTCACAATTTGATATGATAATTATTTAACACTTGATACCTTAAATAACTATCCTGAAAAGAAACTACGTGGTCGCGTAAAATTAATGTTTTAGTCCGTGGATTTATTGTTTCCATAATGTATGTTTGACGATAATCTAGAGAGCCGAATGAAGACGGTGAATGTTTTTATTCCCAAAAAAGAATTATTTCCGAATGAATATAAACAGCTTGAGTAAAATCCTGAAATTAGTTCCATCGTGGTAAAGGTTGTATTAACCAATTTTTGATTTTGAATAGTCATCATTTGTTTCAACCACGTACGTATTTTGCTATACCAATAGTTCGACAAAGATATCTTGTTATTTGAACACGGACCAGTTCTTTCCTGTACGTGTTACTGACGATAATCCCATCTCGTCTCACTAAGTGTAGGACTATTTTCGTCACTCAACCCCGATCCACCTTTACCCGCAGCTGCATTTCAGTCGAACAGAGATGGGAACAGTTGACTTGACAGCAAACTTTGGTCAAAATTAAACCTCCACAAAGAATCGTCTACGATACGTCGGTGGAGGATAACCAAAATAATTGACTCTACACGTCGAAAGTATCTCCGGGTCGACTGTAAATAGACTTATTGTTTACATACTGATCGTTTGAACTTGGTGCAGGTCGATAAGCTTAATTGCCCAGTGCCATTCCATTATTTTTGCGGGCTTTGTTGATTGCTGGGCGTAGCTTGTCGGCTCATATCGATCGGTTGATGGTCAATATATACGAATACAACAACTGAATAAAAATACATACACCATCTCGAGCAGAGGTGAGTCCTGTTAGATATACATTAACACAAACGATGTGTGCAGTACATCGAGAATTATCTGTAACTGTATGATTCAATTATGTCCGGCTAGAAGTCAATGCTAGTTTAGCATCGTATAATGTATTAACAATTATAAGCTTTCTTGAATGTTTTTTTTTCCAATTCAGTACAAGAGTTTATTTTTCTCTTTCGTTCAGACCAAGATTTCAGAAATGAAGGCCAGAATATCAAGCCGAGTTCTTTTCTAGGGTTGATACCGTTGAGGACATAAAATGCCAGACTGTTTCCTCAATATGGTAGCAATTAATTCAACTTAAGAATGTCGAGTGAAGGAAACATACACTGGTACGAAATTTATGGAATGCCAACGTTTATCATTCCCTTTCTCAAATTGAACAAAGCTTCGACCTTGTATTGATGCTAATATGCGACTCACTTCTCAGCTTTAATCTGCCTTTTCATTAATAGGATATCGATTCTGTTGGTCAGGGCCACGATCACCTTACTTTGATAACCAATGAGCTTATCATCTGAGAGCTAAAATTGAGTGGTAAAAGATACATATATTGTAAAAAAGAACAGAATCAGCAAAGCCTACACGTCACATGCAAAGAGAAAGGAACAAATCAAGAAAGGAGTAAAAATAAAGCAGGGAGATTTTTTTTTTCTGAAATGATGAACATCTGATACATTATTCTGTGTTAAATACAATAGTGATTTTACCTGATACCATCTATAGTCATATACATTAAATCTGACAAGTGTCAAATCCGGATATGAATGCAGGTAAATCCAATTCTACAGAAAAGTTTTTTTTCGATACTGTGAAGAGCAGCATATTAAAAGACTATATGACCTCTCTTGTACTTTACGTTGTCCATGATAACCAACAGGCCATTTATTATGACCAATGATATTCCATGATTTATCAAAGCCAACGTTTTCCAACGGATTTCAGTAGCAATGCAGGTGTATGATGATTTACCAAAGATCTACCAGAATTTGATTATTAGGAGTTAATGATCTCGATATGACATCTACAATGAGTGCTATCCCCATTTTCAAGGATACTCATTTATTCTTCACCAAAGGCAGGGTAGCTCGTATCTCATTTGCTAAATAGCATAATGCAGCTTTAATTCCAAAGGAAACGTCCTATAGAATCACTAGATTAATCTTCAGAATGCCCATAGCTCGTTCATAATTCATCATAGATAATTTTTAATGTTTTTCAATGGTTCCGTGTGTTCATAATAATGCACTGATCCATTGCAGTTTGGCTTCTACAAACATATTTTTTCGAGGTTGCATAAAAAATGTCCTCCTGTTTAATCGCTAAAATCCAAATTATTTCTCCATTTATTCATCGTAGATGAGGACTTCCAACCGTTTTTATGGTACCAGACGTGCCTCACGACGTATCAAATCTTTATAGGTCTCACCACTGTAAAAAAAAAATTTAGGAACGGTGACTGAAATAGTTGCACAATCCTCAACATGACAATAATTAGTTCATTAATCGTCTTAGACACAGAAAATTACCTTCCTCATGCTGTGTAACGTAATGACTTGGGATATTTACTGGATGCCGTGGTTTGACTTTAACCTGTAACCTCTCAGGATATGTGTAATGTTAACACAACATACGTAACTAAACACTATCATAGCTATGCTATAGTTACGTTCCATGGTTATTATGCACAAAATTTATCCTTCCAGAAGAAGAGTAAAAAATTATGCCTTCTTGGAACGATGGTGTCATTGTGAAAAAAGCAGTCAGATTGGGTGCTTATAATTTAAAAAGCATTTGTTATGTTCAATTTGAAACTAATCAACATATTTGCCACTTTGGTAGCAAAGGTTTCCTCATGAATGCCGTGAAAGTCATTAAACAGCTTTAGCAAAGGCCAAGGAGTGCAAAATAGTATATAAATCTACATGTCATAGCTTGATGTTATAGCACATCAGAATTCTATGGAAAAAAAGTGAGAACCAGCCCCCCAAAATATGAGAACTTATGTTCATGCAAGGAGGGATTTGCATTGATACCCAGTTATCATGACGATGTAGATACTGCAGCGTATTTAGTCAACTGTATGAAACAAGGAAATTTGCTACAATCAACAATTACAAACGTGACAAATTAACATTCATTGCATTGGTCAGTCTTCCATCAACCATTACTGCAGCTGAAAAAACCTCTTACGGGATGCATTAACTCGTTCAGTAGCAACTGGGCCGATTATTCAAATTGAATCAGAAAACAACCTAACTGCAATTGCCACCGATCCATTAATTGCTCGTGAATTGTTGATACAGATTCTGAGCTGTGATCGTAGAAATAATAGAAGAATCCCTGATTTTGAAAAAAAAGTCCAGAAATAGTTCCCTCCCACATTGACAGGTATGTATGTGTCACCGTGACTGCTGCATTAGCCATAATTGAATTCCTTTCATATACTCTTTATTTTGATATATCACATTTGTCCTATATTGCAAACATCATGTGAATATCACATGGATTGCCTTGGATTTTGTTACATAGCCTGGCCAAATAAATCAAAATATACCGTGTAGATCGTATGTGATACGAAATACACAAAATGCCTTCACCGATGTAGTAGGATTGAATTACATCCTTAGCATCCCGTCTATAATTGGAATACACGTGTTTGTGAACTATTGTTTTGTTATCTTTTTTCAACTGAAAAATGTAATTTTAATCGTGACCTAAAAAAAAAAGCACACAGGAAGCAACAGGAAAATTCTGATGAGATGGACACTATTCTGGAAAATAAACCATCACAGTAGTCGAATTGCATTGCAATTTATGAGGATCATGTCTAGCGACGTAAATCCCCAGATATCATATGCAAAACTGTTGGTGAGAAAAGTCAAGATAGCTGACTGACTAGACAAGTAAGGAATCTCTTTATTCTTCAACACCGATGATATATAAGTCTGGCGAATCCTATTGAAAGTCTGAGCTGATGATGATGTTATCAACAGTGTGTAAGCTGAATAAGAAATTGGTAAACTCTTCACAGCCTGCCTCGAGATGTTCTTCAGAAGACTATACTGGGAGAGTAAAGGAATTAAAATAGACGGCAAGTATCTGAGCAACCTCAAATTCGCAGTCAACATAGCCCTTTTCGCAGAGAACCTACACGATCTCCAACTAATGATAGATGAACTAAATGAAGAGAGCAAGAAAGTCAACCTACACATGAACTTCAGCAAGACGAAGATCATGTGCAACAATCACATTGGAGATAAAAATACTAATATCGAAATCGAGGACACAGAACTCGAGAAAGTAGACCACAACATCTACCTAGGGCAACGAATCTCCATGAGACCCTCAAAAGAAGAAGAAATCAAGCGAAGAATCACACTAGATGGCAAGCCTTTGGCAGAGCTAGCTCAACCTTCAAAAATAATAAGATCCCATTAATCCTAAACAGAGAAGGGTGTACAACCAATGCATCCTCCCAAAAGTCACTTATGGAGCTGAAACATGGAACTTAACCAAGAGACAGACCCGTAAGCTTAGAACCATGCAACGTGCACATGAAAGAATAATGCTGGGCCTCACATGGAGAGACCATAAAACAGCACAGCACATCCGGGAAAAGACAAGAGTTAGAGACATCATAAATCGATGAAAAATCTCAAATGGCAGTGGGCTGGCCATGTTGCAAGAATGGCTGACAATCGATGGACATCACGACTCACAACATGGATTCCCCGGGACCACATGCGCAACCGAGGCCGGCAAAATGTTAGATGGAGAGACGAGCTAGACAAGATCAGGAAGTACTGGCTCCGTGACGCCCATGATAGAGAAGTGTGGCAAATCCTGGGGAAGGTCTATGTCCAACGACGGACGCTGAAAGACTGATGATGATGATGATGATGATGATGATGATGATGATGATGATGATGATGATGATGATGATGATGATAAATGAGTATTCTACGCATTTTTGGACGTCATTGTGAAAATTGTACTTTTCCAATATTCAGGTGGAGAGAACTTTTATTTTGTTATCAGACGCATCTGATACTTTTTTAATCCGTTGGGAATCAGAAAACTGCACAGGTCTGCAAGGTTTTAGTAATCATTCCAGACGTCATATACGAAATGATAAGGAGGAAAGTTGGAAATAATTTATCACCCACTATATAAACCAACTAACCTGGAAGATGTTCTTTTGACCAAAAGTATTACCAGTAGTACCAGAACTGCAATATCAGTATATTTTACTTTGATTTTGTATATTGGCGTCTACAATAGACCATCAAGCGTTATTTTGTTATTGCTTGCACTTGGAGATTAAATAATCATAGCAGTAGGCTACTATCTCAATTCTATAGTTCTATAGTTGAATGAGGTCTCCCCTAATATGCCAGTGGATGATTCTGCATCACAGATATACAGATATGATTGAATATGGAATTGATATTTTGTATAGCTAACTGTTATGAACTTTCTTAAACCATCTTAAATGCCATCACATAAATTAGATTTATTGTATGAAACAATTGTCACATCTACCCTCACCATGGATTATTCAACGGAATGAGTTTGAGAATTACCAACTTGAACAAAATACCTAATTAAAAGTTTAGTTAAATAGGTATACACCACAGGGATCGAAGGTTATTATAGACAACACTATTTTACTTGTTTTACAGTATATTCATTCCTTGACGTAAAATATAAGCATTATTAGAGAACGACTCTCAAGCACGAAGACGTCACAAAAGAGTGTTACAAAGAATTTGATTAAAAAAGGTGTTATCTACTATTACCCACAGAAAATATGGGTGTTTGATCCCAATCATGAACTTCCAATCAATGCTGCACTGGAGAATTATTCAACTGCGATACATCTGATGGAAAAAATGTGACTGTATAAAAAAAAATCCAGTATTTTTCAGGTTTTATACGATATTTTGTGGTGGTTGATTTAATAATTTGAAATTCATCTCACATTGTAAAATTAAATTTCAACATTGCATATAAAAACCGCTGGGTGTATGTGCATGTGTTTGTGCGTGTGAATTTCAGCGTTGTGAACTATCAATTTTTCTAAAATTGATATTGTGCACCAAAAATAATCCCTTCATATAAATTTTCTAGACATCGACAGAAAACTTTTAAGTCCATAGCATAATTTTCCATGATGGTGTGAAAGCATAAGATACCCATTTAAATATACATATGAAATACAGAAACTGCAAAAAATAATGAAATAAAAGGAATCTAATGCATTATTGATAAATATTACGGAAGACATACTATAAATGGCACATATATCTCGAAAAGCCAACAAGCAAAAAAATGTTTATTAGTTATACTAAGCCACCGTACTTTCTTTTTCCTCTTTTCTCATCTTTATAGTTGAAAAGGAGAAATCATTCCTCGTTTGATATTATTATCAAACGATTTACGCCATGGTATCCAGTGTGCATAATTTTTGATGATATGGATATTATTTATTTTTCCAGTACGTCAACATATAATCATCCTCAGAAGCATGTTGACAGGCTCTGTGTGATATTATGATATGGCAGATATGAGGAAAGGGTTTTAGCGAAGGGATTTATCTCCAATAATAGATTTTCTGTGATATACTTGGTATAGGAGAAGAGGCTTTTGTAATTTTCACTCAATTGTATACTGGAGATTCGCATGCATTTTTCTTTTTTCTTCTCTATTTACAAAGGGCATGCATGATCTGCATTAGCATTAATCTTCATCATAGCTTTTTCCCAAAATTGTTTCTGTTAAAAACGATTACTTAACATCATGGTTCATTGTTTACCTGTTAAGTTTGATTTAAATGTCCAGAAAGTAATGGGATACAGTGAAAGAAAGAAGGAGAGAAATCATCCGGTGATTCAAGAGTTTTTTTAAAGTCCCCATTTCATCGGTATTATCTTAGATTATTCATGAATTGACAACTCCTTTCTCCCTACTCGACATGTGTCAGTATCAAAAGCGTTGTTCATGACACGGTTAGAACAAATTATGTCATTTTAGAAGGATACATGTTTGCTAATAAGTTTGCATTTTAAAGTTGCCTTCCATTTCACAGGTTCTAGTTACCGACTCGCAGAACAACAGTATTAACTAAGATGATTTCCACATGATTTTCATTTATGAATACAGAATTGAAAAGAGAGTAACAAAAACTGTACGAGGCGTCAACCGAGCATTTTGCCACGGATAATTTTCTGTTTGCACTGCGTAGCGTTGGTTTCATATGCTTCAACAAGACAAATAGTCTCAATGATCTGATTGGACAGGAAAATAACGACTGATGATGGTAAAAGGACGTAATAGAGGCAGGCTGTTTCTCATTAGTGATTATGCTAGCAGTCATAGTAGAAATGAGTAGGGGTAAAAATCTCATGTTTTGTATACTTTCCCGTCGGAAAAAATGAACAGACTTCTTTATGCCACATATGAACTCAAGTTGGAAAATGAAAACTCACTAATATTTTCACAGAACTTGAAATATTTTGTGCACATAAGAAATTTTCCTTTGTTTGCTGGCTTCATACGTCTCTAGGGAATTATGGTTGAGATTGGTAGTATATCCGTCAATACCAGTAACAATTGTCAGAGATTTGAAACAATCTGCCTTAACAAGATTCCAAATGATATCCACATCCATGTTGTGTCAGTAATAATAATAATAATAATGTGATACGATAAAACGGGAAGAAATGAAGGAGAAAATAAAGAGAGAATACTTCAGAAGGATAAGGAAAAATTTAGAAACTAATTTAAACAGCAGAAATCTAATAAAAGGAATGAACTGGGCTGTGTCAGTAGTTAGGTATACAGGACCATTCCTAAGATGGACAAAGGAAGAGCTCCAATCAATGGATAGGCAAACAAGGAAACTTATGACGATGCATAAAGCATTACATCCTAGGGATGATACAGATAGACTATACGTTAAGAGAAAAGAAGGTAGCAGGGGGGTCATCAGCATAGAAGATTGTGTCCAGAGAGCTAAAATAGTCCTAGATAGATATGTGCAAACAATTAGTGAAGAAATCATAAAGAGCGCGAGAGATAGTGCAACGAGCAATAAAGTAGAAAACAATGGAACAGTACAGCAAACAAGAAAAGAAAGATGGGAAGGGAAAAATTGTACGGCGAGTTTAAAAGACGGATACAAGATATAGCAGACGAGAAATCATGGACGTGGTTACGAAAGGGGAACCTTAAGAGAGAAACAGAATCGCTCATCATGGCAGCCAAAAACAAAAGCATAAGAACAAACTATATAAAAGCAAAAATCGACAGAACACAGACAAACAGCAAATGCCGCATGTGCGGTGAAAGAGATGAGACAGTAAATCACATAACTAGTGAATGTAGTCAACTCGCCCAGAAGGAGTATAAGCATAGACACGATAGAGTAGCAACGATGATACACTGGGAACTAAGTAAACAAATGGGATTCAACCATGGGGAAAAGTGGTATCAGCACAAGCCAGAGGCAGTTTTGGAGAATGACAACCACAAACTACTCTGGGACTTCGACATCCAAACTGACCACCTCATCCAGGCAAGAAGACCGGACTTAGTAATCGTAGACAAAAAAAGGAAGGCCTGCCAAAAAGTAGACGTTGCCGTGCCTGCAGACCATAGAGTAAAAAAGAAGGAGGGAGAAAAAAGGGAAAAATACCAGGACCTAGCAAGAGAGTTGAGGAAGATGTGGAACTCGAAAACCAGGGTTGTACCGGTCATAGTGGGTGCACTAGAAACTGTCCCCAAAACGCTGAGGGTGAGACTGGAGGAGATAGGGATTAGGGGTGGATAAAGACCGTACATACCACAGCACTACTGGGAAGTGCACGGATACTGAGGAAGTATAAGTACTGCAACGAATTGTAGCTCTGTCATGATATGCAAAAGAGAGAGACGTTAGCTGAAGACCTGTGGAGACTTATTGTCTCTTAGCCTTCAGCGATAACCACTGGGCAACCGGTGTGAAACTGTAAATAGCAGAATTACTGCGACTAATTACTGAGTACTAGGAGAGGAGGCATGGAGACTTGAGGAGACTTGCTGTCACTCAAACTCCAGCAGTTACCACCAGGCAACTGGTGTGAGATAATAATAATAATAATAATAATAGTAATAATAATAATAGTAATAATAATAATAATAATAACAACAATAGCAACAATAAGAACAATAAGAACAACAATAGTAATTATGATAATGATAATGATAATGATAACAACAACAACATCAATAATAATGATAATGATAATAACAGTAATTGCAGCAGCAACAACAAAAATGATAATAATCAGAAGAAAAAGAAAATTTCCCGGGATAGCAGATGAAAAAGGAGTTATTGCCATTTTTTGAGAAAAGATAGCTCAAAGCTGTTTAAAGAATTATTTTAGTCAAAGGATACATGGCGTAAAAATCATGGTCAAGCATATAATATAGATGAGTCTGTTACGATACATGGACCGATATTTTAGAAGGAATATTTGGTTGATGATATACAATAAAAAGGAGCAAACTGCACCTTGGAAGTGCAGTAATTGACAACACATATAATAACCTTGCACATCCAAAAAATCATACAAGTTTCCAATCGAATACTCTTTTGTACCCATGAAGACACAATGAAACATTGAAAATGGATTTCCTCTTGAAATGATTAGAAAAAGAAATTTGAACATCAAATCATGGCAAAATGAGATATTATTCGGATTGAAGAGCCCAATGAAAGGATTCTAAACTTACTTCCAACATGCTGTAGATACGATTATAAAGGGGGAATTCACTGTCAATTTGCTCTGGACAATATCAAATGATTATGATGTAAGAATTTATGGTCTACTAAACAAACTCAATCCCAATGCCTGGGACAACTTAAGTTCAATTTGGTTACTTGCCAACGATCTGTTTGGCTGTTGATTTGATATTGGTCGATATGGGGTGTGATTACAATGCGGGCTGTAGCGAAAAGTGCTGACCGATTATACCGAAGCGAGTTAAGATAAGAATTTAATTTGCCTCCATGTTTCACTCCTGTTTAGTTTAGTGCTCATATCGTTGGGCCAATGAATGTCAATAAGATGATTAGTCAGTTGTTGATGTGAGATTAAGAGAAGGAATTGCCCAGGGCGTGGTAACCAATAAGTAATTAAGTCCAATCAGATTATAGTGAAATAGACTCGCACTATCGTTGACGCCGTTTACGGGGGAATCTACCACCCGTGAAAGTAGCACGAGGAACTATGGCAGTATGCCATGTTCTGTCTCTTATCTGCAGATAACCTACAATAAGAAATACATATGGCTAAAAAGGCAAGCCGTTCTGGCAGATTCAAAAAGATAATGAATACAGACATGACAAACTAAAATTTTCCTTTTTTAAAAGAGATTTGAATTTGAAATGACACAGTTGAAAATGAGAACTTTCACGTTGTTACACAAAGTAAAAATTGTGAAATAATTGCTTTTCAATTGTTTTCACAAAAAATATGTTAAAATTTAATCCTTTTACATCCAATGATTCTCTAGAGTAGTTCTACTGTAACGAGGTGCTGTAGGAACTGCTCAGAACAAATTTCCCAGAATTTTCCTGGGAGAGGAGATAGTTCTCTTCCATTTTCTATGTACTACTATTTTAGTGAACTGTTATACCTTCAAATCAGCTTACATGAGACATATATATATATATATATACATATAGATAGATAGGGAGAGAGAGAGAGAGAGAGAGAGACGGGGTAGCAAGAGAGAGTGGGTGAGTGAGGATGGAACAAAGTTACAGATAATTGATGGAAACCTAGATCCAGCCAGCATGTACAGGCTTCCTTGGCTTAATGGATTCAAGAACTTGCTTTTGTATTAGCAGACAACCGTGTGCTTTTTCAGGTGTATTTTAGCATTAAACCGCTGATTATAGGTAATCATTTTGTGGTAACTTCTGAATACGAGTGTGTATAGATTAATATTAGGGGGAACCCAAATGTGTATATATACGAGCAATATTCTTAGCATAAACAAATGGTTGGAGGAAAAATGTGATTTATTGTAAAATGTATATTTTACCGGTAGAATGAAATAAGATCATAGAGTTACTATCATTGGTAATTTGGAAAGAAAGATGCCCTCAACAGTAAATTCAACAGAATAGAAAATTACAAATTCAAGGCATAATGCACTTTTATTTTTCCAACAAAAACGGCTTCACAATAAAGCCCGATTATGAAATGGATTTAAATTTGAAAAATAAAACAAAATTAGATACCTACCAAGGTGAGCTAGTCCCTCATATATTTTTACCATGCATGTATGTTGAATCCTTTTAGCATGTATGTAAACATGAATTTCAAAAGTTCCAGTAACATGGTCTTATACGAATGACACAAACACACCAGCTGTTTCAAACCTTACGTAAAAGTTCGTTGTTCCAACGATTCTATGGCTTTAAGTTTTGGAAGATTAAGGGATCCAAGTGTCAAGGTAACCTCTCCTTGTATAATATCCTCGTATTTCTCTGTGCAGGGTTTTACTTCAATCTTGTTTTATACTTGTATCCTCCCTTCCCCTCCCTGTCCCCTTCTCTGTCCGTCCGACTGTCTCCCTATCTGTCGGTCTGTCTGTCTGTCTGTCTGTCTGTCTGTCTGTCTGTCTCTCTCTCTCTCTCTCTCTCTATATATATATATATATATATATATATATATATGTGTGTGTGTGTGTGTGTGTGTGTGTGTGTGTTAGCGTGCGTGTGTGTTGGTCAAGAAATATTCTAATATCAAAAAAATACAATGATATGCTTTAACTCATATAACCAATATCGTAAATAACGTAAGCATATCTGAAACTTCATCCCAGGACAGAAAAGTGTAATTGCTAGGAGAAGGACATACTCTGTTTGTGAGCTGTGCACTGATAATACCACTACCTTTGCTGTTATCTATCTAATGGTAAACTATATTTCATTTCCCACACAGTGAGCTATTGTATGGATCCTTTTGACAGGGGAATTGCGTCGTAAATCTGAAAATTGACAGCATTGTGCTCTCTACAGTAATCCTAACTAATCGATGCTCTTCAGGATAAGAATTGAATTGGAATCATTACTATCTAATTTTTTTACCCAGAGACATGAACCCTGATGCTTTCAAAAGGAAGAATAAGAATAGGAACATTAAGAACTTTATTTTTATGATTTCTACACTGACTTATTCTGATAGGTACATTCCATGCGCAAAATCAAATTAGAAACCTTAAAACGTTCACCGCTGAGCTCAAACTAGTGACGAAATATGGGTTTCTTCTGTATAGTGGGAATGTCACAGACTTTTGTTCCACTCTAACCGACAAGCCCTACGAATAGATGCCTTCAAAGAAATGAATTTATTTGGAAATCTCCCGCAATGCTTTGCTCTAATCACTAATCAATATCAACCTATACCAATTGAAAAAAGACTTGAAGTAAAGAAACAAACAGATCCGAGCGTTGTATCTAGACTATTTGGCCATTCTTCACTTATTCCAGGAATGACTATCCACTGTAACTATGGAACCATGCAACATATTCCGATGAAATTTCCTGTTCAGTAACGGGTGTTTAAAAAATAATAATGGTGAGGGTCCTGCATTTGTAATCAAATTGAAAAATAATGAATAGCTTGTATTTCAAAACATTTTATCCTGGTTCCCTTTTTGTTTGTGAATATCCAAACTGGTACATTGTTGCAAGATGTATCCCATTGAATTTCCCATTAATAACAAAATTGAAGAAAAAATAAGATTTCTGATTTCCAACTGAATAATAATAATAATGATTATAAAAAAAGAAAATTTTTTACTAGCATTGTAATCAGAGGTTGAAGTGAAAAATGGTGTATACTTCGTATTAGAACCAAATGCATCATTTTGCACTCTACGTATAGCGTAGCTAAACAGGCAGATTCCAGTTAATACACTTAATTGTATTATGTATGCCATTAAGAAACCAGTTGCATCTATATATGTATCGATTTGCGAATATTTTGCCTATTTTACGACTCATTGTCATGGACGTTCAGTCTGTTGATGTCTAATTTATTACAACATATTCCTTTGGAGATTTCAAACACATTTTCCTATCTGTGTACCCGTTTATGTACACACACAAACACAAACACGCACACATATGCACGATTACACACGTATTATATATATATATATATATATATATATATATATATATATATATATATATACATATGTATGCATTCATGTTTGTATATAGATATATATAAGTGTGTGTGTGTGCACATGAGCATAGATGAGCTGTATTTAGGATAATGTGAATATATAGAAAAATCATGATTATAAGAAGCGTGTCAAAGAGAAATAGTACTTGGAAAATCTGCTCCAAAACATTTCCAGATTTTTGACCAACATCGTGAAGCAATTAAATGCATCAAAAAATTCTCACAGTTCGAATCTCGTGTTTTTTTGCCACGTCTGGCGGCAACCTCTAGACGAATGGCAGCAACAGTTGGTTTATAGTACATGTTCCTGAGAAGTGAACATGTGATTGATCTTTAGAAGCTAATACTCAATATCCCGTGTGCAGTGATCTGTATATCGACAGACAGAGATAGGGGGTAATACGACGGGTGATATGAAATTTACACAGAGCAAAATGTGTGGTGGGTTGGGATTTTGCCCAAAATTTATTCGATGCAGTTTTCCCTTCTACTTGCAAAAGAGCCAGAACGAATGAAATATACGACTGTCTCTCCCTCTCTCTCTCTCTCTCTCTCTCTCTCTCTCTCGCTCTCGCTCTGTGTCTCTTCTGTACCTATCTATCAATCTTTCTAAATGCAAATAATCATTTACGCATATACGTGCAAATGGTAATAGATTGATTATTAAATGGATAACAATAACTATCATTTCGCGTGCCTGAAAGCAAGAGAAAGAGACAGAATAGTTAGAGAGAGGAGAGAGAGACAAGCATAAGCAAGTCAAGGAGGGACAAAGATTGAAAAAAGTTTCATGAGCACCAGCCATCATGGGTGGACCTTGAACTGTCTTCACGAGTCCAGAACAGTTTTGTCGGATTATTTCTTGTATACAAGTCGTTGAGTTAAAAGTTCACGAGCTAACCATGGAAGGAAAATTATCCCAAACGAGCAATATTATTTCTCAATCTACTGTCTTTCCTTATCAATGGACCTACTATGTATATTTCGAAAATTACACAGTAGAATCATGAGATGAATATGTGACAAGGTACATTTTTGATCCACCGATAGCTTTAATAGTAACGCTGGATAGGATAACTAGGTATTCAAATCCAATCCGCAACCTTTGAGGAGCCAGCAGTTTAATTTCTTCTCTTCAATCTCACGAGCTGTAAAGAAAAATAAAGCTTACACAAAATGTGTTATGAAAAAAGATGTTGTTAGAATGGGAGAAGAGGAAAAATGTCACAAAGACATATAAGGGTTACAGACGTGAAACCCAACATGAGGCAGTGAAAAATGAAAACGAAAGCATGTTCTTATGATTGAGCACGAAGAAGCTAAATTATTACCAATTTCAAAACCAGCCACGCCAAATCCAAACACACGACCCCCTTGATACAATCACAGATCTTACAAGTATCAATTACGCATTCCTAATGCAAGAAAACAAAAATGAACGAACGGCAACTCGGCACCATGCTGGTCGATGAAAAAATCATAAGATTTGATCTTTGCCGATAATTGGTTCTCAGAAGAAAAATTATTGGATTGAGCAGATGTTGACCCTAAGAATTCCACTTACTTTTTAGTGAGAGATTCAAAGGCGCCAAAGTTGTAGAGGGCAGTGAATGCCAGGTCTGCATCAGAAAAATGGTGCAATTGGGAGACGGAGAAAGAAAAAGCCGATATTGGGGGCAATGAACAATCATTAGTAATGTTGTCTCTCTCCTCAGATTCAGAAGTGCCGTTTCTTGGGCACTTTGATTGAACCGAATTTGATGGATGAAGCATGAAATGACCACTCGACTAATATCATTCAGGCTCTGAATAATGCTCTTTTCCGTTATTTATTTCCTTTATTTCTCCCTATCTGCTTTACCACTTCATATTTGATCAGTGCCCCCGTCTCTCCCTGTATCTTTCTCTCTCTGTCTCTCTGTCTCCCTCTGTTCCTCTGTTTTTATTTCCCTCTCTCTATCTCTCTATCTCTCACTCTATATACATATATATATATATATATAGAGAGAGAGAGAGAGAGAGGGAGAGAGAGAGACTGAAAAAGGGGAGAATGTGAGATAAACGAAAGACACAAAATGCAAACCTAATTTTTGCACAATAAATACTAGTATGGTTATGAGCTTATGAATTAATTTATAGATATTCGCCTAATGTTGCACAAAAGGACGATGATTAATGCTAGTAATCATGTTTTATCAAACCTATAGTGTGTATGTGTATGTATGTGTGTGTGTGTGTGTGTGTGTGTGTGTGTGTGTGTGTGAGAGTGAACGTTTGGGTATAAAGAATGTTGATGATCATTCAAACATCGTCACAACTCCCTATCTAGCGTTCATATGCTGAAGTTGAAATGCAAATTGTATTCCAGTGCATCTGTTCGTGGATAAAGATTCTGTTTCGAGGATTTGCAATGCTGAAATAGACTCTCAGTTTCTGTCCAAATGTAACTGAAATGAAACAATGCCTTTAGATTAATTTTGGCATTGATATATAAACTCCCTCACAACAAAAACTGTGCTATGCTACGTTGACTATAAAGTTTATTCAAGGACATCAGCGCTGATTGTTGTTCCTGTCTTGCAAATCGAATCAAATGGAGGTTTTAATTAGTCAATGAGATGCAGATATTTCAAATGCACTTTTTAAAATTGCAATTATCATCAGCTTTCTGAATTTTAATAAAGAGGTCATCGATGTCACCAACATTCACTCATGATTATCTATGACCAATCAGAGCAATTTCAAGGCTCAATTTTGCCCCTGAGAAGCTAATATTTTGCACATTCTATCAGAATCTCTCAAAATATTTTAGCATAAAAATATTTAGTACCGATGCAATTAAACTGGTTTGGACACTTCTATTTGATAATTTTTGTTCTAAAAATTCTCAACTGGACGTCCCTCAGCTCGAAAAAGTGTTTACTCTCCCTTTCCTTGCCGTGCACTCTTGAGAAAATTGATTCATTCAAAGTGATACTGAACTCTTCTTTCATCTTTAGAGTGGAACAAGTCCTACTCACAAACTGAATGAATATGATCATATGAACGGAAGCTTGATGGTGCAATATTGCATGTCAACTTGAACATAGATCATGTAATTTATACGAGTACGTTCTATGGAAATGGACTATAGTGTACTTCAAATATTCATCCAATCATAATAAGTCATAGCGTCCGCTCAAGTACTTTTTTTGTAGTGTTTGTTTCACATGATGTCCTAGATCTCATCCGATATTAAAAGTATTTTAATATGGATATTATTATGTATCATTATCTATATTTTATACTTGGTATGGCGTAAAACTCAATAAGTTACGTATTAAAAAGGGTATTGGATGAAACATACTATTCTCCATTTTGCATTAATACTTATTGTCCTCACTATGAATAATTAAGAGCTCTAGAAAGGACTATTTGTGTTAAAAAGGAAAAAAGATGGATTTAGTGCCTTAATCTCCTTTCGATAAGCGATTCTGGGCATATCTTATAGGGCTTTAATCATACTGCAATGTCATCAGCTATACTAAGAAGGGACCACTTCAATATGAAGTAGCCCAATAATGGTTCGACAAACACTACTGAACCATTTTATCATTTTTAAAATAATATATAATGTCTGTATATACAGCAATTTCGCAGTTGGTTTTGGAGGACAAAATGTTGCACGACTATCATTTTATTACAAGTTGTAGGAGAATAATTACTCATTGATTCGTTTCAAGCTAGCTCTGTGATGAATGCTTATCAAAATCAATATATGAAATAAGAAAAACGATATTATAAAATCAATTATTGCTGTACGTTATTATCTCCTACGTGTTTGTGTTAGCAATATCTGTAGACTTACTCTCTAAGTGGTTGCAATGAAAAAAAAAACAAACACCAAATATCAAAATGAATCAAATTCAAAACAATCGACGGAAAAAATGCATGTTTGAAATTATCACATAAGCCTTGTTCTGTGATGGGGATGAGGCAGTTGGCAATTAGATGTCAAAACGTCACAATTTTGACCGGAGGATACATTGTGCTTGATAATTTATAGATCTATGGAAACTAACCAAGTAACACCCCTTCATCATTTGATATATATATATATATATATAGCGAGAGAGAGAGAGAGTGAGAGAGAGATATGGATAGAGAGAGACAGAGAGAGACACAAAGAGAGAGAGAGACAGAAGTAACGAGCTAGCTGGTGACAAGTCCAAAGCACTTGCTGGAAATTTATCAAATTTTTTTTTAAAAACCTCATCGTCCAACATATGGTTAGTCACCCAATAAAAAACATCACGCAGCTAAATTATCTCAGCAGCATGCTGTTCTCAGGATGAACGAAGGAATTTGAAAGAAGAGTTAATCAATGAATAAGTTACTTTCATCTTGCTTGTTGTTGGATGATTATCATAAACATGGGAGAAATTACCAGACACAAATTCATCCGGAATTTACATTGCAAGTTGAATCCTTCACGGGAAAACAAAACGAGAAAAAAAAAGACAAAAAGAAAACGTAATAATAATTCAGAATGATTGAAATTGGGTGAAAATGTATGATGGGAAGTGAATGTTTAGTCTGGCTCGTTCCCAGCAAACGAAACTGGTTTTAAACTGGGGATATCTTCTAAATCACATGATTCATAGTTGCTTGCATCGTTATCTGTTCCTTAAATGACAACAATCCATTAATTCACTCTCTCTCAGGATCGATTAATTAATTTTTCTTTTGAATTCTGAGTACAGTATTTGACCAATTTAGTATAGATTCAAAATCTAATAACACAAATTCATTTGTTCACCTGCTCCCACTGAAAATCTGAAATTATGAAGCCTCAACTTTGTAATCACAAGCTCTTTTTGACTAAATAGCGCTTTTAAACATGCCATGGTATAATAACAGCAACATTTCCGTACAATCTTGCTATCCAATGTAATAATCTTAGGATCAATAAATCAAATATCCTACCCTAATTTTACATTCAATATTTGACCACTTTAGTAGAGATATGTAAAATGGGTTAGATTTACCTCTATCAATCATTTGTTACCATATTTTCTCCTTTCTTCCTGTTACAGCAATCATTCACGTTTCTTATTGTTCGATTCATTTGCTTATGGATGCTCTTGATGACACATTTGTGGTTGAAATTCTTTGATCTGCAGATTTTTGTAGTTTTAGCAAATTCCACTGATTTTTTTTCATTTGCTATTTAAATTTGGCCAAGTGTATTTACCTGTTGAGTAGATGATAAACAGTTACAATAATCAATATCAAACAAACAGCCTGTTATGAATCAACTTTTGAAAAAGTTCTCATGAATGACTGAGGTCCTGAAGGGATTATTTGGCAGGGGGCTAAGGCGGTTAATTTTGCTTCCGATCATATTGGAAAATATGATGAGCGGTATGTACAAAATTGTTTATGACGAATAATATGATATGAGTAACAACCAACGGAAATGACTGTAGCGTAAATGATTTGAAAATATTTAACTCAACCAGAAGAACACTATTGATTCGATGATAATGGTGTTTAATCAAAATGGTTGTTTGAACCAGGAGTGTAAATATTGTAAGTACCCAAAATGTTCAATTATTTACGATGATTTTAAGTTCTGTTATTTGTATTTTTTGATTGTAGCAAATGCATGAAAAGAACATACATATATATATATATATATATATATATATATATATATATATATATATATATATACACATACATATATACATATATATGTATATATATATATAAATATATATAAACATATATATATATATATATATATATATATATACATACATATATATATATATGCATACATACATACATATATATATATATATATAAATATATATATACATATATATATATATATATATATATATATATATATATATATGTGTGTGTGTGTGTGTGTGTGTGTGTGTATAGGAGAGATCAGACTCAACTAAATGTTATAATTGGTAATCGTAAGATGCAATTATTCATAGAAAGATAATTATGCTAATAAATGCAAAATAGTTGATAATTTCAAAATATTGATAAATGACCGATTGGGCCAATGCATTTATTTGCACTTACAAATCAACATCTGATCCAACATGCAGACCTAACCAAAGTAGACACTCCTATGATTTGAGCATTAAAAATAACAAAAATGTTGATTTTTCACCTTACCTTGAGAAATGTGGATCCAATGTACATTTGAGGATTCTCATATTTATCATCATATTTGAGTATGTTTGCTGTACGGTTATATAAATGCCAGTAGTTATTGAATTCAGTAGACCACTTGGAAAGTCTTTCAAATTAAGTCTATCAATCCTAACGATCGGCAATAGATCAAATCGAAACATTGTGCATCTATCATAACCCCAAAAGAACTTCACCAGACAACAGCATTGATGCCGACTTTTTTCCCAAGTATGTCTATAATAAGGGCTTGCTCACTTTTCTGTCAGCTCATATTGCTTGATTCTGATATTAGAAATAACTTTCACTCCATTAGAATCGCAATCTATCAATGCTTTAGGAAAGACATCACACCAATAAAATAACTCTGCAATACATCTGTTGATCGTTTAAACAATTACTATCATTTGATATTTGAATCCGTGGTGGTCAGCTCGCAAATAGTCGGTATTTATCGCTCAAGTGTTCTTTTAACTCACCACTTGTCAGCGTATGCATTCGCCAGATAGTTCAGGTAGCATCACTCTATCCCAGTCGGCCAATCTTTTATATTAATAGTACACTTTCAATTTATCGCACTTGTGGGTCTGCTTCGAATCTTTTGTCTTCGATTCATCTCTGTATAGAAACTTTCCGAATCGTCAAAACAAAATGAACTGTGAATCAAGTTATGCCTATTTCTTTTCACGCAGGGAAATATATATATATATATATATATATATATATATATATATATATATATATATATATATATATATATATATATATATATATATGTATATGTATATATGTGTATATATATATATATATATATATACACATACATATATACATATACATGTAAATATATATATAAATATATATAAACATATATATATATATATATATACATACATACATACATACATATATATATATATATATATATATATATATATATATATATATATATATATAAACATATATATATATATATAAACATATATATATATATATATATATATAAACGGTACTTATTCTCGTTTTGGTGATGACTTTTTGGCTTCTGTTATTGAACGTTAGAAGCAGCTTTCAAGAGTGGGAATTATAGTATGCAATTATTACTCACGACCAGGCACATCAGGAAATATGTAGGGTAGATCTGATTGTTCGCTAACGGGATTTGTTTCCATTAGTCACATCGTTTATCCAGTCGAAACAGAATTACTTTCCTTTCACTACTAATTTGAATCCGTAATAATCAACTCATGAAGCTTTATCCAGGCAAAATGTAACATGATGTCGGATATAATCAACGCACAAATATTGTTTTTGGATTCCTTTTACTGAGGTGTTATTACTAATATAGATTGCATTGTTCCGACTACTTTCTCCATCTTTAACGTATTTATTTTAGCTTTCTGGCCATCGTTTAGGTTTCAGTTAGCAACCTTCAAGTTAAGAGATTTGGAATAAGATGCAGTGTGTCATATAAACAGAAAGAAAAAGGTTCAAAGTCGAAATAATACATAACAGGCAAGGATCATCCATGGAGAAGTTACGTACATTGTCATGCTCATTCATGCTAGCAGAAGTTTCAGCTAAAAATACTGAATGAGAACAACTTAACTAATGAGAACGATTCACTAAAAAGATGAATTATACTACGATAAAAATAGTAGAGAAAAGGAACCATTGAAATACGAGTAAAGCTGAAGAGAAACTCACGTCATTGTAAAGTCAGATACCACGATAAACTAGAAAATTGAAATTGAGTGATAAATTCAGAACATGTGAAATGTAAAAGGTGAGAGAAATAAACTCTATAAATTCATTCCTTTAAGTAATTTCGAAGATGCTTTCAAAACTATCTTGATATTTTTGAAAAAACTAAAGAATATTCAGACAATTGCCTTTTTGAATTGGTAGGAAGAATAACAATGAATCTCCATGATACAGAGAACATGGAAGTCATTTTCTTTCTAACAACTGTGTGAATTCTATGACCGAAGGTGGTTTTTGATCTCCGGCTAATTTTAGATAGGAAATCATTTGCATGTCTAATTAGTTATTTTGAAATACAAAGTTAAATCTGAATAGGTTTGCCTACTAATTTTTGAAAACAAAACTCGGGAAAAATATAAAAAAGAATGAGTGGTATAAAAGAAAGGTACAGATAATCTGATAAACAAAGTATGTACTGCTCTAGAATTAGAAAAAAGTATTGATATTATGAATACAAGTTCAACCTATCATTTCCTGCTACAACCATGAGAAACCTCAAGATCATTAAGAAAATATTATGACTATTGATTTTAATATCAAATTCATTGTTGGTGCCAAGGGCTTTACACATAGAAAAACATTAGATGCTCGCAAAGTTTCGATAAAAAGGGAATAAACGAAAGGTTTATCGCTTTTTGGCGACAAAACACTGCAAGGTATCGATGATCAGTGTGATACACAGGCAGCATGTTATCAGAGTTCAAAATCAACGTTAAAGGGACACAGCGGACGAGGCTTTTTATGAATGAAGGTGAATGAATTTGCTTGCAGAAAGAAGAAATACTCTAAAAGAGCTAAAAAAAAACAGGAGCAAGAAGAGCAATGATGTGTTTTTGTGTGTTTGTATGTGACTGTGTGTGTTTGTGTGTGTGTGTGTTTGTGTGTTTTTTTTTGTGTGTGTGTGTATATGCGCACATGCATTTATTATGCGTGCATATGTGAACTGGCGAGAGGGAAAGAGAGAAAATGAAAGAAGGAGATGCATGAATGAACTGAAAAGAATCCAACCAAAATTTAGATTGCAAAAAAAGAAAAAGAAAATGCAGACAAAGAAAAAAAAAACACAGAAAAAAACTATTTCGGGAAAAAACACGATACGAACTAAAAAAATAAAAATAAGTTAAAAAAAGATAAACATGTCTAAGAGATAGAGAAAAAAGATATTCAAAAATAAAACATTATACAAATCTTTTAACAGGAACTGGTGAAAACAGTGAAAAAGAATAAACAAATATACAACTATTCAAAAAGGAAATTGTGAATTCAAAAACAGGGTAAAATTGTTGTTTTCACATTTTGCTTTTTTCGTAGCGCATACCGTCTATGGAGGAATGATTTGTCGCTTCAGGTGTCAACAGAGACTGAGAGATTATGGTATCCTCGAAGTTCGTTGGAAATTTCAAAAATACCACGGATCAGAATAAATTCTGTTATTGAAGACAATTTTATTCCGCTAATCATTATGCCTACAGCTGAAATACTTCCTATGATCATATGCATTGTCTAATATATACATACATATGGAGATGTATATTAAAATATTGGTTTTGTGCCGGACTGAAAACGTATTCATTATTAACACACACTCAGGCACACTGATGCATACATGCTCATATTCGAATTGTCAGCCAAATCTTTGGGGGACTTGAGGAATAAAATGTTGTCTCCCAACAAAGAAAATTGATAGAAAATGATTTTTTTTTTTGAAAGGGACACTTGTGGGAAATTTCCGATGAGACAAATTTGGTTGACTTGACATTGATCAACTTGCTCAAGATAGCCGAGCCTTTGAATAGATGCACATATATATAGCATTGCATCTTTATATATGCTTGTACTTATTTGCATATATTCCACAGCACAGAATGATATCTATCAACAAGTATCACTCTCAAACTTTTTCATGAAATGGAAACTTAGGACGTTTAATTTATCCTTTCTGATTACACTCATGTAGACAAAATAAATTCCAATGCTGGGGGGAATTGCAATAAAAATGTTGCATTCTATCGGCGCTTGTAGAGAACTCAGTATCTTTTTTCCAATGCTTTACTGATACATACTACTTTTTACCCTAATTCTACACACATTTCATTTTAAATCTTCATTCTTCATCAGCAAAGTAAATATTTCTGGGGGAACAATGCGCATTGATTATTTAATGCTAAGACTTGTAATTTCCACGAGGAATTTGTCCTTTGCAATATTTTGTAGGCAATCTGTATTTCAGGATTGGAAAATCAGGAAGCATCTACAGGGCTCAATACAAATCTAGCTGATATTCTAAGGCTAAACTCCCAGAACTACTTTTTATAGAAAACAATTTCAGACACTTACACATCTGGCTAAACTATCAAAGCCTGTTTGAGTGAATTGATATCAGTTGGGTATGACACAATCCCCCTTGACGCCTCTATGCAAAACAAACTATGGACCAAATCAATAGTGGCATCTTAGTTTTGTCCAAATATCAGCGTTAACAAGTTTTTTCTTTACTGGATTAATTCGTGGCAGAATGACTGATATAGGCATCATTGAAGTACGAATAAATCTTTTCATGGCAACAGTATCCTACGATAGTAGTAGTATTTGAAGGAAGATAATGCACCCTATCACTCTGCACAAGTTTCCGACTTTGCAATGTTGTCCTTGCCAATAAATTTTCAGATCCCAATCTCATTGAATAATTACAGATCCTTTTGACAAACAATTCTGCTGTTCACTTGGTGGCATCATCTCTGAGAAGTAAATTTTTAGAGGGAAAGCAGTGGCAGGCCTACCTGGTAAGCCCGGTTTTGTGAGCCACACAAATAATCTGAGAGTAGAACTTTACAAAATATATCTTAAGCAAAGGTTTTAGATCCTAACATGTGGTAGTGGAAAAAGATGTGGGTTAATCTATAACCTCACTGGCTCACTGAAAAGTTATAATTCAATGACTATATGCATATATATATATATATATATATATATATATATATATATATATATATGTGTGTGTGTGTGTGTGTGTGTGTGTGTGTGCGTGTGTGTGTGTGTGTAGGATATTCATTTCGTTTCAACCATGTTTAAGACTATTTCATTTGATAATCATAGGTGTATCAAAAACATTTGATAGAAGATTGTTGTTCGACAGTGTGGGTAAATTACCTTAAAGGCTACTGGAAATTAATCGTCAAATTTTTCACGATTGAGAATCGTTTCAAAGATTTTTTTTCGTT
This sequence comes from Thysanoteuthis rhombus, assembly GCA_963457665.1. Classification (NCBI taxonomy): domain Eukaryota; kingdom Metazoa; phylum Mollusca; class Cephalopoda; order Oegopsida; family Thysanoteuthidae; genus Thysanoteuthis; species Thysanoteuthis major. The sequence goes on from OY735202.1 coordinate 62,751,996, forward strand.
TGTTTAATCAGTATTTTAAAAGATGATAACATAAGCTGCATGCAGTCTGAAATAAAAATTGACCCAACAGGTTTACCATCCCAGAAGTCATTATCGAAGTTGTCCATATTGGCTAAAACGTAAAACCATTATCATAAGAAACACCATGTACGCAGTGATTGAATTTGGAAAATCAGTGTCACAGGATTGACAGAAAGTTGGATGCAATTTACCTGGGCCCAAATAATTTCTTTATCCATGAATTGCTTCCAATATTATTTTGTCCAATCCTTACATGATTCTCTGGCTCGTCTCAAGGTTTTTTTTTTTAATTTTTGTATCTAATAGATCAGGATCTAAATATTATTCTTGTCGGTTCATTTAATCTCATGAATCTTTTCCATGACTTTTACTTCCATTTTTTTTTATAATTTCGAGTCATTTTCCATTTATTTCGGATTTGTATCGTGTGGGCCGGGTTCGAGACAATAATTAACCAGCGATTCCTATTGACTATATGAAAGTGAAATTAGTTCCTCAACACATTGTGTAGGAATAACCAATGCAAGTTAAAGTATATATATTTAGTTATATGCATGCTTAATTGTCAATCGTAGTTTCCTGATTCGACATGGCCTCCTGATAGTCCGTATCACCTCGTGAAATTGACTGCTAAAACATTAATACAAATAAAACTAATATAATATATTATATATGTGTATTTGGTGTGTGTGTGTGTGTGTGTGTGTGTGTGTGTGTGTGTGTGTGTGTGTGTGTGTGTGTGTGTGTGTGCATATGAAGCAACCTGTGTACACGCTGTGTATACCAACATCGGGTCTTGAAAAATTAAAAAAAAAACATAGCCACAATATCTATGCAGTTACACTATATGTACTGGTTGTTAAAATGTATAGTTACAATCATTGAAAGTGTCAATAGATTTCATTGAAATAACGTGTATCCTGAAAGAGAAAAGTGAGTATAATTCATTACTAACATCTGAGTAATAATTCCCGGCTGGATACTATGATGTTCTATTCCCTTATGAATGCTCGATTCTTCATTGGAGTGCTTTTGAATCGTATACTTATTATATGAAACTATCCAAATAGTTATAAAATGTTGAAAGAACAGTATATCAAACTAAATATCACTGATCCATTCACATAAAGCCACCTGTAGTTTGTGATGCACCTTTTCATCAGATGTTGTCATACCTAATGTCTTCCTTATTTTTCCACATCATTATAATGCTATCCGACGACCCTCCTGGAGGATTTGTATCTTCACCAAGTATTCCTGCAAATGTGAGATTGTTTTAAGTTCTTCTTAAAACAGTGTTTTACTGATGGTGACTCCTCCGTTAAACTTTCGACAACTGTTTATCTTTTTTTTTTCGAGAAAATGATATTCCTATCATTTTATTTGTTCTTTTCTCAGTATTATTTAACATTGGCCACATTCAAATATTTTCAGGAAATCAAATTTTCCACTGGCGGAGGAGACAAAATATTCAAATGTATATGATAAAAAAATTCAATAATGTAAAAAGGAAACCAATCTTTTGTTTTTCTATCTTCTTGTCTGATAAATTAGACATTTGTTATTTTAGATGTCATATTTGCCCGGGGATATTAATGTACTGACAAGGATCATAAAATTAATTTCATTGACAACTACAAATTTGATTATCGCATTATTCAATTTGTGAAGCAACATTTGTTCTGTAATAATTGTTTGTTTTTCCTCAGGAATATGATTTTGAGTTGTGATTTATAGGCAAAAAATATTTCATTTTTTCATCTTGGTTTTTTTATCTGACCATTTTTATTCGCATATCATAGCTTTTCTTTCCGTGTAAGAGGAATATATTTTTCTGTTTCGACCTCTTTTTTCTCCTCCTCCTCGTCTTCCTCATCATCATCATCATTATTATCATCATCGTCATCATTGTCGTCATCATCATCATCATCATCATCATCATCGTCATCATTGTCGTCATCATCATCATCATCATCATCGTCATCATCATCATCATCATTATTATTATTATTATTATTATAATTATTATTATTATTATCAATAATAATAATAATAATAGTAATAATGATAATGAAAATGATAATTATGATAGTAATAATATCATTTCCAAATTCACACCAGTAATTTGGTGGTTACCGCTTGAGGTCAAGTGATAACAAGTCTACTCAAGTGTCCCCAGCCCTCGTCTCTATATGTCCATCAAAAGAATGTCGTGTATCTTACTACCAATACAGCACAGGCGTTCATTCTTTTCATAAGATTCCTGCTGTTTAATCTGATCTCTAATATTTTCCTCATCCTGCTTGGGTATTCTCCCTATATTTGTACTACTACTACTACTACTACTCCTACTACTACTACTACTACTACTACTACTACTACTACTACTACTACTACTACTACTACTATATATTTGACGCTGGAGACTGAGGAATGCCATTCCCCTAACCAACCCACAACACTCTAACAGTTTTACACCTCATCATTCATTGCTGGAGACCGTCACAATGTCTACTCAGCCCTTCCTTTCATCGTACTCGTATATCACAGTAGCGCTGTGGTTTATACAATCTCAGCCTCAACATATTTTCCTTGGAAATGCATTTTTTCATAATCGATTTTAGGTTATAGCTGAAGACTCAATATCAAAAATATCATATTTGTAGAACACTCATTAGTACTTTTGAAGATCCAAATACTGTATATTCTCAGTCCTCTTCCCTCTGGCTTTTTCAATTTTATTTTCTGCGTCGTTAGCACAGTGCGCCATATTGCTAAAATATGAGGGATATTTGGGACTTTTTAATTTGATATCCATCATTTTTTATCAAATTTTCGCAATTTGACTCAATCTTTCTTATTTCGCTCACTGTCGTGAGGTCATCTATTTTGCTTTTTTTTCAACATTTTTTCTTTAATTCTTTACTATATCATCAAGTATCATTTTCCTTGTTTTTTCTTAACTTTCTAATCAAGTTGAGATTCTTTCAAAGTTTGGCATGTACGTTTTGACTGTTTCATCCTACATTTTTGTTGCTCTCTCTTTTGTACTCTTAATTTTGCCATCCATTCTTTCATTCCTTTGCCCCGGTTGGATTACATAGTGTTCTATACATCTTGATATACCGTTGCTAAAACAACTCGTGATTTTGGTAATTCTTAAAATTGATTAGAAAGTATGTATTTTTTTCAATGTTTTCGCCTCTCCTGTCATGGTAACAAGAATCTTACTCCAAAGATGTTTATTAAGCAACTTTTGTTCCATTCAAGTCTTGTTTTCATTTCGTCAACCTGCCATCAGCTTTTAACCAGTGAGGATCGCGCACAACTTTAGGATTCATAAGAGGTAAGGAATACCTGGTATCAATTGAGTTCCATGCCTTCATTTGTTCAATGAAGATACAGAACGAATGAATCCTCTTGTTTCTTTTAAAAAGATAGGGTCAAAATGATCGTGAGTTTAGTAACTTGATGAACGAGTATCAGTTAAGGTCAAATCAGTTGGAAGTTGGAAGCAAATGCATATGGTCACATAATTTAGGTTTAACTGTTGCAGGAATTCGAGTATGGAACCCCCGAGTGTTGTTGGATTACGTGGATCTTAGGATTATAATAATATTGGGAATAAATCAAAGAAACGGTGTATGAATAGAATGCAAATATATGAAGGGCTCCAAATACGCAAAAAACTTCTGAATTGAATATATTTTTTTTTGCTAATAATCGTATCGAATATCGTCAGTTTCATTTCTAATTGCTTATACTTTAAATCTCTGTCAAGCGGATTTCCATTTAAAATAGAAAAAATACAAAAGTATATCAAATTATTCAACAGGAATATAATTTGAATTTAAAAAGAACTCCTTGAATATGATATTATTCAGTATTTACCTGTCAGAAAAATGAATGAAAATTGATGGAAGAGAAAAAACGAATGATTCAAATAGGTAAATGATTTATTAAGGTAGAAAAATCACCATGAGAGACATAATGGAACAAAAAGATGAAAACAATACAAAAATTCCACTGGATAATGTTTCTAAGGGAAAATACAAAAGAAGAAATTTACACACAACACAGTATATCATGAAGAAAGCAAAAGAGGAAGAATGATAGGAAGGGATGCTAAAGAGGAGAAGACACTGACGTCGAAAGTGAAGGATCTCTAGATAAAAGGAAAGATTGAGACTCTACGGACAACATTGATAGGAACCAAACGGATACTGAAGGAAGTGCTACAAATTAGAAAAACTACGACTCTAAATGTTAACAAGGGCCTAACACAAAAAAGAAAATGGAAACAGAGATGTGAACCACAGCAAGGCATGATAGGCAAGGGAGAGAGGAGATATAGGCTGAAGACCTTAGGAGACTTATTGTCACTCAGCTTTTAGCTATGACCACCGGGCAACTGGTGTGAAACTGTAAACCAAAGTATTACTGTGGTCTATGAAAATGAGGTGAGAAGCACTGGAGACTTGAGAAGTCTTGCTGCCACTCAACCCCAAGCTGTAACAACCATGCAATTCGTGCCAGATTGCAAAAACATGAAAACCAGGGTAGTACCGGTCATAGTGGGCGCACTAGGAACTGTCCCCAAAACGCTGAGGGAGAGACTGGAGGAGATCGGGATTAGGGGGAGGATAGAGACCGTACAGACCACAGCACTGCTGGGCACTGGACGGATACTGAGGAAGGTGCTAGAGATATAAGGACTGCAACGAGGCGTAGCTCTGTCATGATATGCGAAAGAGAAAGGAGACGTTAGCTGAAGACCTGGGGAGACTTATTGTCACTCAGCCTTCAGCGATAACCACTGGGCAACCGGTGTGAAAATGTAAATCGCAGAATTACTGCGATCTATGAGTACGAGGAGAGGAGGGCTGGAGACTTGAGGAGACTTGCTGTCACTCAAACTCCAGCGGTTACCACCAGGCAACTGGTGTGAGATTCAATAATAATAATAATAATAATAATAATAATAGTGATGATGATGATGATGATGATGGTGATAATAATAATAATAATAATAATAGTAATAATAATAATAATAATAACAACTACAACGACGACGACGACGACGACAAAAAATGCCAAACAGAAACACTAACTTGATTAGGATGGCTTTGTGAATCATTATTGCATGTATCTTCTTCCCATGCCTCTTTGTTTACCGGTTGGATCTTCATGAAATATGCCAATTCTTGATTTTTAATGTTTGCCATAATTTAGCAAGCATAAGGTGGTGATAATATGGTATGAGATGGGCATTAAATGAAACATTGTCAATCAAAATTATTTTTTGACGTCATAATTACGATTACTTTTTATCAGAGTTACTCGGTGATTCAAATTGAATAGTGCACAGCAGAAATAAAATATTATATCTCTATGATACTTTGAACCCTATTTACATTTTAGACCATTCATTATACGACTAGACAATAACATTTGACATAATACAATATATCCACCCTTATTCCCCTACTGAAACAGTTGTTGCATTTTTTTAAAAGTTGAATTCACAAAATATTCAAAATTGATAAATACATAAGCATAAGAAGAGCATTTATCCGGCATCATTGACTGTGATTTTTCCAGTTCGCTTGATACCCTTGATAGAGACGTGTAGCGAATCCTGGTGAAGGTGTATGTTAAACCTCACACGTTGAAGATTGATGATGTTGATGATTTAATACAAATACGGCCTTTTTATTTTTTAAATCCAAACTTGCAGGCGATTTAACCTTCCCTTGAAGTATATTTTCTATACTTCCATACGTTCATATTCATCTTAATTCTATCAGCATCATCGATCTTTTGACTACTGTTTTATTCTTTTTATTTCCTCATTTGGCTTGTCTTGACAATATCTTCCATATTAGAATAATCATTTCCAAAGTATGTTTTCAATTCATTCTTCTATTTACTGTTATCTTGTTCATTTTTCTATCGAATTTATTCGCCTAAGGCTAATATTTTTTTTCATGAATCTTTCTATTTTCCTACTAGATTTTTCCATTGTATTCCTATCGTTTAACATACATCCAATCCTATATTAATACACATCGTTGCATCATCAGTTTTCTCTCGATAAGGTTTACCATTTTTGCCCAATTATTACTGCTTTTGTTATTCATATACAAAACACCTGCCCTTATTTATTTTCTGCTGAATGTTCCTGTTTGGCACCAGTCTTTTCCCTGTCTGTCATCGATGTTTTCAATATTTCCTCAAAAGATGATCCCGTTTGTCATCTTTTGAAATGCTCTGATATATTCCCAACTAAAAACTTGCATGAATGATTGATGAATAATAAATGAGCTGTGGACAATATCCAAAACGTATCAATTGGCTCGAGAAAAGTGTTGAAAGATATGACTTACTTGGAAAATGTCAGAATAAAATAAGCACGCTGATTTTGCTCTTCGAATACAAGATATCCCCTTCGGTTAAAATCATTCAGTAGCATTTAGAGGTACTTTTAGATATTTGAATGGATTGCAATTTATAGTCACGCATTTGTTTCGTCTGAACTGTTGATTTTTGCCGATTCGGCTGTTATGATAACAACTGAATGATCATACTTCCGCTGCTTTGTTCATTCATTATGAAGAATCGATTTTTTTCACATATTCAAATTTCAAAATTGATAATAATCACGTTTTTATTTTCACCTCCAAATGCTAATATCCATTCTAACAAGTATTCATTGTGCAAAACAAGCAAACAAACTTAATGAGACTTTTTCTATTAACGGGTAGGTATATACCTATGTTATGTTCAAAAAGGGCTAGGTGCTTCATTAAGTTCAATCATTTTTTAGAATCGAGTAAATATAAATTTGTTTACGAATCTAAAGTCGTAGCACAATTGTATAAATGTATGTGCATATGTATATAGAAACTCATATATGAGATTAAAGGCATGTATGTGTATGTGTGCGAAATTTTATCAGTTTATGTATAATAGCAGTTTAAAAAATTCAATTTCTTCCTAATAAAGCTGGTTAACTATCAAGGGCTATTATTCTGATCTGTGGACTCGGACAAAACATAAAGGCATTTTTGTGGTATAGCCCACCAGGCAGGAGTTGAGGTAATTAAAATACAGTAGGAGTGAAATTTGGCTACTGGCTTGTGAAAGAGGAAAAATATTGAAAAAAAAAGTAAGGAAAAATAAAAGGAAGGAAGAAAGAAAAGTAAAGTAAAAGACAATAAACGGGCGTCAGCCGATATGGATCGTGTGCTGAGGGTCCATCAAAATTCAACCCAATCATCATTGACGTCAGAAATTGGGAACGTGCATGTCTCCTGCATAGATATCATCATCATCATCATCATCATCATCATCATCATCATTGTCGTTGTCGTCGTCCTCGTCATCATCATCATCAACATCGATTTAGCCTCATTTGACTTACATAAACCTCACTGGAAATTGCCAGACCACTCCGTCATTGACATCACAGAGTCAGTGCCTTCACAATTCCACTAACTCATAAAGCCATATTCAGTGAGACAGACAGACGGACAGAGACGAAAACAGTCACGGGGACAGAGATACACTCTGAGCTAAGGAATAGAAAGATTCGAGGAAGAGAGCATTCGAGAGGGAGAATGAGAGGATAGAAAACTTAATTTTGTACGAATTACTTTTTAATACACAAATTAGATGATTTCTATTATTTGGTATTTTTAATGGATCCAATTCGGCTTTCATCCTCCATTTTCATTGACGTGCCTGCATCAATTTTTTTCTGAAAACTTCAATGAGAATTCGGATTATTTTCTCCTGCTATATTACTTGAAAGATATCATATTTCGTGAAGATCACGTCACTATTTGTAAATGCTTATATATTGTATTCAACTTCCCCTTCAAAATCTATTGCTATTTGTAATATTGTTTGCAATGCAGAAAGAAATTCAGATAGTCTGTTGCATAATGTCTTTATTCAAGACTCCAATGTTTTTGCTTTTTTTTCTTTCTTTGTTTGTAATTTTGTTTTGGTTTTAAAGAAGCGATGTTTGTTGACATGAAAAAGATAATACAGATCATGGGAAAATGCCTGCATGGAATCTTTTTTTCCTGGCTTTGAATTCAATTTATTTTCCTGCAAAGTTTTTTTTCTTAATTCCTATTGCTTTTCAGAGTGCACACATCCTAATATAGTTTTCCTCTCCAGTTGAATTTTAATCATAATAATCATAAACATATGCTCCTCCATTCACACGTTCACCTCATTATAATATTTACAGCATTCACATCATCATCATCATCATCATCATCATCATCGTTATTACCCATCTCTATCTTGAGGATGTTTGACACTATTATAACCAAAATGATTTATTTACAGGTTAATTTCAGTGTTATTATTATCATCTTCTTCCAGCCATTTTCCCTTAGATTCTAAAATCGACATATTGTAGTCATGCTTATTGGATCACTGCAGACCCAACAATAACCTGCCTTATCAACAAGCCAAGAGGGTTACATACTCTTCCTTCTTTCCTCACCCTTATGTGTCTCCAAGCGCTCATAGTCAAGTTATTGAAACATATTCAATTATTTCTTTTTTTTCCGAAAGCGATCTTCCCATTTCGATATAACTTTGAAGACGTTGATTCCATATTTTTCTGATGGTAGCAATTATGTTTTTTCATGTCCCATCATTTTCTGAGAGTAAATCCCGCGGATGAAGAAAAGTAATAGAGCAGATACACTGACACTACAAAAATATAATTATATATCCAAATTTAATGAACGAAGAATCATTCAATTTTGCTTTGGGCTATTTTTTTAATGCACAGTTGTTTTGTAAGCACATTGCTATCAGCCGATTCATAATCTCGAATGAAACTTTGATAAGAGAAAATAAATACATAAACCAAACGAAGAAAAATGTGTCCATTTAGATTACTGTTCACCTTAGCCTGGATATTCTTGTTTGGATATTCAACGGTTAGAATTAGATGCATTTGGTTACATTTTACTCAACTTTATTTTTCCCTGGTTTTCAACGATGTAAGGAAGAGGCTTCTAAGTGAAGCAAATGTCATATTAGGAATAATCTTTGCTATAATCACTTTCATTAGAATTCCTCAAAAATAACACGGTAAAATCGTTTTTCTTTTTGCTACAATGGATCAACTTCGACCAGATTGCGTTGTACAAAACGAGCGCAAAGGCGATTTACCTCGAGGGCTGGACCATCGCTCCTAGTCTGCATCGTATTTGCTATTTCGTGTATTATATTACTTTTCCCCCTTAATTTTAATATCTTCTTCTTGTATATCAGAGTACTCCTCTGTTCATCCCTTTTTAAGCTTATGTGTGTCGTTTTCAATCTTTTCTCTTTCCTTTCCCTCTTGTCTTCTATGTATACTCAAAGTATTTTTTACCCCTGTTTAACGAATGTCTTTTCATTATATTTTTATGAGATCTTTTCCACTCCTGCTCTCCTCCCGACGTCACAAAACGCAAACAACAGGTTGTCTTTATAGAGGATGCTACGGAGGGGCTTGACTCTACGCCATCATCTATCATGATTTTTTACTTTCCCTGACTGACGCAAGATAACTATTTTCAAAGCACCTTATGATTTTCAATCATGTACATCCATGCAAAGATATATACGTATATTCATAATTATCCTCAATGCAGCACAGTAAAGTCTCAGTAACACATGCGCGCACACACACAAACAGAAGTACGTTTCTTGTTTCAAACTCACATACGGTATTAACTATTCCTGCTGATCTCTCTCTCTCTCTCTCTCTCTCTCTCTCTCTCTCTCTCTCTCTCTCTCTTTCATCTAAATGTTATACACATATGCACAGATTGGCTCAATTGTCATCAGATATGCATCTGTATACAGACACGGAGCAGCATACATACATATTCACACACACACACCCTCATATGGGATAGATTTTTTAGCAAGTGTTTTTTTTATTGATCAAAAAGGGAGATTAACTTAATAACTAGACGCCTAGTTATTGGGAGTCACTCCTCAGCTTGATTGCAGTGCAGGTACATAGAAGAATAACTCACATGAAATTAATCAAGAGAGGTGCTGAGAATAGTCTTAACAGAACTTCTCAATGTCACGAGATGTTATCAGACGTTTCTGTGTGCATGGACAATTTGACCAGGTTTGAACAAGTATTTATTGCTTTCTGAAGTTCATATACAAATTTTTTCCCAATTCTGTGCCCCTGTCGCAATGTATTGTTTAGCAGTAGATTCGTGGACATTGAAGTAAACATGAAAAGGCTAGATGAATTACTTAATGGATGCTTACATTTAATGCATACAAACATAGCTGTTTCAAGTTTAAACACAACCAACCACATCCAGCATCAGATAAATATATGTTGCATTATATTACATAGAAATTCTTTTTTGAAAAGATTTCCTGTCATTATTGTATCACTCAGCCTAGACAACTTGAATAGAATCTATGATGAAAACTCGGCAGCTGTAAGCATCCTGCAATTCATACACTGGACCCCCTGCTTGCATGCTATTGCGTACAATTAAGCATCACTTACTCACTGAAGATGATACTTCTGTGTACCTAATCTCTCTCGGCGTGCATATTGGAATGCAAGAAAAATCCACGGGTTGAGCCTTTACCGGAGAAAAAATTGTACTGATGGAAGGAATGTTTTCTACCTTGGATCGGTTCACAGTTTGGTATTTGCAAAAACTATTGATATGCTGCATCGTCCATCCAGATGTCTGGGTCAAGATTAGAGATAACAGTTTTTGCCAATTTCTGACGTTGTAGGCATATAACGATTTGAATTATTTATTCAAACTCTCTTTTTCCCTGTCTATATTCTTCCTTCATATTTCATTTTACTTACCATCTAGTGACATTCTTTTATGTACAAAACTGAAATGAAAAATATCATGGTCTCACTTTCATGTCGTTGCTATACTTATTAGAATCTGTATTTTGACTTTTTGTTTGTACTCGTAGTGATATCCATCCAAAATAATTGTTAGGAGATACTTATGTATAAACAATGATTTGCAACCAGGCTCATGGTTTAAAGAGGTTTTTATTTTGAATTTACCATTTGATAATGCACTATCAAAGGAACCAAGATTTTTGAATGTTACTTCTTTTACCTAATCTTGAGTCACTCCTAATTAGAAACTGTTTCCATGGTCTGAAAAAAAAACCGACGAAAATCGAATATGCACTTTTTCATCCCAGCACGACATCTACCCTGTATTTAGATGGGAAGTCCTCTTGTTATAGAGAGTCAGATCTGACCAGATATATTTCTTTTCTCATTTTAAGTGAACTCCTAATTTCCATATGATATAATCTGCTAGAAAGCCAATCACATTATGTTCGATCATGTAGGGAACCTTAAAGGATGATAGATATGGATGACAATGGATAAATGCATATCTTAATCTATATCTATTACCGACGGAAACACATTGCACTTAGCAGGACTCGAGGTCGAATGTACGACGGGGCTTTTGACTTGTACCAATCTTCCAACTTTAGCTGAAGAAACTTACGTGAAATTCAGCATTCCATGACTAGGCTTTTATCTGAGTTTGAACATTGATTACTGATAAATGCAATTTAAGTCATTCATTTGATTATGACCTGATCACCTTTGGCCACAATTTCCTGTCACAAAATTTTAAATTGGTTATTCAGCAAACCAAGATATCAAACCCTTATATAGACTTGAAATGTCAATGTGTAATTCACGCAAGGATGTAGACGTTCAACTCTGTGCTGTATGTGTATTCAATTTGATGATGACTGAACAATGGATTAAAGAAATAAAAAATAATAATACAAACGGAGAAGCTGCCTCGTGTTATGGAATGAAATTAATGACTTTCATACTGATCGTGTCAATATGTGGAAAAACATGATTTGAACTCATCCGACACTCAAATGAATTGTTCGATTTTCAAAGGTGCTAAATAGGAGTTCGAGGTATAGAAAATCGTGTTGCAATTGAATCTGGCGACAAACAGTATAATCAATTACAACTGATGCTTTCAAGAAAGACCCAAGTGACTATTGCCATTAAGGTGACGTAGCAAAAAGCGTTCAGGCATGTTTGTTCACTCTTTTGCTATTCGACTCTTACATTGATAGCCCATTCTTGTATTCCTTCCCTCTGTATAACTTTTTTTTTACTATGCTTTCCGTTGAATTCATCTAATTTTTCCCACGCATTTCCCTGTTTTATAACCTCTATCGCCATAAGTTTGCTCCAATTTAATTGGTATAATGGGGAGCTTGTAGGATATATTATGCAAAAAAATCGTTAACAAAAATCACACTTCATGTGGAGAGCAAATATCTTGCATTTACGAATGTATTTATAACCGGATATTCCCTCCTGAAATAAGAACTATTCATTTTATACATTCAATTCATTTCCTACGAATAGAATGCTTCATTCTCTAGTTTTTTTTTTCTGTTCAATAATTAATGTGCTTCGATTGGCAACCCGTAAAACGTAAACTTCATTCAATGGCAACTGGTATTGGAGCAGAGAAAAAAAGAAGATCGTGAGGGGGAGTGGGTCATTTGTTGGCAAATACATTCATCTTTCCAATGAGTTTTTTCTTAATGATCCCCTCCTCGAGGAAAAACTGAATGTAAAACATAGGTGGATTTTCGTCTATTCACTACTCATAACAAATATATTCGTAATATAATCAACAGATTCTTTATTACCATGGCTTTATAACCATAAAAACCGTACATCAGTGAAGAACTAGGAATTTGCTTGGAAGGTAGAAGTCCATAATGACTATACGTTAAAAGGCTAGAGTCAGTATAAATACACGCATTAAATAGCGTCAGGCATTCCAGAAAAAAAGATCAGGACTATATGTTCACATTTAATTTCCGTAATCCATGACTTTGGAAACATGTTTTGATTACGCTGGTTCGTCATTCTTCACCCTGTTTGCTCAATCTTCATCATAGGTTATGATCTCGAAATTATGATAAAAGCAAACAAACAAAAATAACATGAAAGATATTCTTATAACGAGCTATCAATTTTTTTACTCACTTTTGTTGGACAATCTAAATTTTCGTCCCATCTCCAATGTTACATTTGGAAGATGGATCAAATATTAGATTGTCCGATTTAAAGTTGGCATGTTGATAGCTCGACTCAACATAACAAATTAAGTATTGTTTCAAATAACATGATAGATGATAAACGCAGGAAAATTTTTTGTAGCTCTCTGATAAATGATTGAAAATGGTAGCCATTCCCATTCTTAGCAGATCGATCATTTATCATTCCATCCCCGCCCAAAATATTGCTGCATCTATTCACACCAAAGTGGACAATACAAAGGAATAAGAATCGACTCAATGGTCTTCATACAGTGATCTTCAGAAAGGAAGAGTTGCGTCGTCTCCAGCTGTGATTGCATGTAGGCAGTGGAAATGTTGATTGTTACGGTAGAGTTACACAAACGCCCTTACAAAGACCCCTGTAGATATTAACTTGCATTGTCTCTTTGTAATGGTCAAGCAATGACCATTCGCCAATGGCATTATCAATTCGTATAAGAACTGTAGTCCAACTTTGAACGTGATTACAATTGATTTATTCAATGCACTTTTGTAGTTGGACTGGCTCTTCGAGGGTCAAGGTTACACACCCCTGCTCAAAGCTTTTTAAAGATATACTGACTGATATGCACATCCGTGATTCTGCTTATGATTGAATCTAGATGTTCCTGTAACACGGAATACCATGGCTTTTGCTTTCAATATAATTTTGTAATATGAGGATACAAAATAATACTACCTTCTATAAGCTCTTCAATAAGTTTCTGTTACGGCTCACATGGGTAATACGTTCCATTTTTCAGTGATTAAAATCGAGGATACATGATTTTCTTCAAAAACACATTCAAGAGAGGAATGGTGATTGGTAACTATATTGATAAAATACACGTGGCCTCGTTTTACTGATGGAATGACTCAGTACTCTTTGTCTCTGATCCATGCTACTCAGTAAGGATTGCGAAAAGGTAACCTACTATTCCAATGAAGAGCATCAGGTAATACAGTGAGCTATCAGTACTCAATCTGATGATCCCTCAGAGGCAAAAGTTATCCTAATTGACCTTTGGTTGAACCATTGAAATTCGTCTATGTAAGTCAAGACACACTAATCTCTCCGACTCTTGAATATAAAAAATTGTTCATAGGCTTCTTCCAGTTAATTTCAATCCTCAATCATTTTTTCACTTTCTATATAGTTCGATTTGAAGACAATGCAACAGATATTCGGATAATATACTTATGAGTGAGTGTGTACTCACCAAATTCTCAACGAATCTTCATAGCATATAGCAAATGAGTGCCAAGTTATCAGATGATAACACAGGGACCAGGGAGAAGTGAATCGATGCTTAACCAATCCTAGCCGACTGGATTTTAGAAATAGATAGGAATATTTACGCTGTAAATAGATTACATTTCTCAGAGTTTGCAAAATGAAATAGTTTTGTAACTTTGATTTTCATTCATTGTTAAGAAATCAACAATAATATAGAATCTGTTTTATATTATATTCTCTTGTTTTATGATATATGAAAGGTTGAAATGGATATCCAGCGTTGTTTGGTGGTTGTTGTTTTTTTTTAGATTTTCCTTTTACTTTTCTATTTTTTCCCTCCAATATCTTTCCAGTCTTTTGTTTTTGAATATTGAAGTTGACTTTTCAAAGCAAGATCATGATACAATCAACGAAAATTGTTGAAAATACATAGAAGGTGAAATATGTCTGTTCTTGGGAAAAATTAAGTGTTGGCTGTATTCCACTTCAACAATGAAAATATTTAAAATCGATAAGATTAAAGGGATAGTGATATTAGTCATAAACGCACATACATACCGAAGCAAACAGAATCATTACCATCCACTCCTAGAAGTATCCTTGAATTACAATGTTAAATAGAATAAATTATTAAACGAAAATCATTCAATGGTCTTACACGCAATAATGTAAATTGATAACATTAAAATGTCAGAAAATTATTTCAAAAAATATTCAAAGATGAAAATATTGCGCGTGCATAAGATGCAGCCAATAACTTCTGATATTTGTATAATTTATTGGATAACAATATATATATATATATATATATATATATATATATATATATATATATATATATATATATATATATATATATATATATGAATGAACGAACATCTAATTTGAAAGTCCCCAGAATCACTATTAAGCAATTGGTACCATCATGCAAATGTCACTATGGAGACTCAAGGACATTCAAATTGGCCAGGAATGAGGAAGCGGAGGGGCATATATCATAGTAGGGTCATAGAAGAGGATTGGCATTACATAGACAACTTTCAAATCAATTATTAGAAAACAGAAACTCTATGGACCAGAGCAGACTTGTTAACAGAGGAACTATTAACTCACATATTCTGCAGGAATAGTATTGATCAGGGTGTAAAAACTGGAGATAACTCTGATGGAGAATTTCATAGTGGATATTTGTGTACCTGTCTATTCATAGTTGAACTACGGTTGCATGCAACGAACCGATTCCTTTGAAGCTCTTCTCGTTTGTTCACACTACAACCTGTATGAAACCATATTTTAAGATTTAAGTATGTCATAAGTATGTCATATACCCACACAAAAAAAGTATATTTAAATCTTTACTCATGTGCACATTGACAACAGTAACTGAAAACCATCTTAAAATCCCACATAGGGTCATTGAAGGCCAAAGATAACTCAAGAAAAAAAAAGTTCAGCAGAGGTGAGCATATAGACCACAGAAATAGACATGATGCAAATACGGTTGGCAGTTTTCTCGTGTTGATCAATAGATCTTTAAGAGAAAAAACATTGTTTAAATCTATCACACTATTCTTACAAATTCCATTAATGTGACAATAGAAAAAACAAAGGAATAACATGAAAACTGTTGCTATCAAATGTACAATAGTGTGACAAATTAGAGATGTTAAGAAAATTTCTCTGTACATCGCCCATGATGGAGATTTTTTTTTCTCCGGAAATACAAGTGATGATAGTATAAGATAAATGGAAAGTGGTTTTGGGAGAAATCAAGCAAAATTAACCCTCCCTAATACAAGAAAACTATAAACATACGCCGAATATTTAGTCATGGTAATCATTGAAATCATTAAAAAATTCTCACATTGATTTTTGGAAGCACAACACATACACACACTCATAACACACACACTCACAGGTCAGCGTCAAACATATACATATAATGTTCCTGTATCAGAACTCTCAGAACACGTGATTCAAATTTAATTTTGTAAGATTGGAGCTAATGTCTGTGGACAGATCTTGACAAGTCAGGTAATTTGATCCGATATATGACTGAGCTGTATCGATGGCAAGGACACAATTGGCATTTTCCCCAATATTGTGTCCCGTGTCAATGCTCTCGTAGGGGACGTAGGATGAATTCGAATTGTTCCAGGCGCTTAACCTCTGAATTTCAATATTGAGTTTCAGTATCGAATTTGATAACTTTTGATCGATAAGAGGAAAAGTCTGAAATACAAACAGTTTAATTGCTTACACACACACACACACACACACACACACACACACACACACACGTGCACGCAAATATATATATATATATATATATATATATATATATATATATATATATCATAACACTGATCAGTCAGATTATGGTTATAGCAATATTATACGTTGAAAAAGAACAAAACTAGGAGATATCAAATCATGACTGTAGTTATGAGAACGCTGAAGCCAAAATCTAAATAGATTTGCGTTCTCATGAAATAAAAAAAAGTAATTCATAGTCATGAAAAGTTCATCGCAAACATATTTAAGGGGGCAGAATTCAGGCAAATAAGAATATACTGCTTCTATTTAACAAATCGATCCATAAAAAATGTAGATTTGAATGTAAATTACCTGACTCGAGCAAAATTGGATGAAGAATTGTTGAAGGTAATTGTTGTGGTACAGCAGTAATTATGGTAGTGAAGATTGTGTACTAACAGACCTGATCTCAACATCATTGAAATGTTTCAGTATGTTTGGAAGGGAGTTTCTCGAATGAAAAGCAAAAAAAAGAAAATTGTCATTTTTTTGTCTGGATAAATTCTTAAATTGATCGATTTGGAGCATACTAGATCTTATTTCCTCAGTCAGTTAACATGGCTGATAAAGCCACATATCCTCAACATGCCCTAAATTTATAGAAAAATGGAAGGGAATGTATGGAAACCACCGACATAATTTTAAATTACTTTATATCAGTCATTCTCAAGGCAGAAAAAAGAAACAAAAACAAAAGCCTACGAAATACAGAAAAAAACATTTGTTTTTTGTTGGGTGGGAATTGCACGATATATGATTCTAAAAACTCACAAAATATACTAGTATGTATTATCCATGACAAATACTGAATCAAACATATTTGATTACCTTGTTCCTTTATCACTGAAAAACATTCATTTGATTTGATATACACTATTCATTGATATACTCTCATGAACGTATTCTTTTTTATCAACGATAAATATATATATATATATATATATATATATATATATATATATATATATATATATATATATATATATATATATATAACTGCAATTATAGATACATCAATGAATTCATATTTTGATGATGATTGAAGCTATTAGTTTACCTGATAACTATTTCTTTCAAGTCACTTCTTTTTCAATATATATATATATAACCTTGAACACTTCAAACGTTACAACACTTTTTCAAATGAGTTTTCCTGTCACTTTTGTCTCTTATTTTCGTCATCTGTTTACGTAATTTACATCTTTTTCTGCGTGATATTGTGTTCTACACATATTTTTGATATCATGGTATAAACCTTTCGGATCATCAGGCCTTCATCATTTACTTGTATCAAGGATTTGAAAAGAAAAATGTTATATTAACATGGCACCAAAATATAATTGATCCAATACCACATCATTTATTCTACTGCATTACTATAATGAATGTGTCTCACATCTATTTTGATATTTCCTATACAAAGGAATTGAAAATGTGAGAGATTTAGCATACAGAAAGTGAAAATGATTATAAATTTTGGTATATTTTATTAATTCATATTTCAAATGATATCCTGTCCATACACAGTTGATGAATCGTTCGCCCTAGGCAACATAGATAGGATGAATAATTGAATAAAATGTGGCTGCAGCTCAAACAAGTTTAGTCTCAGTTGGTGGTCTCATAAAATGGCTCTGACTTTTCATTAACGATTACGGAAGGTGATATTTTGTGAGTGATCTTGAAGGGATATAGTCACCTGACTCAACAGGGGTAGCAAACTTACTCTTGGTTTTGACAGCAGTCATGATTATCTTCTTTTCACAAAACAAAATCTAGTAGTTCAAACATAGTACCGTTCAGTTTTCAGGTTTTGAAAATTGAAATGTCAATTTAGATGTAATCTCCCAATCTTTTGATCCTGGGAGTCACTCAAATATTCGAAAAATTGGAATTTGCCAACAATACAGTTAGATATATGAAAATTGAAACAAAAATTTAGACATTTTTAACACTTGACTTGCAATTCGAACAAATATCTAAATATGCAATTCTGACTACAAATGTCCACTATTTCCAGACTTGTACTGAAATGAGCTAAGATACATACCTAACAATTGCCTGCAGTTGGGAAATAATGCAAATGTGTGTACATTCAGCAAGCTGGCTCCCTGAATCATCAATTTCATTTAGGAATTGCCCGTGAACCTCTTCTATTCAAATATGGCAATGAAGTCTAATTAAACACTCTAATGAATGCACGACCACCTGACCATTGTGTTCGAGACAGCGAGTGTCAATTGAACAGTTTGGTCAATTCACAGAGCGGAGTGTTTATCAGTGATCTGAACTCGACCCTGTTTGGAATTAATCATTTGTAATTATCGTTGTATTATCATTAACTTACAAGAGTGCATTAAGATGTAGCAAATGTTAATACAAAGGAACTTCCAAGTATTAAACCCCTTACCTCCTCAGATTTTTCCAGTTGATGTAACTTTTTCGACACTGCTCTGTTCGTTTCATATATTCAACCAACAGTCAATAATTTGGAACATTACGGCGATACAACGAACGTCTTTTACCTTATTCATATCGCCATCTAAAGATGTAAATTTTAATAACATAATATATATATATATATATATATATATATATATATATATATATATATATATATATATATATATATATATATATATATATATAATAACAGATGACCTAGACTGACAATAAATGGACAGCTTTCGAGGGGACTCGATCTTTGTAAATCATTTTTGATTTGTTAAAATTAAACATTTTGTGGCTATTCTAACGTTGAAAACTTTTTTTCTTCCAGCTAATGTATAACAGATATAATCATTTGAAATTTTTTTGCACATTATTGTAATGATAATTATAAATTTACGCTGGTTACAGATCGATGATATATCGTTACTTTTTGTGATCAGTCCTTTCAGTGAACCAGTGTATTCATGCTAAAATGATATTTTGAAGCAAATGCCTGGATACAAGGTGCCAGAGGGAGCAATTATTTTCATGCTGAACTTCCAAGATATTTTCTCTGACCTGGAAAGATACATTTGATTTCTAGCTCCCCCTTTTTATACTTGTCATTACCATATCTTTGAAAACGAATTAGTTGTCGGGCTAAGGGTATTTATTCCTCCTTTTAATCTGAATATATTATTCATTCCAGAGATAATCGATCACGGTAAGGGAATTGTTGCATGAATAAAATACGTATAACAATTGGATATTTTGTAAATATTGTTAATTTTTAGCAGCTTCCCTCATTTTATTTGTTTATTCATTCAATAATATCAAGAGAGAATTGCTGATTCTTTTGATATTATGGATGCAAATAATCTCTTCTTGATAATGAAACTTCGATTCCAAACTTCAACGCATTTAGTCGTTCTATAGGCTGAAACTCAAATTTTGCAATCCTATTCTCGTCCATCATATACATTTTTACTGATGATACTATTCTATTTACAACGCCACGTAAGATAAATCACCTTGTTATTGTTTTGAATAACAATTTGCCTTATACATAGAGTTTTGGATCAATAAATTTACAAGTTGAACCTTTGTAATATGAAGAAAAATTTGAATGCTTTATACTTTACAAATGGCCTTTTGGTTTTTGTCAATCATCATAATTGTTAATATAAATATAAATGAAAATAGTATTGCAAACTTAACCCACAGTAAATAGAATTTATTAAGACGGAAAACATTATTACATAATAGATATATGAGCCTTGGAGGTTTGCTTCAAGGTGAATACCCAATCATGGGAATGAAGAAAAAAAATAAAAGATCCATATCAGAGATTAAGAGAATTTTTTGTTTAATCTAAAGAGAGACACATTTACATTGAGATGAAACAAACGTGAAAAAAAAACCCCGAAAAATCGAAAGGTAACAACTGATTTTTGTTGATTATCGTACACTTTTATTTTCAGTGTGTTTTCTTCTATATCCACGATCATATCCCGCTTGCTGGGTTGAATGGTGGAATCAAGTGAATTGACTTATCATTGGACGGATAAATAATACATGATATGTCATTTTGGAAAGGTAATTTCTGTCATTTGAAACGAAATAATTGCATTCTTCAATTTGTTCACACGATCGATTTTTGTTGTTGTTGTTGTTGTTTTTGTTGCTGTTGCCATTGCTGTTATTGTTTGAGATGAAGAACATTCAAGGAAGTTGGGCTCACCATCATACAGAAGAGTTTTATGGTGTTCAACGCAATGTTTATTTTACTGTTAAGTTGACTTGCATATGTATGTATGCAAGTGTTCATACCAATAAAAAACATAGAAAATAACAATTAGTGAAATGTAAAGTGGCATCATTGTTTTTTCTTTGTTTTGGAAATTCAGCATTCGGGTCAATCAATCAAAACTGTACACAAACGTTCAGTCTGTTAGAAATCTTTCTGCTGGGTTGTCTTCAAATCGTCTATGTTCCAAAACTCTTGTAATGTCGTCGCTTCAATATTATTCTTATCGTTCGATGAAGTGCAGTTTGCAGTTACATTTCTTTTATCCCTGATATCTTAATATATCTAATATTATGATGCAATTACATCGATCAAATCGTCTTCAAAGAAATTGGGGTCAACAAAAATTGAAACGGATGTATACATTTTGAGATAATATTCATCCATCACAACTGATTAACTAAATGTGAATATATCGCTACTATGCATAATACAATGCTCTGGTGGAAATATTCTTATGTATGAGGCATACTTTGAAATCAACTAATGCATCAATTAAGCCATCATATGTGTGTCTATATCTACATACACACACGCACACTCACACACTCACACACTCACACACACACACTCACACACTCTCACGCACACACATGAAATCACAGACGGACACACACACACACAAAGCTAACATACCCACGGATACACTTAAGAGTATGTGTTTTCATGTATACGAGCAGATTTATAGCATTGAGGGAAAACGTTAAACTATCATGTAGATTCTACACGGTCATTTATCATTGTCATTTATCGAGCAATAAGATTCACTAATAAAAGAAGACCTGCTTGTCGTCAACTATAAATGTATACGGTATATTTCAAAGTAAGATCTGATAAATGAATAAGTAATACTTCTAACTATAAATCATGCGGCTGAAAAATAGGATAGCTTTATTTTCAACGTTGCTTGATTAGATACATATAAGACCGAACTGATTATACTACCATTTTTTCCAGTAGAAATCTGTTTGCATTCTGGCTTGATTTGAAGCTTCATAGCTTTTAAGAACAGGCAAAAACCGCTCTTCACATAATAATTGACCATATGAGTTGTTTTTTCAACAAACTGTACTATATCGCCTACCCATGAGATGCATTCCTAAAAAAAGCACGATCAAGTATACACTTTCATGGAATTCCATTCAAGTTCATCGAAATTAAAAAATTAAAACAAAAGTATTATGTAGACAGACAGATATGATGACTGAAAAGAAGGAGAGAAAAGTAATGTACATATCATTCTCCACATAACCTCGCAGAGGTAAATGCCCTCGTCTGGTCAACCATCATTGCTACAGATATCTATATTGTCATTTTATAATATAAACGATTGCCAACATTGTGTTCATGTTTTTGTACATTGATTTTACTATTATGTATTTTTGCAAACTCTTACAATTTGTGTATCCAGATCTTTGAATATCAGTGGTAAGTTTTAGTCAATGTACAGATGAAAAGAGGGCAAAATCATAACCAATATTTCAAGTGTCGTAGTACTAAAACCAACTAAGCAAGGTGAAAAAGACTGAAATATTTGGGAAAATGTTGTAACAGTTTCAAAGTAAAATGCCTGAGAGGGGAACAGTGTTATAATTTTTTTTTAATGACATATAGCATGATCTATTTCAAGTATGAATAAACAAAATACTTGGTTTTATTCGTTTGTTCGGGTATTACTTAATTACAATACTACTTAACAAAGATTGAAAGACCAAGCATCTAAAAGCCACTATTGAACACAATAGATGTGCACTTATGCAGGATAGATTGACATTATGAGAATGCCTTTAGATGAGTTCAGTAACAAAACTATAATCGGATATTAATGCTCTGCAATTACCCTCCCCATTCAACAATCGTGAACTAAAACCTCTTGGGATCACAGTTAGTTACCCTGCCACCACAGCCGAACTAACAACCTCTGAATGTTGATTAATTACTCAGAATTCGATGTGTATTTATTCCAATCAATAAAGTGTCCTAAATATACAATGAATCTCTGAGATAATAGCAGAGCCTTGTGCAACAATTTGACCAACTCCACCAAGCTGTTTAGCAATATACTGACCTTGAGTCATTTGAATATTGTTCCAACGACTCTTGTGCAAGTGGAAGTCAGGAGAAAGGTATGGGGTGACAATAATAGATTTGAATCATACCATGAATGAGTATGTTCTATTTGATCATCAATAGAAATGCTGCATCAATAATACGTATCAAATTGACCTTCGTTGCTAGGGAGGGGAATGGCAATACATGAGCAATTACACTGATATAATGGACTTTGGTTCAAGCTTATATTATCTGCATTGAACTAACTGTGTGGCGTAGTACGTTCTACGTAAGATAGAAAAGAATAATTGCAGGAGGTATACTCTTGATGAACATACTAGTTCAAGAAATACAAACAACTTTTCAAAATTATGGTTTACAGTTTAGTGATTTATGAAACAGTCGATTTGAGAAAACATCCTCGAGAAAATATTTGATAAAAATCCCGTGGTCATAAAGGCTATCACTGGACAAGGTATATTCCCTATATACATCAAAGTACTGCAACATATATAGAATCACAGCAACACCTTCATCAGGATATATAAATACTTTGAACCCTTCCAACTCTGGAGAGGTGTAAGACAAGGTGATACAAGCCAAACAAAGCTCTTCACAACCTGCTTCCAGATGATCTTCCGTGACCTAGACTGAGAAAATAGAGGAATCAAAATAGATGGCAAGTATCTGAATAATTTCAGGTTTGCAGACGACAGCATCTTCTTTGCAGAGAGCCTATACAACTTCAAACTAATGCTAGATAAACAAAACGGAGGAAGCAAAAGACTTGGCCAACACAAGAACTTCGATTAAACAAAAGTCTTTTTCAACAATCACATCACGAATGAAAGTAAAACTGTCAAAATCAAAGATGCAGAACTGGCAAAAGTGAACTGTTGTATCTTCTCCGAACAATGGATCTCGATTTAATCCACAAAAGAAGAAACATCAGGCGGAGAATTACCCTATGAGGGCAAGCATTTGCCTAAGCAAACTCAATGTTTGAAAACCAGCCGATCCCAATAATCCTAGAAAGAAGAGTATACAACCAGTGCATCCTCCTAGTAGTCACTAATGGAGCTGAAACATGGAATCTAAACAAGAACTAAACTGAGAAGCATGCAGGGCCCCCCTGAGAACATTGTAATCAACCTCACATAGAGAAATCATAAGACAGCAAAATATATCAGAAAGAAATCAGGGCCCAGAGATATCATAGTATCCATTAGGAAACTCAGATGACAATTGGCTGGTCATGTTGCAAGAATGAAAGACAACCGATGGACATCACAACACACATCATTGATCTCCAGAGACTACATGCAAAACCAATACCGATAAAATACAAAATGGAGACATGAACTCGACAAATTAAAAAAAAGACTGGCTCAGCGATGTCCACCATATAGGAATGGGGTGGATCATCGGGGTCTATGTCCAACGATAGACGTTAAAAGACTGATGATGATATACATGGGGTGCTGCACAACAACTCAAAAATTTGAACATGGCAGTGATTATAACGACAATCATCTCAATCATATATGTTTAACAAAATTGAAAAAAATACACCAATTTTTCATTTCGGTGTACAACAATGATACATTTTGGTCGCCATTGATGTAGACTGTTTTTTTTTATCCATGATGTTAATTGTAACAAGATCACAAGAGAAAAAACAATTATTACAAAAATTTGTTCTGTTGTTCAGGCTATTTGTTATATATTCAATTCACTTCTTTCTCCCTATTATGCAGCAATCTACAAAAGAAACCAACAAGAAACGGAGAAAAGATATAATTTAAAAATTACATTGTTGAATATCTTTTTTATGAATGTCAAACCCGACCACGAAAGTTGGCACAGCGGGAATTAATTAACAGACAGGAACTCCTGATGCGAGCACTTGGAAAAGACAGCAGAGGATTTTTTTTGCGTCTTAAGAATAAATGATCGATCATGATAAAATTCAAGGTTATGATGGCGTGTTTTCATCAGGAGAAAGAAAGCTAAACAGGGAAAAAACAATTTATAAATTTGACTGTTTTTTACGATAAGAAATTGAAAAATGACCCATTCAAAATAGACACATCCGAATCCAATCATTTCCATCTGTTGCAATGATTCCTGTCAATTTTTGAATGTGTAAGTTGAAAGCTGGAAGAGAGAAACACAAGGAACTGTTGATTTGGTGAATTTATACAAGCAGGGAACAAGAGAAAAAAAACACGCAAATGAAATTTAAAGCTGCAATCGTATTCAAAATAGTTCTTTGTCACTGAATTAGAAGCAATATTCAAATTCCATTATCACAGCTAGCTATTACATGTTCAGAGAGATCAATTACACGTTCTTACGACCAGAACATCCTTGTCGTTGCTGTGTCAATACCAAATTCGGAAACCGAATAATTACCATGATTATCAATTTTATGTATCTACCGAAACATGGAAGTAAAACCAATTATAATCATTACAAATGACACCACTTGTGCTAACATAGTAAGCAAAAGAATTGCAAGACAAGGCTAATAGATGGGGAAACAAGCTATATTGTGAATTCTAACGACATACAAAAAATCTTCGAGACAAGAACTTATGGCATAATTTTATAAAAAACACTTGAAACAAAATTGGGATTTTTCCATGGCTGACTGAAACAATATCGATATCGTCACCTCATTTGATCCATGTTACATATAAATGATGTTGAATCCAGCAGAATGAGTAATATTCTAGACATGATAACGTATGTGAGATAGATATTCATTCATGATCTATCATCGCTTGCCGTGTATCAACTTCATGATGTTAGTCTTTATCAATCAAAAAAGGTAGATTCTTTTCTACTTTAACAAATTTACCACCCGACGTTAATCTACACCTCTTTTTTTCTGCAATTTGATGCATCATTTACGCTGCGTATCCAGTTATTGTGTCCCAAGCCGAACAAATCTGCTTCTTTCGACACATATATTTTGTCTCAGAAATTAAGATGCAGTGCTTTTCATATACCACCACGATGTTCACCTAAATACATAAAAATTACCATTCCTTCCAAAAAGATGTTCTTTTTTAAAATGGACTTACTTCTTTCATTGAAGTGTGCATTTTCTCTGGGAAATGTTTACTAAAATTGACTCAATAACTTGATTGAATAATTCGAGAAATCATAGCATAACTTAGTTAAAAAAAATGAAATACATCGGCTGAGACGGTACTCCTAACAAAATAAAAAATAATACACATTTATTGCATTTTCATCATGGGGCTGGGCACGTGAGATTTTCTGATTTTCAGTGTTTGCATGACGTATCACTTTTAATCGCGTATGAAATTTTGAGTAGGACAACAGGGTTCTATTCCAAAGTTTTTTCTTGGAGGAATATGGATACTTCTTTTTCTCTAGTAGTTTTGATATATTTCTAAAAGGCAAACTACTCTATTAGCGAAGCTATAGAATGAAAGTTTTGGGGACTACTGGGATCGACACTGAGTCATGTTTGAGGTTTTTGTATTTCGAAGTGTTATAGATTTTCGCCGAAATGATACGTTTTTGTTTGCTTTTTTTTCTTTTTTGTAATTTACTAAATATCATCGAGGCTTGTGTGGTTATTTTTATGAATGTATACTGATATTTTGTTTCAGTCAAGAGACGTCAGCCAAATCAATCTCAACTCATAATTCTACAAGTAACTTTGTATGAAATATATAGTGTGCCCAGAAACAAGATTCTAAGTAATCATTGAAAAATGATGGTTACCCCAAATATGTTCACGAATAAACGGAATGGCTGTCAAAAATCCCAGAATGATATTTGAAGAAAAAGCACAAACACACAAACACACACACCATATCTCGTCGAGTTCCCATTGAAGTCGAATGCTATTGTGTAGAAAGATGGGAAATTGAATACAAATTAACTAAACTATTTCTATGATGTATTCATGCCCAGCCGTAGAATGGAATTAGCAGGAGTATGTGCAATTTGTGTACTTTATAGTAGTTGTTAGCTATCAGGAAATGTCAGTCGAGAGTTCAGAGTTTGAATGAGCTTTTGAGTAGATGAAGAAGCTAGTATTATGATAATGTTGCCTTATCAGTCTCTCACGGAAAGGATCCTAATAGCTTTTCACCAATGGTTTATAACTGTCAGTTGACGGAGTGTAAGGCTGACAAATACAACTGCATCCTGCCAAGTATCGCTATGGAAAGATAATTTAGGAAGATACGAAAGAAAATGCAGGGATAAAATAGTGGAACATATTGACTATTTAAGCTGTGTATGTATGTTTCAAACATATATCATAATATTTTGTTCTGTCATAATACATTGTTCTCATCTGTTGGTAACCGACTTGGGATCCCCAAAAATTTTGAAACAATTTAAAATATATTACTGTCTCAGTACACAAGGACTCAGAGTGAGGAATCCAACGTACATGCTGTATTAAAGTATCACCTGATAATCCGGAATCAGTTCCATATTACCCCCGGTGGTAGCTGGCTTACTTTAGCAAAATTAACAAACAAAGGACGTACCCCAAAAAGCCCTGTCTCTGCTCGACAAACCAACAGAACGCAATAAAAACTGAGAGAATATATACCACGAAGGAAAAATAAACACGGCAACGGAAAATGTGGTTAAGAAGATATTTTGCTTGAATCAGTTAATAAAATGCAGATCTTTGATCTGCTACCGTATTGAATGAAATATTTTTAAGTAATAATACATCAGATTAAAGAGAGATAAATGAAACACACTGAACCTTATGGTCAAAGATATTCTTTGAAAATCAGATGTATTGATATATTTTCCCTAGTCACTAACAATTCCCAACGAATCTTGGCAATACCTCTGCTACAATCGATCTGCTGCCTTTCAAGTATTAAATTATATTTATTGAGGGGTTGATAATGAATTCGTCATTCTGCTAAAGTTCTGGTTTCAGAAAGTACGTCAGAACAATAGAACTGGATATGCGTCATAAAGGATGATACTGTCTTATCTCAACGCAAGAACTTTTCGGTTCGTTGCCATATTTGAATATCTGCAGGGTCATGGAATCGTTTCACGTAGCAAGAAAATATTTATGCCGTTGGTGTTATCAAAGGCCAACAAAAAATAATATGCTGCTCTAGCAGCGATAAAACGTGCGTATTCTGAGTTTACTTTGTACATAATTAGATGATTCAGCTGATTGCATCGAACCTTTACATATCAACTGTTTGAAACAAAATTGATTTAAAAATTGAATAGATATTCAACAATTGTCTTGAAATCATTTAACCAAAAAATGAATAGCCAAATTAGCTCTTAATTCTGAAGGGAGCTGTATTTCACCTTATCGATTCTGCCAAATATGGTTTTGATGTAGGTGTTACTTGACTATTAACTGAAGGCACATGCTGCAATATCAGCAGGGTCAGGAAAATTCTGTTTTAAATTCATATATGCTCGAAGCAAGTTTGAAAACGAACAACGTGGGCTGCTCAGTAACATGATGTCTTCCATATACATTAAATGGTCGCATATTTTTACTTAGTTTAGATAATGGGTGTCTGAGCCTGGGCAAGATGACATACCCAGAATGCTACGTTCCAAGGCATAATCTCTGGGAAATCATTCTCACCAGTTCGGTGAAATACAAACATTCCTAATTTAGCATGGAAGATTACAATATAAGACTTGACATGGGCTGAACTTGGAAATTATTAGAGGTCACAAGAGGTATTTACAGGTCAATCCTGCTCCTCAAAACTGAAAATAGAAGATGCTTGTATTAGAGCTCCATCCAATGTTATAACCTGCCAATGACAGAGGATTTCTTACGGTAAGATTTATTATGATCAAATCGTCACGGCATATTTTCTCTGTAAAAACAGGTATATGCACTCACTCAGAAACAGTGGACCTTTGCCAAGGAATAGCCACTTAGATATATGTACACAATTATCCGAATATCTCTCCATAGTAAGATTGGGATTCATTCACCGATTTCATGGAATAATAATCTATCTTTCCATTGGTATACTGACACTCCCATGATTGATAAACCCATATCTACTACTTTGAGTAACACGTCTTCTGCGTTTATGAGTATGGGTTTTTTTCTCACTGTCTTTGTTTCTGTCAGTCAGTATCTATCCCCCCTCTCTCTCTCTCCGTTTATATATATATATATATATATATATATATATATATATATATATATATATATATATATATATATATATATATATATATATATATATATATATATGTTAACCGTGTAAAATTATCTCCAGGCATCTCAAGGTCGATGTCTAACTTTCATTTACCAACATAAACAGAATACACAATCAAGAAAATGGGGTTCCATTAGGAATCGATCCTGCAGCCGATACAGTAACGCACTGGTTGCTCCTGACATTTTGCGTATTGACGGTCTCTAACAGTTGTATCCATTTAATTTAACGCAGACACTTGTATGTAATGAAATTGATACATGTTCCAACAGAGTTTATCATGAATTACGTTATATTGAAACTAATTTGGAATCTTTACCCACTCCCACTGATTCAAATCTACATTTTTTTTTAAATGATGATATATATGCATATTAACACATTCATATATGCATTTTAATTTTGTAGACTATCAAATGAAGCTTGGTGTATATGACTTCTAACCTAATCCATACCTTCTCCCTGTCGTCTCTCTCTTTCTGTCCTTCCCCCTACTTTTACATAAGTGATGTCAACAGTTAATTGAATTACTTAAGAATTTTTGAATCATTTTAGTGATTTTCATCTTATCTTTGATAAAAGAAGTTACTCAAATACGTGTTTAAATGGGCATAATTATATCATTTCTTGACCGGCATATTTTGACCGTTCATGTAATTATATTATTCTATTAACAATCGGAATTGATTTTATTGTTTGCAATCTTGTCTTTAATAAAAAAAAAAAACACTCAATGTACATTCATCTTTTTCGAACTGAATCCAAGACCCCGATTCCAATTTTTTTACCCACGGTAGTGAATTTGTAGTGTTTGCCTGTTTATCATCAAATGTGATAGTTAGTTTGTATGGAATGCAAAAATTAATCAAACATTTCCTGGGGTGTGGTGCATAGAAAAAGATGAAAACCCTTGTATGTGTCTAACATCCACCATCCAATATATGAAAGCACACAGCATTCAATCTGATGTGTCATTCGGTAACGGCAGACTTGATTCTCTTGAATGTTTCATGTGACATAACTTACTTCTCAGAATTTGCTACAAGTATGGCTATTTATTTGGCTTTAAAAATATGGTGTATGCAAATCCTGTTTTCGTCTGGTGAGGTATATATGAGGATTTGGAGACGAGACATTGGTTAATTTCCCACACAAATTTGATTTAAAAATAAGCCATCCTGCCTCAGTCTTTGTATTGGTGGCTAACAATAGCCAAAGAGGCCTGGAGCATGCATCAGACAATTTCTAGCAAGAAACCTGCCAAGTGAGTTAATAGTTAAATAGACGGATGATTACATAAGTTATAGAAGGAAGTCACTGGCGGCGGACAGAACTGATTCAAAAAAGGTTATTCTCTGATTACTACGAAATTTGAAGCTACTCAAAAATATACAACGGGGAACAAAATAAGCTTCATGCGTTGGGAAATATAATTCAGCTTTTATCTGAGTCTGTTCAATTTCGTTTTGTTTTATTATTCACCTCAACTGAGACAATTCATTGCATTGGACAAACTTTGCTTTTTAGCCAATTACCTTCCACTTGAGCTTGTCGAAAAATCTCATCAGATCTGTAGATAAAACGTGCAGTTTTATCTACTTTAATGGGAATATAAACTTTAATTGTGAAAGCAGAGTTTAACTTCATTGGCAGAGGCAAAATTACGTTCACGTCCATTAAAGAGATTTATGAACTACAAAAAAAAAAAAAACAGTAAATGTTATCTCAATATAGGACATAAATATTGCAGTATTCTATTGACTTCCACATTTTGCACTTTTCCTTGATTGTATTCTCGAAGCAAATCAGATGAACAGATACTATACGCCTCTCCATCAACTTGGAAGTCAGTCACGTTAATAATGGGAAGAAAAAAGTGAAATCGTTGACTTTTCAAGACGTATTCCTGCATCTGAGCTGAAATTTCATCAAGGAAAAGGAAATCAAAGCTTTAAGGTCCATTAGTAAATTGATAAGTTTCATCATTATTGTTACTAAGTGGTACAGATGCACAAAAATGCAAAATATTTTACTGTCCATAAAATGCACAATGCGAAGAATTCAAAGGCGAAGAAATAATAAAGAAGGAAGTCGATGGAGGAGAACGAAAAATGTATTTGAACTTACAATCCAATTATAACACACACACACATACACTTAGAGATTTTTTGTTGTCATTTGCTGAATCTCTAATTCCTGGAGATTATTTAGTCCTTTTAGTAAAAAAAAAAATATGTATGACTGTATGGGGGAAAAACGCCTATATTTTATCTCAGAAAGAAAGAGTTACACTTGTGAAATATGACATGGTCACAAAAAAAAAAATCTGCAACAAACGCCTGAACACATCACGTATAACTCTCTCGGGAACCAATCTGTTTATGCTGATAAAAAGAAAATTTTATTGAATAAATACCTTTGGAGACTATGTCCTAACTGTGAGAAAAATGAACCGTTGAATGAAAATCGAATAGTACAAAGTTCAAAAGCTAACTACATTGACCAACCTATTAGCTATTTTAAGATTATAGGTCTGAGTTCGGTTTGTTAATACCTTGGGACTTGCTTGATAGATGTGGTTTGACAGTTGGCTCCATTGAGGCTTTTGTAGGATGGGCCTGGATAAAGTAACAATGATGCAGCAGAATTTGAATTTCTGTTGAATGAAGTTTGTTATTTCCGCAGTGACCACATTCGACTAATAGCAAGAGGTGTACTTTAATTGAAACAATCGATTTAGTTACACACTTGAAAAGACAAAATAGCTCTGTCCCAAGTGGCTCAAAATTGGAGTGTTTGTTGCTTATCTTTAATCTTAGGATATTTCCCCAAGGCAAATCTTGTGATGTGCTTTGCTGTGCAATGTACTGTCAACAGCAGAGGGAACAGTTCCAGCCCAGATGAAAGTTTAAACGTTTCATATCTACATTAACATTTATAGTTATCAAATGCACCAATAGTAATGTAAAATACAAAATAACCAATGCCCCTTTGAAAGGCTCTATGAGTGATTTCATTCTATAAACATGATCTCCGACATCAAATATCTAAACATTTGGTATTTATGGAAAAGTAACCTACATCAGGTAAAAGCTTGAGTATCTTTCGAGGTATTGAGCTTTGAAACTTATGCTTTAACTTCAGTCTGCAATTTCTTTTTTTTTTTTGCAATTGCCAATATCTTAGGTATCGAATCCCTTTGATATCATCCATGCCCAGGTCAGGTTTAGGTATGAGTCGTTGGGATATAGATGTGAGGAAATATGAGGATATCATACCTTGATGATGCGATGCTCAATGACAAACAAGATTACAATACATAAATCATAGCCAAGTTTTGACTTCGTGAATGTAACCGTCAAACAGTACACTAGCTCACGCAATGATGTCGTACTGAAACCTAAGTAATCCTACTGTAAATGACAATTCATGCGGGCACATTAATACCCCC
This sequence comes from Thysanoteuthis rhombus, assembly GCA_963457665.1. Lineage (NCBI taxonomy): Eukaryota > Metazoa > Mollusca > Cephalopoda > Oegopsida > Thysanoteuthidae > Thysanoteuthis > Thysanoteuthis major. The sequence continues at coordinate 62,784,668 of OY735202.1, forward strand.
CTCCTTTATTACATCAATGCTGCATAGCATATACCATATTATCTGAATCAACTACGTGAATTATCATGGAAAATACTGATAATCTGACAGGGTACAATCTTTGATAGCAAAGAGTTTAGAAAACTACAGCTCAACGGTATATCCAAAAAAAAAAAAAATAAATAAAAAAGATAAATAGGAGCTGTTTTATACTTTTTAAAGTTTTATTGGAATGGATCTAGAACTGATCATACTATCTAAGTCAGAACACCATTTGTAGTAGTCGTGAATATGGGGGGGGATGACTTGTTTGGAAAACGATGTGGCAGTTTTTTGGAGACCCCTAGATCGCCATCAAAGGAAAGTGAAAATCTTGAAACTATCTTCAGTTTTGAGATTACATGTGGGACCAGTACGTGCCGAGTGAACCAACTATTCTTAGCAAACTAAAAAGAATACGGAATACTTGGGATATTTGAACACTGATTTGCAACCTTCTTATTATCGTTTTCTTGAGGAGCAATTTCCAAAGAACAAAATTTTTTGCCAGCGCCTGAATTAGGGGAAAATTACTGTCATTGTAGGGACAAAAAATAATGAGTATGCTATTGAAAATTACTAAATAGCAATCCGTGGAAGAACTTCCATGTGATCAATTGCTCAAAAGGAGAATGATATGATTGTGGATCATACGAGTAAACTGGTTATCGAAAATAGGACTGAAACTGCCAACATGCCAGTACAACGAAAAATTGCTGGAAGTGATACAAGAATAATCACTCACATATATATACCATATGTCTCATGTACTGCATTCCTTGTTCGCCAAACATATACATATGCACTTGCATGTACTCACAAACATACGAAACACGTTTCTATGATTCTTTAAGCATAATTACATCCAACAAAAGTTTCACTTTTTAAAAACATATTCCATTGACTAGCGTAATTGATAAGTACACCTTATCTTTGAATATGCGGCTGATGATTTCTATCAGGTTCCATCGATTTACTTTGTACATATTTTTTGCAATAATACCTAATAGCTTGAATAGGGCATTTAAAAAAGAAGTGTCTTGTACTTCTAGGTTGTAGATCCAAAAGAAGCTTTCGGAAAAAAAGTCAGGAATAATTTGAAACCACATGCTATGTTATTTCAATTCCTCTTTTATGCTTGATTATTTGAAGATTGAACACTGTTCTGTCCCAGTGTTTGTGTTCTCGTCATATATGAAATAATGTCAAAACATTTTAGAGATTAAAACTGATTCTCAAGGAAAGCCTGGGTGTGTATTTTGCGTTCCTTCTAAACAAGAACAGAATGGATCACACGAAGAATAGTCAGAAACGTAAAGCAATGAGTGGAAAGCATTTTTTCAAAACTTACCAAAGTGAACTAGAATAATGTATCTCTAAACATGCTTTCGAGACACGTTCCCACATTAATTCTGTTGGCAATCTCAAGCAACATTCATAGTTGTCGAATCGAACATCTGTAACGAGTTGAATTTTTCATAACGTTAATTTGAGCACTTGTGTATTCTGACACTTGCAATATCCCCATCGGAGAGGAAGCTGTAATTGCATTGAGTCGTACACATTCTTCTAGGTTCCGTTGTATCATTTATTTCAATATTGCTGATAATCTACCTAATGCTCGATATCACAAGTTGAATTCAATAAAAGATTATATCACCACATTCATTCGATGTAACGATTGCATAGCTGAAGTTGAAATGAGGAGATAAGGTGAATTCTGAAATGTCCATTAGGCATTCAGCTTGTGAACAACTGCATCAATTATAGTAATGGTTATATAAGAAGTTGTTTATCTATGAATTAGTGAGGCGTCTGCGCAAGCAATTTTCTTGGGTGTTTGTATCTGTGCAAAGGAATGTGTAAAATACAGGGTTTTGAATAAGAAAAAAAAACATTATATAAGTATTACTGGTTGATAGTAGGGGCTCAATATTACAACACTGAATCATGAACTGGCTGAAATGCAATCTGTGTAACCAAGTTTTGACAGTCAATCTGAAAGCAAGAATGAAAAAAATGTGTAAACAAAAGTATGACAGTTTTATGTTTCATGTAATGAAGAAGTTGCAAAATGGTCTTATTTCTTTTCTATGTGCATCTATTACCGTGTATTTCTGTGTATTCAAATGGTCTAGGATTTGAAAACTTGTATCAGTAATCAATTTGACGTTTTCAAGAATTTTTTTCAAAGATAATTTTGAATTTTTTGCAGCCTTTTCTGATAAGTGTAGTAAATCACTGATCTCTACATTCTACTGTATATACATGTCCCATGATGTCTTTTACAATATCATGGATGTTTTCCCGTGGAAAATACTTGTGACGTCACAAAATATTATTCAATCTGATTATATCTATTTTATTTGGATTTGTTTAGACAGCTAAAAATGATCCTCTGGTTGTTCAGTCATTGATCGCATTACTGCATTTACAATGATTAGAATTTTCCTTACACGTTAGTGAACATATCATCTCCATTTTTTTCCTTCACCTTAGCTACGCTCATCATCTGTTTAAATTGCTAAGAACCTGTCTCAGATAAACTGACTCTAAATTGTTCACTTTTTAGAATATCCAATTGTGCGGATAGCCATATTTGTCAGCCACCAAGCATGAGAAGACGCATAGCAATAGAGATTATCCGCGGGGAGTATGTCAAGCACTGCTTCACAGTGAGGTAATCGATGATTATTGCTTCTCCAGAATTCTGTCAAAATAATTCCATTTTCCCCTTTCTCTGGCTTTTGAAATTAATAGTTTTGTAGATGCCTGTGCATTCTGCGCGCGCACACACACACACACACACACACACACACACACACACACACACACACAGACATACACACACAACACACACGTTAATAATTTTGGGGTTACCGACCTTACAGCAGTTAAGCATGGGTTATAAGAGATAGCATTCTTGTATGTGAGAATGTTATATCGGTAAACATTCTTATTATTATCTATGCTGCTTTGAACAAGCAGTATAAAGACGTTTTTAAATATATGATGCCTTGAAGATTAGTTACATGACCGGAATGAATTGAGCATTCATGGTTTGAGAATGTTACAAAGAGATTCTGCAGTAAGCAACTAGGCAAAATCCACAATATGATATATGATAAAAAAAGACCACCAGTATTCAAAATGTATGCATAGACCGGGAATACATTCACCAGCACACAATGCAAATAATTCAAATTACACCCATATTTAAGAGAATGCATCGATCAATTCTATATCTCAATTATATATCAATGATTGAGGCATACCATGATACAAAATTATACTGTTTTTCCCTATAAATCTTATTTTGAGATCAAAACACGCCATAATTGTAATTGAAATTCACACAAAAACAACTGTATTTCAACGTTACCTCATATTTGAAAGCATCAAATTTACACTAGAAACAAATATTACAACTTCTTGACCGCTAACAAAATACCAAATGTAAATAGCAGTATTTCATCTTGTGTTTAATCTTCACAATGCCTTAAAGCATTGCTTAATGAAGAAACTAATTTATTGATGTGGATACATGATCAATGTTTACATAGTTGATGTTTATACAGATGAAGTATACACATACATTTCTTCAAACCATTGAAGAACTTAGTTTGTAGGCTGGATTATACTAATTAGTAATTATGAGAGCGATAACCCAGAAAGCCACTGTTAATAAAAAAAAAAAAATCAATGTTAATTTACTGAATGATGAGATGGCATAAAGATACGTGGAACATTTTAATTCAAATTTTTTTTTATGTATTCGTTGGTAAACATCAGAAAATTAAAATATTAAACATGGATTTACACGTGCAGGGAGAGTTGAGTATCAATTTCCGTTGTTAAACACATTGATTTACAGTATTTTAAAATGTATCCTATGGTTTTATGTCGTAGTCAGCACAGTATAGCAAAACTAAGCACCCATAAAAATCGAGTCGACAACAGTAACAAATTAGTAAGTGAGATGCAAATAAGTAATTCTTATTCATTTATGTTCCTATCCCCAAGCTTTTTGCTACATTGCAAACGGGAGAACTGCAATATGCAATCTTCACAGTAGATATATCGTTTGCTATATGTGCTGAATGATATTTGGTTATCTTTGACAGTAAAAAGCATCAAGAACTCGGCTACATTGTGATAGCTGACTTTTCTAACACTAGATCTTCGTTACACCCAAGAATGAAAAGATGTTTTTCTTTCCTTCCTACTGATTACTACTGTCAAAAATTGCAGGATTAATCGATTTAGTCGATCATCATATTGTCATTCTGAATTATTATATCGGGTTAATTCCTTCTAATAACCACATTTTTGCTGATATTTAAGTACTACAAGCTATATCCCTACTCTTGTTCGATACTACTATCGTAATTGCTGAAATGATTGATGATGACAAGCTGGATATTTATCAATAAAAAGAGCAAACGGCTTGGGAGTAATCTTCACCATAATGGTAAAAAAATGATAAGATATGCTTTGGCAGACAAGAAGAAACTACATTCCAATTGTTATAATGTCGGGGGAAAAACAAGTAATTTCTGATATATATATATATATATATATATATATATATATATATATATATATATATATATATATATATATATATATATATATATATATATATATATATATATATATATATATATATATATATATATATATATATATATATATATATATATATATATATATATATATCATGAAACACAAAAACTGGCAGGAACTCTTCAGTATGATAATGTATTTTTTGTGTGAATTATCAATGAATATGTAGATTAATCCAAATCATCCGGTATTGACGCAAAAATATGAAATTTTTGTTATATCATCCTATTGAAAAATATAAAAGCAGAATCTTGTCCATATATGAGCAAACACCCACAAAGTATCGTCCAAATGTGTGTAATCTAGATATTTCAACGATCGTCCAGTCTAAGGAGTTTTTCAAATGGATAATTTGAACAGATGTATCACTTGTTGTTTGAAAATAAGATTTCAACCAGAATTTGAATATAATACCGACACATGGAGTAATTGTTATGGAATCATGTATAAGTCAAAGTTATCATCGACCATCTACAACAAGGTCAATGAATAATCCTCAGTACATCATAAAATACATTGAAGTTAAGTAATGTACAAAGATTATGGTGTTTCAGTTCTACTTGCAAAGGAGAGATACTTTAGAAATTAGGATTAGAAATATGTCTTTCACCCAATCGTAGATATAAACCATTGTCTCTGTCGTAGAACACATGAATACAACAGTAAATTCTTAAAAAAAAAACACAGCCATAAAGAATTTCCTGAGAAAAGAACACTTTCATACTGATCTTACTTTTCGTATACCTTTTTAATTCTAAAATCCCCCCCCCCCTAAAACAGACATGTATGAAACATTTTGCATATGTGGTTTCCCTGGTCTCGGAACTATGCTTGACTCTAGATTCATCATTTGAAGAAAACTTTCACAGGAGGAAAATAGATTTTCTTTTCCACCAATGAGATAGTTTTGCATATACATCTAAAACTGAAGAGAATATAAAGTTTGTTGTTGCAATGTATGAAAAGTTATATTACATCTTTAATTCCGATACAAATATCAATAATTTGAAAAAGTGTTCCGTTATCTATTTTTGAGTTAATTACCGAATAAGACTGCCATATAATTGGGGATTCTTCGTCCAGAGAGCATTCAAAGGATGTTAAGATGGATTCAACGCTTCTCTCTCTCTCTCTCTATATATATATATATATATATATATATATATATATATATATATATATATATATATATATATATATATTTATATATATACATATATATATATATATATATACATATATATATGTATACATATATATATATATATATTTATATAATATATATATATGTATATATATGCGTATATATATATATGCGTGTATATATATATATATATATTTATATATATATATATATATATATATATATATATATATATATATATATATATATATATATATATATATGACTTTTAATGAACTTTGAGGAAGTAAGTAAAATCTCAACGTATTTTCCAGTTGAAATGTGCATGTGATAGAATGAAAATCAGGAAGACTGAATGTATCGGACCATATAAATGCTGCCAACGGATAGATGATCACAGCAGATCGCTAAATTTGAATGCAATTGACCAGAAGTGATGATGTTGAAACTTGATAGTCGTGCGAGATTAATGTGATATTCATTCTGTTTTGTTATCGTACAGATTTTCTAGCCTAAAGTGAGATGATATACCATACTGTTAAAGGAGAGCAAACAGCATATTGCCCACGTATTTGACGTTTTGTCTGGTCTGTATTGTGCTGGAATTAATCCAACCATATTAACAAAATTCACTGTATTATCTGCTTCCTTGCATTGAAGGTAAAAGTCAACTGCTGGGTATTTTTCATTGTTGATATCATAGCAAAGACTTGAAAAGTTTAGACAAACTGCAATCATGCTGCAAATGTCTAAGCTACTGCGCATTACCGAACCCCTTGCTGGTTGACCAACTGACCTTATCTGTGATAGCATATTGTGTACGGCCTGCTCTGTGATCGTCGTGCATCATTTTGAATCTGTGCTCAGCGAGCGGTGGCAAAAAGGATGAATGCTTGAGTGAGAGTGTTCAGCATGGTTGGGAGCTCGAAAGCATGTTTCAATGACTTCAATGCGTTGGTCAACTCCTAAGAATTGTTACTCGCGCGTGAAATAAAGTTTTTGATAATTTATTCTTGGTAGATATGTCGAGGAACATATTGCTCATCCTCAAAGTTTGCCGGGTGGAAAGAATGATCATTTGATAGTCAGAACCTCAAAGTCCGGCTTTCTGTGCACAGTGGAAGAATGATTGCGCGCCTGTGGACTTTAAGAAGCACTCGTGAATGAATCTTTGCAGGACCCAGAGGACTTTATATATATATATATATATATATATATATATATATATATATATATATATATATATATATATATATATATATATGAATAGAGCATTCTGGTGGATGAGGAGTTCCTGCGTAAATGAATATATCGTTTGAATTCAGCCTTACCCGTTCTATAGTCAAGAGGTAGGATATTGGCCTCTTGGTCCGATGTGAGGGTTTCAATTCTGCCTCGTGGTACTGGATGGGATAAAGTCTATAGCCACACTGGAGAGACGTAATGCATCGAAGCAGCTGTTTGTTGATTATATATATACACACACACAACACACACACACACATATATATATATATATATATATATATATATATATATATATATATATATATATATATATATATATATATATATAAACAGTGAGCCCAGTTTGTGTATGCATAATAAAAGATGCATATATAATGAGCATGTAACATTAGCCTCAGGGAAAATGATTTAAATAAAGAAAAATGGATCTATCTGAATGAACATGATAGGGAATGAATCATATTATCGTGGCACTCATTACCACAATAATCGGTAATTTTTTTTTCTCAAGAGATCAACAACACCCATGAGTAGTAAACAGAAGAAATATACATTATAATAAGTTCCGGGATTGCAGCTATTGAAATTTCACCCATTTATGTGAGACATAACTGAGGAGCCAAAGACTGACTCAAGAAAATGTAAAACAATTTGAAATGATCTGATAATGATATATTCATGAAAAAAAAAACAAAAAAACAAACAACTTTCTGCATATAAAAATACTTTTGCTCGGAGCAAATTTTTCGGATGTTGTCAGCGTGTTCGTTTACTTAGATTAATCGTTGCTGTATAATGGCAAATTCACTTAAATTTTTACCAGAGGGGAATCAGTTGAATTGAAGCCATAGACGTCAAAACTTCAGGAAATGAAGAGTCTAGTTCAAATTAATTGTTTCATTGAATATATATATATATATATATATATATATATATATATATATATATATATATATATATATATATATATATATGTAAATGAATTTAAAGACAATAAATATTTCTGTGGATGCATAAATGGGTAAAGAAATAGGCCAAACCTGGAATTACGAATATCAAATTATCAATTGTATGTACAACTGATTCATCATGATCATCATCATGATCATCAATAAATCAACGTCCGTTGTTGGACATAAACCTATCCAATGATTTGCCGCACTTCCTTATCATGGGTGTTGCAGAGGCAGTACTTTTTGAAATCTTGCTCATTTAATCATCTAATACCCCGCTGGCCTCGGTTGCACATTTGATCTGTGGGGATCAATGTCATGAGTTGTGATATCGATCAGTTGTCTTTCATTCTTACTACATGGCCATCCTATTGCCAATTCAGTTTTTCACTGATCCTATGATGTCCTTGACTTGTATTTTCTCTAAGATGTATGGTGCTGTCTTTTAGTCTCCCCATATGAATTTGAGCATAATTTTTTCATGTACATGTTGCATGGTTCTGAATTTGTTCTTTTGTGTCTCGGTTAAATTCTATGTTTCAGTTCCATAAGTGATTATTGGAAGGATGCATTGGTTGTATATACTCCATTTTTTTTTTGATTAATTACATCTTTTTGTTGTTGAACGTGTTGATCTCACTCTGTGAAAGGTTAGCCATCCTAGGGTGATTATTTGCTTGATATTTTTCTTCTTTTCAGGGTTTCATGGAGATTTGTTATCCTAGGTATATGTATGGTGTACTCTCTCCAGTTTTATGTCTTCTTTTGCAAAAATTGGAAGTAAAGACGATGGACGTTGCAAACAGTTAATTCTATCGTGCCTACTGGACACAACCATAGTAGGAAAAGAAAAATAACATGATGCTGATAGAGAGATAGTTGCCGGTTACACATATTAATTCAATCTCGCTCGTCCGGGCATAAGATTTTCAATTCAGTAAAAAATATACTTTGTGAACTTCTTTAATGGGTTTGACCCATAGCAGTCGGTTCGATCAATTTTGGTCTCCTATGAGCCAGACCTTTTTTTTATTATTACTTAATTTTACCTATGAATGAAAAAATGTGTCAATATTAAATACAATATTTATATTTTTATTTCAAGAATTATTCAATAAAGTCGATGCTGATTTGAATTTGCCAATGAAATATTGGGAGGATAACACACTTACGAGTAGCCAAAGTCATTAGCATTTTTACTGACAGCTTAACGTCAAACCAGAGCGTCTGAAGCTCTGTTTATTTTTATATCAATCCACTTCCCCCAAAACCTAAACAATATACTGGACACTTAGATTCCCTCTCTTCAAAACAGAGCCGTATCAGATTCATGATAATGTGGGTATAATTTTCGGAAACTCTATATCGGCTTATTGCACAGGGACACCAACGCTAGCATTTTACGTTTTAAGAAGTCATAAATGCTTGCAGCCATTCTGTCCATTCAATGTGAAATACAAGACTAGGAAGATATCCCCTTGGCCATCTGGACATACTCGAAAGCATCTTCCGTTTTGAAAAAAAAATGCACACAGGAGTCCATCTGGGGAGACTATGAATTTATTCAGAGAATTTTTTGTATTTGTTGACTCAATTTCTCAAGTCGTTGGAAATCTCTGTTAAAGTAACACTATTATGTAGAACTGAACCCCACAGCAAATAATATCAAACAATCATCATCATCTTGAAAACCTATCAATGAAAATTATGCATCTCGAAACATTGGAAAATATTACGATACATGGAAGCTAATGATTTATGAAGAATGATAGCAAATCCTGAGTATGCAAAAAAAGGGGTGGCGAAAAGTATCATTGGAATTGAATAACGTGATCAAAAACCTTTTGGGACAATCGTTTGAGCAACCAACAGAGAGGTTGGGAGATACTAAGTGTCAGTTTAAGTCTAATTGACGGTGTCTTTCAAACTTTTGGACCAGATTGCATACTACTATTCATTTTTTTACCCTGTTGGGGTTACAATACACAGAGAAATAGAAAGAATATTATGTGCAAACCTGTTCATAATAAGTATTACTGGTGTGCTATTATCGGTGATATAATGTGGGAATCATACCGTAGATAGGTAACAGTGTGAAACTGACCGTCTATGATGGATGCAAAACATACATTCTCTCAAAATGAGAACGTTCGTATATATTGACAAAGTTTAGCCTAAACTGTTATACAGTCGCTAATCAATCGATGATTTGCACGTCCAAATATGCCCATTGCCGACGTTTGTAACGAGGGTTGTCGACACATAAGCACATTTAGTAAATGTGAAGTTTAGCTTTAGACTTAGACTATTGGAATATTAGGTTCTATTTAGGCAAATAAAATAAGAGGGTAGAAGAAAATGGTACAGAAATTATTGGAAGCAGGTGCAGTTGACTTCAAGACGAAGTTCGTTATTTTCAAAAAAATTTTCTTGTTACTCTGATGCAGTGACCAGATTGTTTTTTTTCTTTTATAATACTACTTTGACATGTCAGCGTGCATCGAGAATAATGTAATTTTCGATGATTCCAATTTATATCACTTATTATGGAGAGAGTGAATTAATTTTTGAGCTATGTTAGTTAAGTCAGATCTGTTGTTCCAATTCAGTGCTAGCCCTATTCGTCATCGTTTTTAAATGTACAGCATCTGCTTAATTTTGTGTACTGAGTTAATTCATAACTATATATTCATTTTCTTGTCAAATTTTTCCAGATAAAATTGATATATATTAATGCCTTCCAACAATGTAATATAGATCAAGTTTCCCGAACCATCATTGATGCTGTGAGTTCAATCTTTACTGTCATTTTCCTATGGCACTGGGCCATAAGAAACTATGATCAGAATATATTTGCTATACTCCGTCTGACAGAGGGATTAAAAACATAATACAATGATTATTTTTATCGTTACAACATGTCCCTGATATCCTGTCTCCTGCCAAAATTGATTATATTTTGTCCATCAATACCAAGTATAATTGAAATTATCCGTCTGATGATACTTAAGCTCTGCTTACACACTGCTGTTTCTGTCTCTGTCAGACATATGCAGGTTTTGTGATTGGGAAAAAAATTATAAAAAGGGGAGCAGAAACGTAGGTCTTAATTCAAAACATGTTAAACTGCTGAATGAGCTTGCTATGGACTATGACCTCGAAACTTCTTCCTGGTGAGGGATTTTTGGAATGAATTCTACCAGTTATGCCATAACTGTTAGGTTTATGGAATAACCTTCTGTGCCACAGTTCGTGAAATGACTTGAATACTGTAGGCAGCCTAGCGATTATCTAGTGCAATGTTCATGTTGAGAGAAATTGTTGTGTATTTTCAGAAACCTGGCAGTGCGAAAAAAACATTTTGAGCAGCATAAAGAAGTTTGAATAATTCAGGTTGCCAATGATATGTTTTTTTCCTCGAGATTGATCAGATAATTTGCTCATATTGTGAAATGCACTGTTTGGCCTGTATCGTGTGAGACGGATATGGTGCTCAATGTTCTCGAAGACGAAACAAACAGAGGATATCTTCCAAGAGCTGGGAAAACATTTTCCTGATAGATGGCATTCAATAATTCAAACACATTTGCTTATTTATAGTTCCACTAAATTTTCAGGAAAATTTTCTCTCACCAATAAGGGTAGACTAACCGATTTACAGAATGAGAACGAAACAGTCAATAACTAGCATGATACTAGAAGAAAAAAATCTGTCTTCCATGTTCTCTGTCAAAGCAAGATAAGTTGTATCTTCATTCCGCGCCAGTGGAAACCTAAGTGGTTAGTTTTGTTCTTCTATTCTAGATTAGAATGTTAACAAACGTGTACACACACACACACACATGCACACATATATATATATACATACGTGATATATGTATATTCATATATATACATATGAGTTTACGTGTTTCTGTGTAACTATGTACGTGCAAATTATTTCCTTTATCTTCCGTCAGTCTGCTTCTTACGTATTTTTTTGACAGTGCACAGCCTAAGGTGCTCTCACGTTTCAAAAGATTTTTTTCGACATTTCCTGTTCAAGCAAATTTTGGTTGTGATCTAGGGAATATTATAAGTGACGAAGAATTTTTATTTCTATTTTTCTATTTTTGAATGGTCTGAGTAGCAACTTACAACACAGTGGAAGTGGTAATCAGTTATGCAATCATGGAAGTCTTTTTAAGATTTAGAAGAAATAAATGATATTTATCGTTGTTAGATGCTAAATAAGGGATCTCTTCTCAAATAGATGTTTTCATCAGGTTGACACAATGTATAATTAATGAAAAGATAAGTAGTATTATGCTTCGAAAGATATGCATTTTTCGTAAATTACAAATATTCAACACAGTGCAGATATAATTCTATCGATCGAACACAGAGGTGCATTTTCAAAATCTGGCATAATGGCAGTTCCTTTAAAAAACTGAATCGGTAAAGTTTAGGAGAACTTACGTTCTGGGCGTGATGTTTTGACTATAAACATTCCTGATATCCAATCTGAAGTTTGCCACACGATAGAAATAATATCTTTAAAAGCAGCACAAAAAAAAACAAATGTATATATTTTGATATCACAACAGAAGCTTTCACAAAATCCAATATATTGCTTAATAGACACAATTCTCTTCGCGAGCCACTCGAAAACAACATTCTATGAACCCCTGAGATCACGAGCAAATTGAAGTCGGCATGATATAAGATTGGAAAACGACAAGAAGACAAGTTAAGGATATATTGCTTCCAACGTCGCACGATAAAAGACAAATGATGTTCATGAAATAATGTCATTTGTTCATATGTTTCCTGCCATTATCCATCCAGTTGCTTCAAGTAGGTCATTACCCCCCAATTTACAGCATCTTCCTAAGCATCCTTCATTCCTCTTACAAATCATCACATCAACAAGTTCAACATACATTGGATTTGAGAATTCACCTAATCAGTATATAGGGAACATGAAACGTTCCAAAGGGAACGAAATTTGACAGAATCAGTAAGTTCTAGGAATGAAATAAAATGTATCTCTAAGGGCATCTCACAATACATTGAATTGCATAGTTGACTTTAAAACAATCACTACGCTAATTGTTAGGAATTTGTATGATCATTTTACATTATTACAGAGAATGTTATCTAGCGCCTTTTCCCCTGAATTATCCTTTATATTTGAGATTATGCCTCCGTAAATTTCCCCGTTGATTGCTTTCAACACTCCAGTTTAAATTTCTCCTAGTTATCCCTATGGATTTCTAAACGTGCACCGTCTTTAACATTCGTTTTCCGAATCTTTCCATTCTTTTAAATGCTCAGAGAGAGAAATATATTTTGTGACGAACAGTATATGTCGTCTCTGATCGATTTCATAACTCTTTAAACGACCAATATCCTGAAGATGTCAATTCTCACCTTTTGCCCACCTCGAAAACAAAGTAATTGTGCCCAACTTCCTCACTCTGTAAAACTTAAGTAGTCCCCGGTACGCGCTAAGCAGGGTATGATTTAACTACAGTGACTCTGATATCCCAAATCAAATGCAAATTACCATGGCGATTAAATGAATCTTTGAAATTTGCAAAAAATGAAGATGCAGTTTAATTATTGTAATATACAATTTGGTCCAATGATAAGACATTTCTACTGGTTGGACGGATTTTGAGGATTGCATCAGATAAGTCAGAGGTTCTCTGGTTGAAAATAAAAATGAAAAATATTTTGTACCGAATTTTCTGATACACTTTTGAGAATATAACTACCTGGAACAAACTAATATCCAGGAGGGGATTGTCTACAACTGTCATTGTAATGCTGGTTAGAAATTTGCTGGTTGTGGGAGTTTTTCACATCAACGTGGAATTAGGTGCTTCAACCCAGATACGCTTTTTTTTTTTTGTTTGTTTTTTTTTTGTAGAGATTGAATGGTTGAATACTTTCCGGACAGAACTTGTGCAGACAGTGCAGAAAAAAATCTAGAAATGATTACAGTTTCTTTTGTTTATCTGAATGTTTATCGATATCTATGTTTTTTTGTTTTTTTTTTTTTTCATTTCTTGCATGACAGTACAATTTGCTGTTATCATCAACAAAAAAATTCCATTCCCTTCAGCGAGGGTTATTTTTTACAAACACATTGGCTGCATGTGCAGGTGACTACATGATGAATCGAACAAAAGAAAATAAAACAGAAAACTGACAGGAAAACAGTAAGAAAAAGTGCTCTGTACACGAATATCTCCAGAAAGACTCACATTGATAAAAATGGAAACTATACACTGTTTTAGAAAGACTACCATCGTGTGTATAAGAGATTTAATGCTAGCAAAATCTTTCACTGCACAGGTTTTAAAATTATCGATATTTGATCAGAAAATTTATTCAAATTTACGATCTGTTATGGATGTACAAACCCTGTATTCTTTTCATATGATCGAAATTTCATAGAAAGGTTAAATTGAAATGTTATCCATTCGTGTTCCTATCAATCAATGTTGATTAAAACGTTTCAAAACTCTTTGATAAGTTGATCAAAATTGTTGAAAGTGACTTTTTGAACAGAGTTATCTTAAACTGACTCATTATTTTACATGAGATCGGGAGACTTGGACAATAACATGAAATGTAGACATCTAAGTTATAAACAAAGTAAGCAAAACAGGAAACAAGTGGATTAAATTATGTAATTGCGAGGAAGAAACCAGAGCAGAAGAAAAAAACAGAATTTTAAAAAAAAGATTTAAAACATTATATAAATTTGCAATCATTTAAAGACAACATCTAAATAACAATGATTATTTGAATACGTGAAATCGATATTATCGTCGTAGTGCTTTTGTTTTAAGTGAAAGTTTGATTTGTCTTCATGATAAAACTTCTACTAATTCGGTTGAAACAAAATACATTACCTTCTTTTGGTTTACGAAGGTGGAAACTCATGAACAGAAAAGAATGCTAGGTATCAAAAGATCCAGTACATTATAGGTTGTTGCCCGATGAGACGGTCATTTGGGAGAATTTTTCATCTTGATGCATTTTATAACCCGTGGATTGGATGGTGAAGCTGGTGTAGCTTACTGGTGGAAAAAAAACAGCAATTAAAACGATATTAAGAATCCTTGAAATTGACAAAGGGAAGATTACAATGTCATCATGAGATTAAGGTACGATTGCCTTTCGTCAGCTATATCCGTTGTTGATATTAATTTAAGGGTTGGATAACATGCATTCTAATCCACACATACACACGCACACACACGCACGTGCGCTCACACACACACACATTCACACGCACACACACGCACACACTCATATATATATAGTTAAGAAATAATCGAAAATTACGATGATATGAATTGCTGCTGCAAAAATTTTTCACGAACTTTTCAGGGAGCATAATGTGTTAGTATATTTTCCATCAAAAATATGAAAAAAATTTGTTGGTTAACATATTGAAAAATCGTTTCTTTAGTGATTATTAACATATTCCTATCGACCGTTCAACCTTCCACCACAAAAGCATCAATCGATTCGTTCGATAGGCTGAATGAGAAGCCGGTCTGATTCGTGCAGGCAAAATACCAATATTCAATGTGATGAAAAGACTTGTAACAGAAATTTGCCCGGGGCAATGTTGATCAGTTCGTGGCCATTACTGGAATCTCGTTCTGATTATTCCATACACAAGTGTGTGTCTGTTATTCAAAGACGTATTAACAGAAAGAAGCATATACGCACAGATATAGACACACATACATGCACACATATACACATATACACGCACAAACGTATAAATATATATATATATATATATATATATATATATATATATATATATATATATATATATATTCATATATATATATATATTGAGAGAGACGAGCACACACATGCGCACACACAGAAACACGCACACACACACACACATATATATATATATATATATATATATATATATATATATATATATATATATATATATATGTATGAATCTGTTAAAGTACACATTCACTGAGGCACATTAACCTTCGTAACAAGTTAAAATTACGTTTTCCAACCCTAACGTAAACATATGGAAATGCATAGATATTCAAGAATGCATTATATTACTTTGAAATTTTGATTGAGAAAATAATCTGAAATTACACTGTGACGGTATCATTTGGTGAAACAACGTAAAATGGAATAACCGTCTGAAGAAAATGAGGTTCCTCTAGGTATCGAACCTTTGATCGATAAAGTAGCTGTTTCAATGTATCGTCCTTCCAACTGTTAACCTAAACAGTCAAAACATTATTGCAGTATTGCAAACGACCACATAACGGCTTTCACTCCAGCTCATTTTGTCTATTTACTGTCTATATCCGCTCTCATATTTTCTCAAAGCAAACTATAATAATGTTCTGGGGTTTGCACGATTGAACTATCTTCTATAAGATAGCAATTCATAGTATTTTGTCTTGCAATATCCTTAAAAAGATATGGTTATAAATATGAATCAGAATGTTAGAATTTAGGGTGTCGAGGTCCGTCCCCTATTTAGAAATTTTAATTGCTGATTTTTTTGCGGGGGAAGTTACTGCAACGGGAGTTCGTTCTGTAGAGAAGGTATAGTTGCCTATGACATTCTGATAACTATTCGATTATCGCTCTGCAACATCTTATAAAATGAGCAAAAAAAGTACAAGGATATTATACAGATAAACTTTAACAACAATAAATCTTGTGTGTGTGTGTGTGTGTGTGTGTGTGTGTGTGTGTGTGTGTGTGTGTGTGTGTGTGTGTGTGTCAGTGCATGTGGGCTGATGTATTGTGTGTGTGAGAGCGGATGTAAGTATGTGCTTTTGTGTGTGTGTAAGTGTGTGCCCTCGTGTTTGCGTGTGTCATTAAAAATAAAATGATAGTGATATGAATAGAATTCTTCAATTTCTACTGCATTGATTTCAAATAAAAGAGCAGGATAAATACCGAACTAATTTGCTTAATTACAATATTTGCCTATATAAGGTCAAATAATTTTATCAATATGCTCCCTACTGATAAATTACAAATATTTCTGCTAGCTTGTAAAAACGCTTGTAAGGTGTCAATTATGTGTTGACTAATGTGACCCTTTTTCCCTCTCCTGAGAACGTTTCTCAGAGTATTCTGTAGAACCTCAAGTAGAGATATATCCATGTATCTTTCTCCGAATATATCAGAATATACTTGTTGTCACCACATGTATGTATAGATATCTAAATTGGGATAACTATTGACAAAGAGATGTATATGAGAATATAATCTGCCTGGAACACTGTATCTGACCCTTTCCTCCGATCAAGTTAATTATTAGCGACATATAATGCGTTATGATGCAGTGAAAAAATTATATAGTACATGATTTTGATAGACCCCTGTGTTAATTAAGCTTCCCACCTTGAGGTATTATACGAAATAAGATACGTAAGATTGACCCTGAAGTTTTAGAAGCTTTCACTCCTCACCTCTTCTCCCATTTCTTTAACAATAGCTAGAAGAATAATTTTCCCACGTGTAATCCCGAAATGCGTTTAACAAGTATTCAAGAGAAGCATTAGATATATTCAGCTAAGGGGAAAGATGCACTAATTCTTTCATTAAAACGATGGCATCATTGATAGATATGGAAGTAGGCATGGGGAAAAACAGTTCCAAATGTTTAAAATTGAAGTTAACATGTTGTTATCTAAAAAGCCTGAAGAGAAAAGACGATTCAGGAATGTATTGTGGCACATAATAAGTGAGTAACTGCCATCATTTTGAAAAAAGTTTAATTATATACCTTCTAAATATCTAAAGTAAAAAAAATTACATAAGTTCACAACACTTCTGATTACTTGCTTTAGAAAAAAAAGGCTGGTGATCTCCAGTTAGCCTTGAAATGATAATTCAAACAGAATTCTTGCTTTCAAGCAAGTGAAAAAAAAAAAGAAAAGAAATATAAGAACGAAAATCGAATCCAATTCCGAGAGGAAGAAGTTTTGTTCCAAAATTGCTGTACTAATTCACATAATTAGTGTATGGGAATTCTTTTTAATTTAAAGCTTTTACATCGATTGCATCATTTAATCTTGATTTGTGCTTTTTTAATGAATATTCAAGTAAATCTATCGTTGATTATCGTAATTGAAGATCCAACAAGGAAGGCCAATTCCTTTACATGTACTGCTAACTAATGAGCCACAGGTACCGCATCATTTTTTTTTTTTATCAAATGCACGCTCCCAACAGTTTATTATGCATACAATCATGTCTTTTTGACAATGTGGTCATTAATAAAAAATATTAATCTAGATTTGCCAGGGCCAACGGGAAATGACTTTATGGTTATCCACAAACTGAGTAAACTGTTTTTTAACACCTACGCTCTAGCCAATTGTTTTGCCACAAGAAGCATACAATCGAACAATATCTGACTTTAAGGTGATGGATGCTATCAACATAAGAGTAGGATTTTTTTAAATAATAACATGAGTTTACTCAGAATGTTTGACCATCAAGATACATTTTAGAGCAACCACACCCATTCCGATCTCTCAAGTCTGGCAGCACCAATCATGCCAGATTCATTTCAACGACAAAGCGTACAAATGTTTCTGAATTGACGATGGTGTTTCAAAACGTCTTATGATAAAGCTCAATATTCTTTTCTGTAAGCTTCATTTTTTAAGTACGTTAGTAGTTTGCCTTCAATATGTTGATATCTATATCCATTACTTTCGACATTGTTACTCGCTGCTTTGTTTGTTTTCGTTGTTTTTCTCTGCTTTTATCATCTGACTTCGTTAGGTGTATTCCTCTAGAGCTTTACCATTTTGTTTGATGGTTATATTTGGCACTTCATCATTTATCATTACTTTTGTTTTCGATGTGTTCTTCAACTAACTCTTTGGCCTTTTTCTATCATCAATCATCAAGTGTGCTGTGAAAATCCCCCTTGAGGTTTTTTGCTGTGGTTCCAGATTCTAATATATATATATATATATATATATATATATATATATATATATATATATATATATATATATTCGGATCTGGAACCTCAGCAAAATATTTCCTGCCCAACCAACCAGAATTATGTATAAGTTGCCATATTTATTGAAGAGGAAAAAAAATGAAAATATAATTGGTAACTATTTGACATTTTTTCGATCTATATTCATCTTTGTTTAGCTCCCTTCAAGTCAAATTTAGTTTGGATAAACATTACATTTCTCTAGGGAAGATCAATCAAATCCACTCAACTTTGAAACTGAATGAAAATAGTGCACCTGCCAACTTTCAGATTGAAGGATGTGTCGGCTATTTTCATCCACTTCCAAAGATATAGAATTGATCATTTTTGTTTACAAACGATGAAACCAATGGTGACAATGAAAACCAGATATATACAATAATCACACACGATTTGCATAGTGCATGGTTGCCAAAAAGAGGAAAAAAATATCGGAACTGCAATCTTTCTCTGTAGTGTTCATGGTGACAGTTTCGGTGGAAGGAATGATTTGATAGAACATATACTTATATGATAGAACAAACAGTCACTGTTTGCAGATAAGGTGACCAGCTTAGGAGAGTGCATTTAAGACTCAAAGTGCCGGTAAGTGAATAAAAAAATGCCCTCTAACTGTAGATTAAACCCAGTTGTCATATCGCAAAACTTACATGGATAGAAGTAACTCATTCGATGATGGATATTTCATTGCAACATTTAAATAAAATCGAACTCTCTATTCATCAGTTCGAAAAGAACAGGATATTTTTGTTTAGGTATTTTTTTTCGAACAAAAGATTTATCAGGTATTTGAATGAAGATATTTAAGAGAATGGCAAGGATATGTCTACGTCTTATATATGGATGGTAGCTGAGGGATCAGTTTTGTTTGAATAGTTAAGTCCGTGAAAAAGATTTCCTTAAAAAAATCATATGGGGTTATCACTTCGAATAAGATTGAGGTTGACAATATCATGAACATTTTGGTACTAACAGGACACAAAAAAAGAATACAAGCTCTTAGGATAACAGAAGCAAAGTTTACAAGTCTAACAAACATAATGAAGTTGTAAAGGGGACATGCACTTCCTATTGAAGCAAAAACTAATTGAATCGTATAAAAAATGTAATTGGACTAATCATGAAAGGACACATATGTGGATAAAGACTGAAAAAAATGTGAACTAACAGATAAACAAAAAAGAGAGGACAGAATGAACAAGTAAATAGAGAGGGAAGTCGACATCAATTATGCTTAGAATTTGCTTGATAATAAATACCAACACTATATAGAACCCTATGTACGAGGAAAACCGATACACAAACATATAGTCAAGTAATCATTTCGCAAATCAAGAAAGATAATGATGGGAGAACTAATAAAAACGGTTCCTGTTCGAAGGTCCCATTGCATTACAATAATAAATTACACACACACACTCACACACACATACACATACACACACACACACACACACACACACACACACACACACACATATATATATATATATATATATATATATATATATATATATATATATATATATATATATATATATATATATATATAGTCGTTAATATGAGAATAATCAGCTCTTAATTTCAGGATCATTTGTGCATTATTTTTAGATCACAATCTGAAAATAGTAAACTTCGATGGTTGGAAATCATTATCCAGCTTATGTCTTTATCTGTTTCTCAAAGGCAACAAAAATCAAAGCTATTGGTTAAAATGAATGATTTTTTCATACACTAAAATATCATCCACAATATTTCATAACCAAGACCAGTGAATAGAACAAAAACGTATTTAGCAGAGGAAATTGAGCAAAATAGAACAATAAGATAAAAAGTTAAAGAAAAAAAAATAATTTCAATCCGTCTCAGGCAAATTGAATCTCATTTAACCACTACCCAATGGTCTTTTATGACAAATCAAATGCATGAAATGTTTCACACATGCTCAGCACGGTTTCATCTGTTATTATACATTGAGTCTATGTGGTTGTCAAGAGTTTTGGCAAATATAGGACTTGAATTGATGCTCTCGTCGAGTGCAGAGATCGGAATTACACAATCATTATTTCAAAATCGTTGATGTAGTGTGATACAAGGTTGTGAAATAACTATGAATCTTTTTCTTTTCACCTAATATGTCAAAGTAGACAGCAAAAAAGTAGTTTGTTTCATTAGGAATTCCATGAGAAAGACTCCTTGAATGTAGCTTCACATATGGGGGAAATTTCATTGAAAAGCTGTCCAATACTTAAATAACGGGAAGCTAACTGGTAGAGATTGGTACTCACGGCAGGTGTTCCACCCGATGTACCAAAATTTATTTAGAAATCTGGTACTTCAGGTTTTGACGAACTTGTTGCTGTAAGATTGGTGCAACACTACCGCATCATTTGAAATTTTGCCATATTCGATATCAAAAAGTATGAAACAATATGTAATTCCACTAGAAAGGAATATTTACTACAAATGAGTTAATAAACCCCTTTTGCCCATTCAGTGAATGTTAACAACAACGAAGACTCATTAGGCAATCATAAAGATCGTTTTTACTTTTTTCATGTGTATAGTTTGTTGAAAACAAAAAAGATATATTTCCTGTTTCCGTGTTGTCAGGACAGAAGGATTGGAACTACTTGAAAATGACCACATTTCCTACTCCCATGATAGATTGTAAAATAATGCCATATGTTTCTATCATCATTAGTTCCAAAGTTATTAAGCTGAAAATTGCGTGTCAAACCAGTGAGATCATGCCAGAATGCGTTTCAGTCTATTTCAAGGAATTATCAAAATTTGTGTTATCAAGTACAGAAATCCCTAGGCTTTTATCTGTAATAATTCCCAAGATATGGACGAAGATCTGTTATCAACATATTTGTAACGGGCTACTCCACTTAAATTTGGTTGTAATAAAAGTGCTGGTGCCCTGTTGTGTGTAATGCACATCAAATATCAGGCTAGGTTTTGTTAATATGTGAGAACGTAGACCTGATGCCTGTTTCATATTTTGCATACATAACTAATGTGCAAATAATCGTCGAAATCATTATGATCAGCCCTGTCTGCATTTTCCTACTAAATGGACTCGACTCCCAGCTCTTTGTTGTTCAAATGGATGAGATATTTATCTGTTGACGAGATTATAAAGAACAGAGATTCAACCTTCAGAAAAGGACTCTAGAAATTGTTTTGAAATTAAGAGAATAAGGGTATGAGGTCCAATGGGAAGACACCATTGATTGTGGCAGGGAATCTTATTTGATGTTGAATAGCCTCAGTTTTTTTCTCTTCAAGCAATGGAATATCTCGTATGACCGTAAAGTCTTCTTTCGAGAATGTCTCTTCCTGTTTTCTTTTATCTTGTCAATGGTTATTTATCTTGTCCATTCCAACCACAAACAGCAGAGAACTAAATCAAGGGTGTATGGAGATGTACAGGGATCCTGAGTTACCCATTCGTCAAAACTTTCCTATCTGCTTTGCTCATTTATATTTAAAGAGAAAAGAGGACAGGGATAGGAAAAGAAGGGGGATATAGATAGATAGATAGATAGATAGATAGATAGATAGATATATAGATAGATAGATAGATAGATAGATAGATAGATAGATAGATAGATAGATTGATTGATAGAGAGACGGAGAGAGATAGAGAGAAAGGATATGTCTAGTATGGATTTGGCTGCAGATGCGATGAGCTGTCAAACTGCCTCAAGGAGGCTCTACTTTTAGTCATCATACTTCAAGATTGGGTGTCTCCAAGGGCTACAAAGCACAGTCTACCCTTCTTTCCAAATAGCAAGGGGTAGTCAATGCCTCACTACAAAGAAAGCATCAGTACAGAGTGAACATAAACTATCACGACCAGGGTTACACTGTGTCTAAGTATGCCTATTGCATCTCTTTTTGTTACAGTTAAACTCCAGATTCCTAGACTTCTTTTGCAGTGAACTATGTTGCGCAAATGTGGCAGATAAAACTGATCAAATTTCAATCAAGTAATATGCTATATTACTTCATTGAAATTCAGCTATCATACATAAATGTCTAATGAAATTACTTGAGATGCTCGAATTTGATTCAATAACAAAGGATGACCAACAATAGATGAAGCCGTTTTCTCTTCAGAAATTAACTCAGATTTGCCTCCGGTCATGTCAACCCCCCTTAAGCTATAGGTCCCTGCATCACAAAGAAAGAGCACACCTATAGAAAGTTCTACCTCACACCTGAAATGACTGAAAGGGAAATTGCAATTATGATTAATTCATACAAAGAGACTTTTGAACACCCCCGGACAAAAAATGATGATGATGATGATGATGATGATATGTAGCGATGCTTGTTAGAAACAAAGTTGAATAGAAATTTTTGGAGGAAAGAGAAAGAGATACGTGCTGCTCTCATAACAACTTGCTCCAAATATACGCTTCAGGCTATTTTCGCTTATCAACGCTCCTGAAAAAGCAAACAAATCCTGGAAACATTGGGGATGTCCGGATTCTTGAATTTCCGAAGTTCTAGAAAAACAGCTCTGTAAAATATAGCTTTGAGCTAAAACGTTTCGGGTGTTTTTGTCAAAGTAATTCATTCAACATAGCATAATTATCGACTCGATGAAAGATCTTTCTAATCGGTGTATCCATGAATAAAATCCACTGGAATGAGATACGTAAATTCTTGACTTTTTAGCGTACAAAAACAACATACTAGCGAATGTACTGACAAACACGTGCACTGACATACAAATATTTTATATCTCTCTCTCTCACAAACACACAATAACACACACACACGCACATATATGTATAAATATATATATATATATATATATATATATATATATATATATATATATATATATATATATATGTTTGAGTGTGTGTTTGTGTGTGTGTGTTTGTGTGTGTGTGTGTGTGTGTGTGTGTGTGTGTGTGTGTGTGTGAAATTGAGTGCTACGCGAGGTTGGATGACCCATCCATATAAACTGATAGTTTACATCATATGGTCGCGCTTCTGGCTCGTAGATGGCAATGATATTACGCATATACATGGCTCTGCTATCAATAGATCCAATAATGTAAATAAAAGAGTGTTTGCAATGTAAATATAAATGGACATTAAAACCGATCAAAGAGTAGGAACTTTGGGATAAGAACTCAAGATGATGTAAGCAAAAATGCTGAACTTCTAAAACGAATAAGCTAAAATGCAAGAGGGGGAAGAAAATGATTTCAAAGAACAAGCACAGAGAAGATATTAAGAGCTATAAGGAAAGGGGAACTAATTTAAAACACTCTAAGTTACAGATGATTCCAGCAAACAACCTTTGCTTTTACAAAAGGAGAGAAATTACAAAATAAACGAAGGGATATGAATAGATGTACACTTTGTACACAGAGGTACCACTAATTGATAAGCTGATGAATATCATTGATAGCACAAGCATAACAGAATATAAAGTAGTGGTCGTAGGCAACACAGAAAAGCTTCTGATAGAAGTTGTATAAGATTATTATATATTCAACGATTCGCTCCATGCATACAAGAGAGACATATTCAAAATTCCTGTCTGGGAATTGTGATGCAACTCAGCAAGGAAAAAATTAAGCCAAGGCCCAACAACTTTTCCTTATTACACAACTACTTAACGTATACAAACTGATCACAAAATACTCACAATTTGAAAAATACATACGATGAACATCAACTACATGGCTCCATAACTAACTACTCCACTATAGTGTTGCAAAATAAAATGAATCTCCTGAATTGAAAGATATAAGAGTACATCAACTTTCGTAAAAATGCTTTTAGTACAATTTAAGGCCGTCTTCAAGTGAATGCAATAGCAACATTTTAACGACTATCACACAGGTCATCCAGAACACTGTAATAACCACACTACATGAGGGTAGCAAACTGAGTCAGACTAATGGTACAATATAAAGTAAGATTTTAACGCAATTCTGAGAAGTATCGATCGGAAAACTTAGTGGGAAGGGATAAGGTAACACATCGGTAGGTGATATATGAAAAACGATTCCACGACATTAAAAGCATCGGTGAGACACTTCAGGAGGTTACTTCTCATGTCCATTCAAAGATACTTGAGCAACAGTTGTGAAACAGCTACCTAGTAGTTGCCATACCCAGCAATAAGACGGAGCATGTATTACTATGGTGAGTTTGAAAGTCAAATTTGACCAGCATTCAGGTCTGGTTAATAACATCACCATAGAGCATTGGTTATCAAGCTCCGCCTCATATTCAAGAGGGTTAGATCCCTACTTGACGCCTCATGCTTTGACCCTGTGCAAAACATCATCTTGAAGCCCTATGATGAAACATTGTTCAGTCAGCTTGCTTTGGACATGAATACGGTTTAGTTAGAGCAGTCCCCACGAATTGCCCGTAAAAGCACAAATGCATTGATAATCAGGTATTAGTTAGATATCATTTTCCCTAGATGAAAAATGGCTATCAAGGTAGTCCATCACACAATTACCGCGGGAGTGGTTTGATCCACTCTTAGTGGGACACTTTCTGCCGTGAATTGCAGAACTTTGGAGAGAGTATTGATTTATTATATACATAGTATCTCCATTGTCATTACTGCAAGTCTCCTTTATTTACTCGGATGCAAACTGTTTCTCCAAGCTTATAATCAGGTCTGTAATTTTTTTCCATTTTGACGTCTTGTGCAACACCATACTCAACCTCAATATGAAGTAATTCTTTTATTTGCTGATCTAAGTGAAGTTGGTGACCATGCATTCAGGAATATGTGTAAAGTCAAGAAAACGGACGGAATAGAAAGAAATTAAGGGAATTAAAAGAAAAGAGAATCATCTAACAATAATAAGTTGATGAATAAATAATTCTTGGGTAGGACGATATATACACCAAAAAAACACTTTCATTGGAAAGATAAAAGTATAAGGAAAGAAGTGGAGGGAAACAGATAATATCTAAACAACATTTTTGGTTGTTCCAGAAGTATGAAAAAATGTTATGTTTTCAATCAACAACTAACAATTATACATACTGACAATCAGAGAACCAAATGTCATGGAAATTACCGTTCATCTGAATTTACTCAATCCGCGTGACATGTCTGAGGAATCTTTAAATCATACGATCTTTAAATTGGAGAGTATTGAAAATAGATGATCCGAGCTCCAAGCATCAAACAAACGGCACCTCATTATTCTAATAGGTACATTATTCACACACACACAAGCACGCACACACACACACATATATATATATGTGTGTGTGTGTGTGTGTGTGTGTGTGTGTGTGTGTGTGCATCTGTGTGTGCATGTGTATGTGTGTGTGTGTGTGTGTGTATATATATATGTTGGGGGTGATAGTGAATAAAAACCTGGGGGACCAATTAGAAGATACTCCCCCCTTTCTCTCCATCCACACACAAACACACGCATAGAGGGGGTATCTCAGTTGTACTCACTTCTGGAAGAGAAGGACAAACACCTTATTTCACTCCTTACAAAATTTTACATAAGTTAAATACCATGCACGATGGTTAACATAATGATAAACAATTTAGTAAGTGAACCTGTATACATCCCCATAGCCTTCTTTTTACATCGGTGAGAATTAAAAGCACAAATGCATTGATTATCAAAGTACTTTGATCAATCTGCACACTTTACAACAATAACTAGATTTATTCGTCTTTCTGTGAATTGATGAAACATAAATAGCAGCATCAATGCTTAAAACTAATTTTATCAAGCCACAGGCTGGTAAAATGGATGAATATGCAATTATCGTAGCATATGATGAATAAAACACGGATACATATTCAACATCATTTGTTCAACACACATTTATATTTCAATATAATTCCCTTTCTTTTCAATGGATTTAATTTAACATCAATCATAGAGATCCAACATTATATAACGGGTAATCCTGCATATGATCATGTTAGAGCATCAAAACTCAATTAAAAGCGTCAAATGATTCATGTGAAATTAATAAAGCTAAACAGAGGAACACAAAGACAAAGGAAGCGATCTACTGTAAATAATGGTTCACAAGGTTTCTGCGTCATTCCGAATTAATTAATCGTACATCAACCGTATTACTTCACTGTGCCTTTGAGAGCAAACAATTTTATTCACTTGAAAATGAAATAATTGCTCAGATTCACTAATTAATGGGACGTTTTGTCGTGTAATGTGTCGAATTAAAAGCAAAGCATTGTCGGCATGTGTAGTGTTTGTACTCTTTCCGCTGAAACAGCCTATTATTACGATACGCTCTTTTCTTACTGCATTTTATTTATTTATATCTCATGATATATCGGAATCAGATGAGATATCACGTGGACTGGGATCGGACACATTAATACAATTTTGCAATAAATATTCGGAACAGCGCTATTATTACAACATATATTACTAGAAGTAGTATAATAAGCAATGAGTATAATCAACTAAAGTGCTGCACATTTTCTGAAAATCTATGAAGAACAAATTGAATTCATGAGTGGAGGAATCATTTATATTGTGAAAATATTCAATCTCGAAAAAAAATTGAAAATCATTGATCATAAAGGAATTCCATGAATGGTCATATTGGATTGGATCAAAAATGGAACGTAAACGACGAAAGAATAGAAAAAAGATAACTTGTAGCCAGCATTTTGTTACCTACGCTGTTATAAGTATCGTGTGTGCTTGATTTACTCGCGTTAGTCATTTATTCCTTTCATAACATTTACCCGTGGACTCTTCGACCACTTTTAGGGTGTCCGATATGTTCTTCGATGTCTTTTGACTCAATTTTTGATGGGGCATTCGCATTGCCCCTTCACACATGTCATATCTGGCAATGCATCTATGTTATCCACGACTTGTTGATCTGGTCTCTGTGCTGAACTTAGTGATCTTTCGAGTTTGACAAACACTACAATATAACACAAGCATCAAACCTGGCATAATGATGAAAGATGCGTATGTTCTTTACAAACAAGAGTATAAATCATTTCATACTTACTGTTCACGATTTCACGAAGCAGAAATATAACATGACATGAATTTTTATCAGTAATTTGAAACATGATTTAACTTGTAAATGCATATTAGGTTGTCGAATATCTCTATCCTTTTGTAAGAAAAAATGATTAGAATTACTCATTATATTACTCTAATTTGCTCCCAATAATCTGATTTCATGTATCATATTATCGTCATTGACAGATTTCAGAGCTTTCTAGTGTATTAAAGATATTAGTGATTCTGAAATCCTTGAAGTTAAAATAGCTTTGCAGCCTCCTTAACAAATGTCAGTCAGTTGGAGCAAGTTCAGCAGAGTATGGCAAATATTCAAGAGTAATGCTCTTGTGGGATATTTGTCCCTCGAGGTGTATGGAAAATGCATTTCACGGTAAGAGAGGATCGTTACCTGTTTTCCCTTTAGATCTGGTTCTATACATCGGAGTTGTCGACAATCGTTTTTGCCTTATTGTTTCTGATTCCTCGTGGATACGAAGAAAGACTCAAAAAGATATTTTCGGGGTGAGCTCTGTTAATCGGCAGATAGATCAATGTCTCACTGTCCTGTCTGAAGAAAACACCTGGGGCTTCTGAGAATGGAGAAATTTACAGCAATCATATTTCTATCGATTTTTTATGGACGGAAAAAAATAATCAATTCCCCCATCTTCAACAATATTGCTAGCTTTAGATTGAGATGAACAGCGATATAGCAGATGGAGAATATTGTAAATCAAGTTTTGAGGCTGGGACAGTAGCATCTATTGCATTGGGAAAAGAATGAACGGACTTTCTGCTATCAATTGATACTTGTTAAACAAGTTTTACATTTTCGATTAGTTTTGATAGGTTATTATTGCTATAAAAACCTCAATAATTATCATCATCGACTTCCAAATCTTGTCAAGTTGGGAGTAAGATACAAGAGATAATACAGCAGCACAGTAATCTCCCTCAAAACTTTGTATTGATAATTACGAATCGAAAAAAATATGAGGGTGGAGGGACAAAAGCGTTGGAATAGGTGTCAGCTGTATTTGATCTGCCGATCGACATTTTTCCCTCTAGTATGCTAAGTTGAGTGTTTCGGTTCATGGAGAACAGGTCACAAGACACAATCAAATAATGTGGACACTTGGCTGGAACTGTCATCCATGCTGAAGGAAAAGCCATGTTCAGCAGGTTTAATAGACCTGCAGTTATGGAATTTTTACATTGTTTCCGAATCGCTCATTGTAATTGCCATTTATTTCAATTGAGAACTATATCAGTATCCAATGGATGACATGAATTGATCCAAAAGTCCCAATTTTTTCAAAATAATATCATGGTCACTTTCAGTTCACTTTTAAGGGGTCACATTCAGGGGGGAATAAATTGATGGGTCAGAATGGGGGACCAGCATTTTCAGGGTCTAAATCAAGATGGGCACTTTTTCCATTGATAAGGATTGAAATGGAGGCATTATTATCATACTTCATTTCTCATTATAGTTGGTCAAAAAGAAGCTCCAATTTTCCCCACTTTTAGGGGCAGGTAGGAATGGGGGATAATTTTTTCACCATCAATGGCTGGAATGAGGGATATTTACAAACTATCAGAGGTCAGAATTGGAAGAGCATTTCTTCTATTCGAAGGTAAATTGTTTTTCTACACATCGTGTGGTTGCTATTTTTGAGAAATTGACTTTTTTTCTTTCAGGGGTCAAAATGAAAGTGGAATTTTCCCCTCAGTTTTCGGCCGGACGATTCTTGGTTTGATTTGAGATGGATTTTTTCTACTTTGTGGGATAGAATATAGGTTGTTTTCTATTCTATTCTTAACATTCAAATGGGACTTTAATGGTGAATATAGACGGGAAATATTCCAATCGGCTGGGGGAGAAATGTTTGAATTTTGGGAAAGATCAATATATATATATATATATATATATATATATATATATATATATATATATATATATATATATATATGAGAGAGGGGTAGATATAGATAGATAATGACAGAGACAGAAAGACAGGGAGACATTGGAAAAGAGACAAAGAAAAAGAGAGAGATGCGTAAAGTATTTATAAAAGAAAATCAGATTTACTTAAAACTCCCCCAAAGAATTGTATCGTTCTACCTACTCCCAGGAAATCAACAAAACGCCAATATACCTGTCTTCACTCATTGCAAAATCACATGACTATTGAAAGATACCGACTACTTCAAGCAATCCCTAGCTGCTACATCGAAAAAACGGTCAAGCATTCCGAAACCATTCACACAAATCATTCCTATGGACGATGTCTCCGTATATTCTATGTTCAAACATGATGACGACATTCCAGCACTCAAAGGGATCCTATGCGTACTTTCAGTATTTCTCACTTTTAACAATAGACAAGGATTCAAAATTTACATAAAAAATAGTTCCGCGGGCTCAGTTGCAGTTTATATCTATGCCATAATCTTGATGGGTAAATTCAAAAAAAGCATATGTATAAAGATATTGACAATAACTGACATCATGCTAGGTATATTGAGAATGTTACTATTATTTGTACAGCAGTCAGGTCCAACACCAGAGAACACAAAGATAAAAACAGAAACTGCAAGATAAGCCCTTAAGCCTACTGACACCAAAACATACACTCTAAATAAGTCCATCGAAAAGATGAAAAAAGAAGCTTTCCCTTTTCACAAGTACTCAGAATCAGGTGAATTTGCCCTGAAATATGTACAACTTGCTCAACACTTAAGAACATGGAAATATTCATAAGAGGACAAAAATAATCAAATAAAAAAGCTATTGCAATACATAAAGAAACCAATATATAATCTAAACCAAACATGCCCAATCGCATATAACCCAGAAGCATCTTCTACATCACGTTTTCATTTATATCAAAAAATCGATCCTGGAGGGAATAATTGAAACAGAATGCTGAAAAATACCGCCTAAACCATGCACCATTGCCAACCAAAATTTCCAGGGTAAGATTAACAGTCACAACAAGAAAAGTACTTCTCAAATAATGCCAACTGGAGATTTTCAATTAAACATTAAATTCAACCACTTTACGTATATGATTAAATCATTGCAACCTACACATTCCCGTGGAATAAAACTTCAGTTCCTCTGGCAACAATTTAGGCAGACACGGTAGATTGAGCATAATCGAAAAAAAAAAAAAGAAAACACATCACAATACAACTAAATTTGTGGAACAGTATGCCGACATGTGAGGTAAAAACTTAGCATTCATTTTCCTAACAGACTCAACATCAAAAATTAGAACCCCGACATCACCAACCTCTAAACCCATACAACCCCTGGTATTGATACTGTTAGCTATTTGTCTGATATTTGGATGTTGAAAAAGTACTTCAGACAAGGTACTAGTAGTGAGAGGAATGTGGTGAACACAGGCTTTATGTTGATTGCCGATGTTTATAAACTTTAATTGGTGAAAAACGAACCAATCAAAGACTGACCATACCATTTTTGTTAGCTCGATGGTAAGAACACGGCCAGTGTATAAAACTGCTTCAAGATGGAAGAAGGTTGAATACCAGCACAAAACTTATTTCTTAATGTATTTGTTCTACCAGGTGCTACCAGGTAAAACTGGTGCACAGCAATCATATATTTCAATTATTGATATTACACCCGCCACGTATATATATATATATATATATATATATATATATATATGTTGTGTGTGTGTGTGTGTGTGTGTGTGTGTGTGTGTGTGTGTGTGTGTGCGTATGTGTGTGGAATACATATTTGTTTGGGTTCGTATTTTTACAAAGAGAAAGGATGGAAGAAAGTGAATGTGAGACATATGTATGAGATTTTGCAGACACACAAACACATGTATATATATATATATATATATATATATATATATATATATATATATATATATATATATATATATTCATAGAGGGAGAAAGAAAGAGAGATGTGTACGTGTGTGACTGCACAGAGAACATTAAGAAATGGATGGGTTAAAAAAGTGAAGGACAAAAAGGAAGACGGAATGGTAAAGTCAAATACAATATGAACAGCTGATCTAAGAGTCTAAAACACGTAAAACTCTGTAGTTTGTGTTATATTTGCAGAAGACATTTTCATTCTATAACTTTTTTTCTTGTCTGATACAGTGTGAATCCGACCCTGAAAATATGACTGGAGAAAATTTCGAATATTTTGAGTTTTGTATCGCCAAGCCAGCAAATTGCCCTAAGGAATATCAAGATGTAAAATAGTCATGCATACATTTCTGTTTTTTGATCAGGAGTCGAGATTGTGCTGTGCATACGTATATGACAGCCAACTTTCTCTCACTTATAAGATTGATGTTATTTAGTAGTCTCAGTCAAAGAAACATTCATGGAGCTGACTGCCGACTGTCTCAATTTCTATTCGGGGTAGCTTGATCAGCACAGGTGTAGTCATTCGAATATTTATGTGTTCAATGTAAGTGTCTTGCGTGATAAGTCATCCAGAAAATTACGTGGTGGCTTAAAAGTAGGATCTGGGATTTACGTATCAACAGTAGAGATCGAAAGTAGCAGGGACGACAAGAGGAAAATACCTGTCCTGCGTTTATGCATCTTCAACCCAACTTCTGTGTTCTGCTTTTGATGTCAAAGAACACAACACTGTTGGTACAAAGTAGAAGGTGAGGGAAATTGATTGACTACAGGGAAGTCGCCCGGCAAGCGTGAGAAAGATGGAATATCTTCTCTCTCCGGTTGAAAGTACCAACCACTGCCACGTTTGCTGGTGCCCCCTTTTGCCAACGGCTGTGAATGGTTTGGTATGAGTGGAAGATCACAATCTTGATTATTTACGTTTATCCGCCCATTAAAATAAATACACGTTTTCCCCCATCGATAAACCTCATTTGAGGATGATCCTTTCGTCTGAACAGGTTCTTGAGTCAATAAAAAGCTTATAATCCTCTGAGGTACCCATCATCATTTATGTATCTTTGGAAGCAATGTAGATTGCTGTCCAGTGGGAAAACGACTCAAATTCAGTGTGCAAAAAACATTCATCATTCCATAAAAAACTCGCCATCGTTGATCGCCCTGGATCCATGCAGAGCACCCCTAAACTCTCAACCTGTTCAGATACAAGTCAAGTTATAAGAATAAGCATTAGGAGAATAGAAATTGAATGGGTACACAATTCTTTAGTTTTAATGGCAGGTGAGAAAAAAGGTATATTGATCCAGTAAAAAGAATAGCCAAAGATGGTCCTTACCTTTATAAAAGAAAACCAAGATTGGTCACCAGAGACTTCTAGTATTGAAAGATGGAGGGATACCAAATTACATGTACTGTTGATGGGCTGCTTACTCTGGCAGCTGGCAATAGAAACACGTTGAACTCTCTCTCCCCCTCTCTGTCAACAATCTCAACATTTCTCTTGCTCACTGTGAAAATTTTGTATATTCATCATACAAAGAATATCGTTGGACTTTTTGTCAGCCAAAAAAGGAGAAAGCGGTCCCCTCCCATGCTGCAGTTGAAATATGCTTTTTGCCTGCTCTATCTCTCTCTCTAACTCTCTCTCTCTCTTTTTATATATATACATATATATATATATATATATATACACACACACACACACGAACACACTCATATATATATATATATATATATATATATATATATATATATTATCTAATATAATAATTGAATCATCCATAAACAGATGCTTTGTTGTATTACAACTCTTCAGTGCGGCTACAGATTATCCATTATCTATATAGTACCATCTTCACTTCAGTCTTGGAGGCTGGTATTTTACCACTGCCCTACGTAGAACTGGACAGGTCACTAAGGTTAAATTTAAGTGATCCATCTATCGATCTAGATATGTGTTGTGTTTGTGTATTCATTTATATATATATATATATATATATATATATATATATATATATATATATATATATATATATATATATATACATATATATATGGCTTATGCATGATATATTATTATTTATATGTCATGATAAATATTTTAAAAAATATCAATATGTCGGAAACATAAGAATTCCTATCTCCGTATGCATACAAACATGATTTTATGCAAGCTCATTCATATATATATATATATATATATATATATATATATATATATATATATATATATATATATATATATATATATATATGATTTTGACTACTATTTACCCCAACCTATTAACTTAGCCACAGGTGTAGCAGCGAAGAGGAAATTACATTTGTACCTCCCAAGATTTTCGTAATTGGGCCTGCAGCCAGAAACACACTTGTAATAGAAATGTATAAGACGCTCATCCACGGTTCTGTGGTTATATTTGGTCCGTGAGAATAATTTCCCTCTTGATATACATGCATTATCCTTATGCCAGAAAGATAATTTGATTTTACATAGTTCCATCTGATATCTATCTATCTATCTATCTATCTATCTATCTATCTATCTATCTATCTATATATATATATATATATATATATATATATATATATATATATATATATATATATATATATATATATGTATATATATTGAGAGAGAGTGGGATAGAAACAGCTTATATAGATAGATAGATGGATAGATGGATAGAAAAACCTGTATGAAACCATAGAAAATGGGATAGAGTGATGCGTAAAAATTGGTTTGGAAGCAATTGATTCATTTGGCAACATAACAACGGGAACATTGCTGAAGAAAACAAAATATCAAGTATAAAAGCACTGTTCAAAAGTCAACTCAGAATATCACGAAGGGGATTGAGACAGGAATTAACAGGAATGTGGAAGAGCAGTAATTCCTGGCAATAGGAACATATCATTGAAGAGAAAGAGAATCAGGATGAAGGATATAATACAAATAGATATGCTACAGTAATTGAAATTCTACGTGTATTTGGTGAAATTAAATGAAAACGGAGTGAGCAAACGACCAACTGATTGTTTCCTATCGGGTGCACAACACCTGATATCAGATAAATTTATTAGGTATAAGATTTTGCTGCTAAGACATAGTGAAGGGTGGTGTGATAACAATTGTAATTCGAAAAATTATAAAAATCTTTTGTACAGCTGTGTGTCATATAGTAAAGATGCTGGTGAAGAGAATTCAGCTCCAATATACTTTCAACTGTTTGAGGTTATATCAAAGTTATGACAAAAAAGAAAAGGAAAAAAGGATTTTGTAGACCTCCAATATACTTATGATAGCAGTTTATATTCCGTATTTTGATATTCATACATATCCAGATAACCCAAACAGGCGGAAGATTGAAAGTAAATAAACCTACGTGACCATTGATAATACAATTCTATATATTTACAATCAATTTTTGTCTGAAACTGAAAGAATCACGTCGTCCATAATATAATATTTTAGTAACATATATTGTTTCAAAAACCTTCATGAAAGTTGAGCTAGTCCTACCGAAAGCTTGCCAACCAAAAGTTACCCTCAGCTTGATTTCTTTTTGTTTTTAAATTTTTTTAGGCCCACTTACAGGTAAGTGTAGTGATCTACTCTCAACAGCTCTGACTCTACGATTTTGATTTTTTTTTCTTTATCTTAGTAGTTGTTCATGATATTTGTTTTTCTGAAATATAGAGATCAACATTCTTGATTTTTTATTCCAATCTCTTTTAAGATATGAAAAATTGAATTATCATGCAAAATTTGACATAAACATTAGGCTAATATTTATTCAAGGCATGTTTTAGGTAGTCAAGGCAGCATGGGAAAGTAAGGATTCTAATAGTTATAAAAACCGATAATATAGCATCTCCTACAAAAATATGAATAGCAATAATGATATTAAAGCAAAGGCAGATTTAAGACAAAATAATGACTATTGACAATGTAGAACTGAACATTAAACTATCAATCATTGAAGAGAACAATGCATTACTTTGGTTGAAAACAAATACAAAAAATTGGAGAAGGGTGCAATCCACTAGGAGGTGAGTAGACTACTTGGATTGATCATAAAAAAGCGCTAGTATATGCAGAAGATATTTTCCTTGGGAAACAAAACATTTTCGTCTGGATCTTGGGAAGTGAACAGAACACTGTATCCAGACCAGAACAAGGAATCTTTTCGTTGTAAGGATAACGAAAAAGCCTTTGGGAACGATTAGGACCTTCCTGATGAAAGGTCAAATTTATATGACCAAATTTAATGAAAAAGTTAAGATAAATGAATTCCAGTTCATGGCAGTATAAAATGCAGATTACTTCGAGAAATCAAATTAGAAAAAAAACCCACTGAAACGTAGTTACAGCACAAGAGAGACAAAAACAAAAACCATCAGAGAAAATGATTTAATGACCAATTTATATCCTTCTTACATATGACGGTTGGGTTTCAAATATTTAAAAGTGTTCAAGTCCCAGAATAAATTCACAACATTTTCATCTAATTTTGATCGAATATGCCTAAGAGTTGCAAACCCAGGACCCCAAGAGAGAATTTAACTCATATTTAGTCCTCGAAACTAATCTGTAAATCCTTCAACATTTATCTATTGCGGATCAACTTAATGGCAGAACTCACGTTAGTCTTGCATAGAAATATCGGAGATGACAATCCATCGAAGATAGAAATAATTGAACCAGTGAAATAGCCTACATATCAAGCCCACGGAAAAACGTCGTCAGTATGAAACGAAGAAGGAAAGAAGAATAATACAAAAGCATTTCAAGAAAAGCCATCCATTGGAAAAAGAACAAAGGTGAATGAAAGAAAAATGTTTGAGGAGACAGAACAGTTCCGTCGATAGACAAAAGATGAGATCAAAGAAGAGTGAGGAAAAATAATTAGAATTGAGCAAGTTAGATTAAAGTTGAACAAGAAAGACAGGAAAAAATGATTGAATCCCTCACAAAACATGTTGAATGTAGCTGTACACATTTTGCCTATGTAATGTCAACGTGACAGATTCCAAGAATATATATGTCCACCAGCACTCAGACGTTTTAGTGATTTCATTATCTCCTGTCACTGAATTTTAATGGTTGAGACACTTCATCTGATCTAGGATTTCTAAACGATTGCTTTTAATCTACGAGTATTCTCCAAAAAGAGTAAAGAAACTGAGAAATATTGTGCAAAATAGAAAGGGGGCTTTGTGGACTAATTGATATATCCCTTGGACATCGTTAGAAATTGAACCTTAGCCCTACTACACACACAGGCAAGAGTGAGAAACGTCAATTCTATCATTAATAAATTATCGTAACGCCAAAATGTATCTAATAAAGTGAACTCACAAGTGGATTGGCATTACTTGGGTGATGACAAAGCATAAGTTTTTTTTTAATTTGGACCATACAGTGTGCACAGTTGAGAAATGTATTGAGCGTAACATGGATACATCAGAAGACAGTACAGTATACAAAATAAAAAAGAGTGCCTGGAATCTGAGAGATTTCATTAAAAAACTCAAATGGTCATGGGCAAGATATGTAGCGAAAGTAATAGGCAAATGTTTGACATTAGGACCTACAGCATGGATTCCGAAATATCTCAGACGGAGAGGAATTATATAATGTGATATCTATCATGTTCGATAGATCGAAAAATCTCTGAAAATTTGGGAAGGTATATGTCAAACAAAAGACGGTAAAAGACTGGAGACGACGACGACGATGATGATGATGATGATGATGATGATGATCGCAAGTGGAGAAATGTGTGACGAGACAGCCTATTATAGGGGGGTTACTATTTTTTCATGCTTTGTTGTCTTTTTAATGTATCATAAGATCCACTCAAATAGAATGTCAGTTAATGTAGATATTCAATGGAAAATCGCATGAATATCAAGTATCACTCGAATTCCAAAAGATTTCCCATCAATAAAAGATTGAACGAGAAATATAATTCATATTTCAAAGTTATATCGGAGAGGAGGAATTAACTTGCATGGATGTTTCACTTTAGGTTCGATCAAACCTTCCATGGAAACTTAATGTTCCCTTCATAGTTACCAATCAAGTCCGCTATTGATATTTTCACAATCTCTCTCATTTTGTGACTAACATCGTACTGGACTATGATTGCTCGTCATCAATCAGATATGAATCGATGTTTCCCACTCTTGTGAACGAAATGAACACTTGAAGCCCAAGGGAATGACAATATAATTCTTAGTAACATTATAGCCCGGGCAAAAATTGAATCGTCGAAAGGAATCCTTATTAACATTTGTGTTACAGTTGATATGATCCAGACTGTGTTACTTTTGTAGAATTCCTTAC
Organism: Thysanoteuthis rhombus; assembly: GCA_963457665.1. NCBI lineage: Eukaryota > Metazoa > Mollusca > Cephalopoda > Oegopsida > Thysanoteuthidae > Thysanoteuthis > Thysanoteuthis major. Next base: position 62,822,994 of record OY735202.1, read on the forward strand.
CATTTATTCCGAATGATGCTCTCATATCATTAAAAGTGAAGGAAGCAATCCTTCCTTGTCAATGGTCGCTGCTCCATGTTATATCAGTCAGCAATTATAACTGAATATGAGAAAAGAGGAAGATAGAAAAAAAGAAAGTAAAAAAAAAGAGAGAAAGAAAAAAGGTGATTCTAATAGAAAGAATATGAGGTTCGGTGGAATCAACCAAAAAATGAGAAAAAAAATGATTAAAAAATGACTAACATTAGCAAAAATGAACAGCATAGAGATAAAAAAAAAATAGCTCTCAATGAAAGGGCCAAAAAAAAAAGAGAAAATAAGGAACCCAAAGGAAATAATATGAAAGAAAAAAGGGTGAGATGGAAGTAAAAGACAAAGAACAAAAATAACAGACGGAAGGAAATGAAATGATTTCTTGGGACGAAGCAAGTGGAAAGATGCATGCAATCACATGACAAGCCAACTGTCAAATATTCAACTTCAAATCTGTATTTTGAAGCACGTATTGTACTTGGTGAGTATCCAAAAGCCAGCTTGCACTATATCCTGTCACGATATTTGGCAAGTTCATCAGCATAGCATTTGCATCTGTGACCGTGTGGTGGCCCTCTATAACTTCCCACTTTCATAAACATTTTGAAGCAGTAAGATGTTTTTTTTCTTTGTTGAAGTAATCAGCCTGTTTTTAAATCAAAATGTTGAAACGTCTATATCAACCTTTTTGTCGTGAAAAAAAAAAGTGTGCATTTCACAGACCGATAATCAGATCAATTATTAATCAAATTCATCGTTGAATTGGAGAAGTTTTGCTTTCTTTAAAACTTATATCTATTACATTACTCCGATTATGTTGTTGCTCTAGTGGTTGGACGAGCACATTGGTTGTTAGATTGGAATCTTAGCCAAGGTCAAAGTTTTTGTTTTTTATCCTTTTTGGTCCAATAAGGAACCCTTTTCTCGGGATTAAGTCCACAGGATCCGGGAGAATTCTGTTCCCCTGTCTGTTTTGTGTCCCATTTTCCAGATTTTATGCCCAATTTTGTTGTACTCATACTCATACAATAACAATTACGCTCCTTGCTTACATCCAAGAATAGAGAGGTGTTTTGGGGCACGTATACCGGCAATTTGAAAATAGATAATATTCATAACTGTCATCTGCAAAAGACACACTTATTGGATATCTCATTTTGTTTTTTTTTGTTTTTCTCGTCGTAATTGGGACATGCATATCGATACTACGTTTGCATTCCAGCAAAATCTAATGTACTTCGTCACCTTAGGCATTGAGTAGCCTTAGCAATTTACAGTCTTTCTTTCCAAGAATATCGAGATATTCTATCACTGAGTGTCGGTATACAAAATAAAAATTTGACCATGGCCACATAAGAGTGGAATGATAAAGAAAGAATATCTTAAAATGAATGTTGTATATCCATGCCTGCAGGTCATTCAACTTTATGAGTTTCCATCGAAAATCAATATAAATATTTCAGTTGCAAAACGAAAAAGGTCTATATCTCATCGATTATATGTGCCAGGAGTTGGGAACAAGAAATGACTTGGCCTCAATCCCGATGATACTCCTATCATTATACAGTTTCCACTGCTATCATGATCAATATTATGAAACAAGAATTTTTTTTCTGAAATTCGAACTTTGGAGTACCTGATTCAGTTAAGAGATTTTCGAGGCCATTAAAATTATCAACCAACTATGTGTTTTCATTTCAGAAGCAGTAACAGTTTTTGTCTTCCATTCGCTGCATGAAACAACTGATGCCATCAGTAATGGTTCATATATATGAAGCAAGATTCTCAGCCCAAGAAATAGTCGAATTTCATTCCCCTATCACGGGTAAGTAACTTTCGAACCTATTTTCAACTTTTTACTACCTCCTAAAACTGTATTAGTCATCATGAAATGTCTTTCTGAAAAGTAGCCATGTCTCCTTCAGAATAATCTTTTTTGAAAAACAAAAAACTATAACTGGAAAAAGAACTAGAAAATAAATAGAATAGAAACAAATAAAAACAAGTTATTTCCCACCTGAATAATTGTCCTGCTCTATAAATCCTATAAAATTATTATATCATGATTGATGGAAGATATCTGGATTTATACAAAACGAAACCTGGAAGGTAACCCCTGCCATTTCAAGTGTGTGACGCAGAACCCACCCACGGGCTGATAAAAATGTCGGTCATATTAGAGGTCGTAGATCACTGTAACTATCAATGCTTTGTGGCAGTGTTTAAGTTTTTCATTCGATTTGTAGCCAGCCAAACTATTTTGAGTTTCTTTACTTTTCTCCAATTAGGTATATAGCAAACTATGCATCTACTAACACCATTTTGTTCATATCATCTGTTCCATTAAAAAGGCTAGTCTGACTGTCAGAATAACTCCTGCAACAGAACCACATATGTATTTCATGAGAGCATTCCGGTCGAAAATATCACTTTGTCAAGGATTTAGCCATATTTCTCTATCACACAGGATGCTGGTTTCATCAGTCCCGAGATCCCACATTAAGATCACATACACACACGTACACTCACGTGCATACATATATATATATACATATATATATATGTGTGTGTCTGTGTCTGTGTCTGTGTGTTTGTTTGTGTGCATGGTTGTGTATGTGTGCGTGTGTGTGTGTATAACATGTAAACATAAACTGTATTTGGAATGACCTCATATCATTCCTGCAGCAGCTTTGTTTTGATTAACGTTCATCATATATACGTTGAGTAAACAAACTATCCCTTCAATAAAAGCTTTTTTTTGTTAAGCCCGGAGAAAAACGGGAATACCTTCCAAATACAGTACAGTCCCATCTGCAGATCACAATGTGAATCAGAAAGAGTGTGAAAAGCTTGGAAAATATTGGGAACGCACAAAGGAGCTGAAGAAGGTGTGGAACGTGAGAATCAACGTAGAACCTGTAATAGGTAGTTCTTTTATGTGAGGGACAGCACAGTTACAGGAGATAGTGTAAGAAATATGAGGTTTATGACACCTTCCTGTCGTAGTGGCCTAACGGGGGATAGAAGAGGTGAAACAAAAGAAACCAACCACAAACGGTGAATGACCTATTGGAGGGGGACAGAACATTTGAGGAGACTTACTGGCACGAAAACTAAAGCAATAACCACTGGGAAGCTCGTGTGAAACCGTAAATCATAGCACTGCTACGGACTGTGAGTGCATGGAAAAGAGAACTTGAGACTTGAGAAGACTAGGAGTCATAAAGTCTCGGACAGTGATCATAAGGCGACGTATAATAATAATAATAATAATAATAATAATAATAATAATAATAATAATAATAATAATAATAATAATAATAATAATAATAATAATAATAATAATGACGAGGAGGAGGATGGTGATGATGATGATGATGATATCTGTCTAATCATCATTATTAAACAACTACATTTGCGTGGTTTACTCAGTATAATAGAGCAGGAAAGAGAAACACCGAGAAAAACGAACCGTAAAGCGCAAGGGGCTTACAAATAATCTTGGGATTTCGTTTGAGAAGCACTTGTCATCATTAATTATGCAATCTGAACAGTCCTCAAAACAATCGACACGATACTGAAGGACCGATGGGACTCAATCCTCAATTTCAATGAAACCTGACAAGGCTTATTATCACTCGACCCCATCAGATAAACACAACTCAAAGTTAGTTAATAAGCAAATATATCAAATGGAGGGACATAGAAAAAAAAGAAAATAGGAGAATGATTAGTCCGACTTGTTACTCAAAAAGAAGATGGTTTTTATTTTGTATTTCGTGTTGTAGATAATTGGAAAAAAAAACTTGTTAAAAAGATCGTTAATGAAGAAATCAGTTCTCCAAGCTTTTGTGCAGTTTCCGATAAATTTGTCCGAATTCCAAACCCCAGGCATGAACACTGATTGAGACTAAGAATCCAATTTAGTATGAACCTTCACTGTAATTATAATCCACGTTGAAAACCTATTAAAGGTGCTGTCTCATAAAAACGAAAGAACAACATTGTTCCTAGACATAAAAAGTATATGTTTGAATTTTGGTCCTTGTAGTTCCATTGAGATGGCTCCATTTGAAAACTCAAGGAACCCATGTTAATGTTTTTTTATGCTGATGTTGAGTAAAATTGGTAAAGAGACAGATTGATTGAAGAATGACACTGTCATTTGTCTGACAAGGTTTTTCACTTAGCCTCAGAGAAAGGAACGTGCAAATATACTTGGATATGCGATTGAAGACAATTTACATGAAAGAAAAACGAAGACTTTCCGACTCCCAGATCTCCTTTAACTCTTCAATTACTTTGATTCTTGTTTTTCTTCCTGAAATTTAGTCAAGTAGAATGAACAAGTAATGGAAAACACAATTCACCTGGATTGCTTCACAATCCAAGGTATATTCTCTCTGTCTCTTTTCAAAGGGACGATAGACCCAGATCCAAAAAAATAGTCTGACACCTCAGGCGATGATAGCTGCATGTTTGGTTGAAAAAATGCAAACATACTAAATACAAATGAATGTCTCCTAACAATTTTCCTTATCATATAAGGATGGTGATAAAATATTATAGCAGGCTTTTTATAGCTGAAAGCATATCAAGAGAAAAAAAATCACAGGATTTACAAAGGATATCTGTAGATTAAATTGAATGAAAGGGATAGCGAGGGTTGAACAGAAAACAAATTCGAGGTAAAATGTATAGAATGCGTTGAAACTTTCCCAGTAGATCGTATACAGGAAAATGAAGAAAAATTAGGATGAAGAGAAAGTAGAATAACAAAACTTATTGAGTTATGATAAAAGCTTTTCTGGCAAATAATGTATTTCAACGTTTGATTTTTCCACGAATATGTTTATACCTTAAATTGGTTAGATATGCTGATTAGACATAGAATGATAGACAAAACAAAATCTTTCTCTTCTAATGCGTCAAACAAACATATGCCCATTGTAATGTTTTTCAGTAGCAGCCTCCTCTGTTTCTCTCAAATCTAGTTTAAGAAACTACAATTGAATCCCACAGATAAGAGGCATGAATTTGTTCAAGTTTAAATCTACGGAGTAGCTCTCCATCTTACAGAAGGAATATAATATCTTAAAAGAATGGAACAAATGTCATTTAGAGTCAAGCATTAAATAAAAAGAAAATTTTTTGTGTTAAACGTTACAAGTTGCTTTTTAATTCTCAATTTAAACCTATTCTTATGATGAATTTCCCAAGGTAATTGAAACGAACAGAATGCTGTTGACAAACTGTCTAGCAACTTAATGATGCTCAAACTCTAATGGTTACAATAATATATGTTGTAAAAAATTTGATAGTAAAAAAAACTCAATACCCCCCGCACACACGTATATATATATATATATATATATATATATATATATATATATATATATATATATATATATATATATATATATATATATATATATATATATATGTGTGTGTGTATGTGTGTGTGCGTGTGTGTGTGTGTACATGTATGTATGTATTATATTTACAAGAAATCGTCAGTAAAAGTGTTGTATGTTTTTTCAATCTACTTGCAAATTGATTGGCCGGATGACAATGTTCACAGGCTGCATCAATGGTAATAAGACTATTCATCTCTCTATACGTCGCGAAAGAGATTTAAAACTATTTTCAAAATATATATGAATGGTTCTTACGAATTCATTCTTCTCCTAATTTTAGTTTTTGAGAAGTTTCGATACCCAAGTCTCCTTTGGGCTTCTATTGCGTTCTTGTATGTTGTTAAATCTTTTTTTCTCATAGATTATTGGCATTCTTTTTCATACACCCCACTTCCACCTGTGTTTCAAATTATAATCAGGATCAGCTACAACAGTGAAAGAAATGGATACAGATAAAACAGCAGCCTTTTTTAGCACATGCCGTTTGTAAATACACCTCCAAAAAAACCTCACCACCTATTGATGACATCACATAGCCAGTAATTTCTCGATTAGACCAGTCTTTTACTTCCAAGCAATCAAAGATATGCGTACGATTTTTAGGGATTTACATCATGAGTCATGATGTCTCACGGTTACCTGCCATCCTTAACTGGTTCATTGCTATTTGACTTTTCTCATCGATTTAAAGATATTGCCAATACTGCCTGCTGATCTCCCTTGTTGCGTTTTTCTTAGATTAATTTTTTTTATTAGAATCAATGTTCCAGCTCTATTTGTGATCTTCTGGAGGATGTTCTTTTGAAAACTATGGCATTGTCTTAAACATTGATTTTATGCTGATGTCCTGGTCTATTTAGAATCTTCATCCTTGATATTTTCGTTCTAAATGGCATTTGTTTTACTGAAGTTCGTGTGGGAACCTACTTTGTTATGTCTTCTTTCATAGGTTAGCATTTCTCAGTTGCAATATATGCAGCCGAACTTCATTCTAGTTCATCTTGTACTTTTTCGCCCACACCGTACCTGCATTTTCTTCAGCTTCCAAGATGTGATTACATAACAGATCTCAGCTGCTGTGGATTAATAACAGATTTTGTAAACCCGTGAGTCACTTATTTCGATTACTAGTCACACGCCTTTCGCTTGCCAAGAGGGCATGTAATTTCCTACACATTGATATTTGATATTTTCACTTGGGGCACTTTGAGTGAAACCCCAATATGTGGTAATTCTGCTGACAGTTTGAGTGAACGATGCATTGAGCGATCACAAAACCACATTAATGTAAAGCCTATGCAACTGTGCGAAATTATCGCTTTCAAGGTGTTTCTTGGGGGGCTGTCAATGCATTAAGGTCAAATGAATTATTAATGCCCTGAATGAAATAAATCGGCATTCCCTATCTAATTTGAGCTACCCTATACTATAAAATAGTGGAGTCATGAAAATTTGAAGACCGATAGTAATCAAAAAGCAAATTCTGAGTGTTTTTTTTTTTAATGCTGACGTGAATTCAATTTTTCATTCACGAAGAATTAAGATCATCCTCAGTAGATTCCTTCATGATGGCTTCAAGATCCAGATCGGAAATCTGCTGGCTACCTCCCATACCTATAATTTTGAAAAAAAGATGAGCGTTTTTCACTCGTGTACTGTTGGGAAGTCACATCACACTATCTGTCTCACCACGATTCAGACATGAGACTTTGCAAAAGGATGTGAAATTTATAAATTGATCTTTTGACTGGGGGCTTATTCCAGGCATTTCATACTATTAAGAAAATTGTTTGGGTCCAAACAGGACACTTGCCATTCACTCTATGAATTGGATACTAAAATGCTATCTAGAATTAGAGGAAATTTAACTTATTTGCATAAAACAAAAAAAACAAAAAATACCACAAAAATAGATCGTCATAATTTGTCACGTAATTGAAATATCAGAGTACTTCAACAGGCTAAATTAGGGTCTCCAGACAAGAACTATTAAAAATATATTTGATTTTACCATACAAGTCAATTTTTATTCATTAAATTCGAGTATTTTGGGATGGGAAGTTACATCGATAACATAGAGCTCAGTGTGCACCATTCCTTGGGGAGACTTTAGTACACAGAATGATGACTTATCTTCAGATTTTTTTCTGTTTTATCTGATAGAGCGTCAGTTAGAAATGTAATTAAATTTTTGCATTGGATAGCCATTAGGCAAGCATGTAGCAGGAGGATATAACCAAACATTGAAAGTGAGAAATGAACACTGAGGAATAATGGTAACTAAATAGGGCAGATGTGTAGCAGATGTGATGAAATACCAGGAACACTGGACAAGTTGCGAATACAAAAAGAAAAGAGATTTAGAAACACCATTAATCTTCAAATGCAAATCACATAATGTACAAAATCACGAAGTAAATCAGGCAGGAAGCAGTAACAAAATAGTATAGAATAAAACGACTAAACTGCGAGGGAATCCATTTTGCCGTTTTTCCTCGATCACTGGTTGGCATGAAACTCTCGTGATATGAACAGAAGCCATATATTCAGAATCGATCATGGCTTCTCAACTGCAAGCTTAATGTTGGCACTTACAAAATTGACCTACTACCTCAGAATTAATCTGATTATGAACCGATGCCCCCAGATGATACATGAATTTTTTTCTTGGGGGGGGGGGGGAATTTGAATTCCTAATTTCCCTATTGGTGAAATATGTGAACATACCGATGCATGCACACACATACATGCATACACACGAATATATATATATATATATATATATATATATATATATATATATATATATATATATATATAAATATATATATATATATATATATATATATATATATATATATATATATATATATATATATATATATATATATATATATATATATATATATATATATATATATATATATATATATCAGAACATGCTGATACACCCTCATCCACAAATGTATGGGAACATACAAACACATATGTGTGCACATGAGCATGTGGTTTTTGTTGTTGGACAGAAATTTGAGGAACCCTTTAATGTGCACATTCATCGTGGAGGGGTCATATTTGATTCCATGGAATAGTTTTGAGTCAATAACACTTTGTAGGAGCATGAATAAGATCGATTGTTTAGACGCAGTTAGCAAATTTGCTAAAAGGTAAGATTCGGAGAAACACTTATATTATTCAAAAGAAGTACACAAATGAGAAACATCTCATCTGATCGAAAATGTGGATAGGAATATGTACCTAATCTGAACAGATATTGTTGAAAATCAATATACATATATATATATATATATATATATATATATATATATATATATATATATATATATATGAGTGTGTGTGTGTGTGTGTGTGTGTGAGTGTGAGTGTGCGTGTGCGTTGAATGCCGATCAGCCACTAGGATTGGACATTTGAGTAAGCATATATGGAAGGAGCTAAAATTGATTCTAAAATAAACAACAAATTAGTGAAATTTCTTTCCTATTAAGAGATTCAATTCCATGCGCTAAAAGACTAGTAATTTGTAATATTGCAGTTAAAACAAGGAATCCCTCTTATATTCATATAATGTAAAAATGCAGTAAAGGCTGGTGTCTTGTTCTAATGTCGATTGAATACAAAAGGTCGTAGAGAATATTGAAAATTTAAATGAAGGAGTCCAAGGAATAAAAAATATGATGAGATGATTCATCAATGTTTCACACAAATGAGTACTTATACTTACATTATATTTTTCAATTATTTCGTGACAAAATGAAACGAGTTGTGCTTGCTTAGTGGAATCCTGAACATAATAAAAAGGACATTTCAAGAAATCCATGGTGCATTCCGACCGATAAAGCCTTCTTATCTTACGTGAATGTTTCATCGAGTGTTTAAATATAGGTTTTGTGAGAGTTGGCTCCATTCCTATGTAACGGTACGATTGACTTATCTATTTGCTGCACAACCGTATCCTGTGCAAAATATGACTTTGAAGGAATGCCTTTACTCCTGGTGGTAACATATCTTTTGTTTTTTATGGCTGTGTCATTTGTAATTATGTTCAGATATCGTTTTTCTTTCGGAATATTTTCATAAAAGAAAGTAATTGTCCTGTCAAGCATCGATGTATATCAACTTAAGAAGATGACCTAATAGAATACACCAAAGAGACATAGTATTTGGAAATGAATGATAATGATTCTGTTAGTCATATAATTACCTCAAATGACAGGATAAAAAAAAAAAGCAACATTTTTCTTGTATTTCTTCCTGAAAAATGATGCGATTCATTTGGTTGGAAACTTTTGAAGAGAGGATCAGAGAATACAATATGATTGTGACTTAGGGGCGTTACGTCAGGAAAAAGAGAAATTCAGAACAAATTTGACTTTCGCTGCCTCACTGCAGTATACGCAGAGAATGATTTTCCATAGATATGTGGCAAACTGCCAGAAATTCATCCAAAATTAGCTATTATTGTAGGAAATCATTGGCAAATATCCTAGTATGAAATTATTTGTTTCCGATGTTTTGCACCAATGATTGGTCAGAGAATGACCTCTGGTGACATCAACTATCCTCTAAAGTTGATACATTGAATTTTATTGATCGCCATTACCAAATGTTTCAATAATCTTTGGAGTCTTGGCAAAGGCAGAGACCGGACAAACGATATTTATTGTATCCATTTGAAAGACTTTGTTTAACAATAGATAACTAACCAATACTAGGTAACACGGATTTTTTCCCTCATTTGGCCCACACGCCAACTTTCCGGGAGGATAGTGGTCTGAATATCAAATACGTTGGCAAATCAAGGTTTGTAATTATACCAAAATAAAAATGATTGAGAAACCCAAGTCTGAATCATCACTATCATATATATTTTGGATAGATTTCTCTTTCTATAAAAGTGACTGAAGTTGCATTGTATCTCCCATCAGTTGATTGTTCTTGTGTTCGAACCAAGGGATAACAATCGATATTTTGAGCGTTGATTTTAGAAGAATTCAGGTTTATGTTGTAGATGAGAGCACATTATACTATTTGGAATATGCAATGAGCACCTAACCGTACTTGTTTTGCAGATATATCTATGGATTTACTATAGTTATACCATAACCACCTGCCAAGTAGTTTTAAAATTCCAGTTTAAAATATAAAACAAATAAGATATTGTAACAACTATAATTTAACAAAAAGCTGAAACAAATAGCTTTATGATTATTGATATAATTCCAATCGCAAATCGATAACTTAAAAGTACATCTCTCATAATGCGTGCCAAATTTTGGAAGAGCCTTTTTTTCCAAGTAAATAAGAAGGGGGAAGAAAAACACGCTTATAATTTTTCTTAGCTCAACATAACTTACCGAATTAAAAAGATCATTGTTTTGTTTTTTGCTCTTTTCTCTTTCTTCATTTTTTTCTCTCTTACACCTTTTACAGTATATTGAGAATATTTTTGCTTTGTACGTCTTGTATGTATAGTTTCTCTTTATTCTAGTAAATCCTCTGACCAACTTTCTTCTGTATTTACGTCTTTTTTTTCATCGTGTTTTTGTCCTCATTTTTTTTCAAGTTGTTCATCTTAAATTATTTGTTTGGCATCTTTTACATTGGATGTCAATTTTTCATGTTTTTGTCATAATCAAACTCATACCATTGATTTTCGACTCTGTATCCTTACGTAACAGTAATTTCAGATGATCCGACCCAAATCCAATGACGTCATCCACAGGTAACAGTGACACTGCAGCGTACGCAGCACTCAAGTTTTACAAAGGCTTAAGAGATTATAAAGCAAACATATTATGCTTAGCGTAAACAAAACATCTATTCTAGCACCTGCGTATATAGTGTTTCTGCACGATCGTATACAAGTATCTTCCAGCTACAAATAATCATGCTTTTATCGATGTGTGCAGAATCAATACATTTTGTTAGATATGTGCCTACCAATGCCATCATTGATGAAAGGTCAAGTATTTTTAAGGGAAGGACATGTCGTATCACAATGTGCTGTTTGACGGATCGATACTCTCTTAGTATAGATACATCGAAAGATACGATCTGTTTGGTTTCAAAACTCATGTATTCAATTGTAAAGACCATATAATTACTTCCACATTTACCAACATGCACGACAGTTTCAGGCTGAATGGCTGTAATGTATGTTATAAATCCCTTATTCAACAATGAATGATTTCGTGAACCGTCACATTGAAAGCATCCTTCACAGTTGTTGCTCTTTCAGCTTCCAAGTTCCGTAATGTAAGAAGTTTTAATAGTTTCAAACCATTAACGGTGTATTAGAACGATAATTAGAGTCCCTGCCCATTGCTTGACAAAACACGCTGAAATGAGGATAAGAATAAGACTATATGATAGCTGAAAAAAATTGAAAAATAAAAAAACTCTGATGATGTATTTATCTTATTTGGCAAATCAGAATTCGAGATTTAAAGCAAGGAAAAGTGAGATTGAAAATTTGATTTTGCCAGAGAAAGAATTTCACATGGATTTGGAGACAGTTCTGAGTGGGATTGCTATCTTAAGAAAACTCCCCAAAAACTTCAAATTTTGTTCTCTGTAGTAGATTTTAATGAATAATCAATAGAAATGTGGGCCAAGCATTAGAATTGATACCATACCTTCGTACTAAATGTAGACAGAGGAACTCCCTCCAGACCTTTCATATGATAATTTTTATAACACCCAATCGGTCTCTGTCAATGATAATAGAGACATTATATAACTCCATTTCAAATAAGGAAAAGAAGTATACCATATAGACAGCTCATTTCATTGTTTCAAGTGTAGTGTGAACCAACGTGCAACTGGTTATGCAGCAGAGATGCAAGAGTATCGGATTTGTACAACTATTTGCATACAAAATAGGGTATTTTACATGGACGGTTTGGGCGAATAATTATCCTGCTCATGAAAAGTTAAAAAAGAAACTAACTTAATTTGCCTGTATCAGAGTAAAACGAACAGATCTTGAATATCTGAACTATACAACTTAAAGTGGTTAATCTACTGAAAAAAATGGTAACTATCCAAAGCAGGTGGCAACAGTTTAGAGAAAGAAACAAATCAGACAGAATCTACGCTTGGGGGCAAGTCATTATTTTCTAAAGGAAGGAAATCGAGAGGATGAATAGGAAATATTAAAGCTATAAAAAGAAAATAAAACTCTGCCATTTGCCCTAGAGGGAATGGGATGAATTCTTTCGATCAACAGAAGGAATTGTTTTTTTTAACAATAACAAAAACGAATCTATTTTTTTTTATTTGCTGTGATGGGAGAAATGTTACAATCTAAAAAGATTAACCTGATGTATAGATACTAATGGAATTTGACGTACAAATTCGAACTACCCAACGATATTTATCATTTTTTTTCATATTTGATTCTCTCCGTACACACCTATGGCAATCGATATAGCACTTAGAATAATTTCATAGACCAACTTGAAAGCATTCTTTCAAATTGCTACAGTTACATTTGATAACTTAATTACCATATTCAATCATTAATTTTTTTCGAAAAATTTTTTATAATTTTCCGAGACCAGAGCACTTTTCCAGTGAAGAATGGGCTAGCTTTGCAACTCAGTCTAAATGAGGACAATCAAATTTTGTTGTTAGATATTGTCTTTTGGAAAAGAACAGGATGTATACCGATAATTTATATATATATATATATATATATATATATATATATATATATATATATATATATATATATATATATATATATATATATATATGTACATAACACACACACACACACACATATATATATATATATATATATATATATATATATATATATATATATATATATATATATATATATATATATAATTTTTGGTGTGCAAACCATGGGGGAGTGATGGGCCATGCCTTTCCACGCTTGCCCATGACGTTTTGACAGTGGGTCTGGTGGTTTGTGCCCTGCAGGTCAGTACCTTAAGAGCTCCATCCAAACTGTTCTTGTAAGTTGAGAATGGATGTTCTGAGCAATGACAAAAAAAAAAAATTTCAACATGATTTGATTTCAGTTCTCAAAAAATTAGATGCAAATCCCATTGATAAGGATCTCTTTCCCTCTCTTGCCTATTTGATGAGGTCAGTTAGGCAGCACTGGATCATACGTCTCCCTTATATATAAAGTTTTTGACTTAGTTAGTGTCCACAGACTTTGGAATTAGGAAACAGAATTGCAGCAGCATAGTTGTCCCGGGGACTTTATTTTAGCAGTTGAAAAAGTTTGAATTTTCCACCTTTCATTGCTGAATATTGCATGTCTGTCTCCCAGCAAGAATTTACTACTGAGATTAGATGGAACGCAGACCCATCCAGCACTAAATTTGTTTGTTTTTTATGGCCAGTTAAGATCTGGTCGAGGTAGTGGGGGGGTCAGGGTTTTTTTCGTTTTTTCTTTTTTTCTCCAACTAATTATAGATAAACTAAATGAAGAAAGCAAGAAAGTCGCCCTACACATGAACTCCACCAGGATGGTGATCATGTGCAACAACCACATCGGGGATAAAAACACTAAGATCAAAATCGAAGACACAGAACTAGAGGTAGTAGATCACTACATCTACCCAGGAATCTCAATGAGACTCTCAAAAGAATGAGAAATCAAGCGAAGAATCACACTAAGATGGCAAGCTTTTGGCAGAGCTAGCTCAACCTCCAAAAGTAAAAAGATCCCATCAATCTTAAAGAGAAAGCTGTATAACCAATGCATCCTCCAAATAGGCACTTATGGAGCTGAAACATTGAACCCAGCCAAGAGACGGATCCAGAAATTGAGAACCATCCAACATGCACGTGAAATAATTATGCTGGGCTCCACATGGAGAGAACACAAGACTGCACAGTACATCTGAGAAAAGACAAGAGTCAGGGACATCATGGAATCCATTAAAATTATCAAATGACGGTTGGCTGGCCATGTTCCAAGAATGGCAGACAACCAATGGACATCACGACTCACGACGTGGATACCCCGAGATCACATGCGCAACCGAGGCCAGCAGAATTTAAGATGGAGAGACGAGCTAGACAAGTTCAGGAAGCACTGGCTCTCCGACGAAGTGAGAAATGTGGCAAACCTTTGGAAGGTCTAGGTCCAACGATGCACGTTAAAAGACTAATGATGATATATATATATAAATATATATATATACATATATATATATATGTGTGTGTGTGTGTGGGGGGTGTGTGGGTGTGCGTGTGTGTGTGTGTGTGCACAATATCACTGACATAATCCAGTTATCATATGTATCATTATGAATGGGTGCTTTTGCATTTTATACATAGATATGATCCAATTTTTCATCATAAAACAAGTAAAGAAAGGGTTCCATCACCGAATCATAAACTGTTTGCTTTCAATTCTTCATAAAGTTATCTATAGAATCTTGTTGTTATTTTTTTTTTTTTGCACTTGCTAAGCAAGATTTCCCTATCATGTACAATCTGCAATTATAACGGTGGGACCTCTGCCGTGTTTTCATTATGTTTTCGAACATAGATCGTTTAAGCACACAAATACACACAGACAAACAGACGTGCACTCCCAAACACACTTACACTTACACACATGTGCAGACACACACACACACACAAATATGTATTTGAATCAAAACTTATAGTTGCAAACAAAGATCGTAAATTAGAAGAATGATACTCGCTAAATCCAATGACATGAACAAAACGCCAATGTCTGAAGATAGCAGATCGACATTTATGGAGCTGTAAATGATAATGATAACTGAAGCTGAGAAAACAGCATGATTGGTAGGAATTTAAATCACAAAAAGTAAAAACCAAAGTACAATGTTTCACAAAGAATGTATATTCAGAAAGGGGAATAATGATAGCTCCAATTTTAGTCATAAAAATTTGAGGCGATAATGTCGTCCATATCTATTTTTGGGTATTAGTTCGAATCTATCAAGGTGAAAAAACAATTAAGAGGAGATATGTATCGAAAGCATCAGAAGATACAATGGATATTCAAACTAATAAATGGTTGGGCATGATTAGAGTGTAGCAGTGATTTGAGAAGGCAACCAGGATCCAATAATGTCAGAAGCAGTATCCTTCCAGCAACTTCCAGCAAGCCGTATGTGGGGCTTTGTTTTTTTAATCAGTAAAGTAGGACTCATGTATTGAACTCTGAATCTTTTTGTAATTATTCAAAGATTTATAATGAGGAAATAAGCTATGAAGCAATTAGGAAGGTACAATGAACACAGGAGAATGCACCAAATAGAAATGCTGCAAAAAATTGCAGTCGATAATGCATCTTTATTGAACAGTAATATTAAGCCCTTAGTTTGATAATACCAACGGTAGAAAAAAAATCCAAGCCTGACTTCATAATCAAAAGAAAAAGAAACATTATTCTTAGATGACAAAGACATACTTTGTCCGTTTGAGAAGTATCCAGCCATTCAAAATAAACGGAAGAATACTAAACAGTGATGCTTGCTTCTTTATCAAGATATTCCACTTTTCTAAACCGACAAAAAAAGAACGTAGCAGGACATGTAACACAAGGGCATGTATTGTGAAT
>OY735202.1:62841549-62859049 GCA_963457665.1 Thysanoteuthis rhombus
ACTTTGGCTGAGTATATAGTGGTTGATTCGATGCATATGAGGACCATACAGGGTATTATGAACCATGGATATACACCAACAAGTTAGGTGGAAGCCATGAGTGAGAAAGTCAGCTCGAAGGGACGACATCTAGACGCTAACATACAGTTTTCGAACGGGAAAACCCACACTACACTACGGAGAGTCCTCATATTTACACCAAAGGAGATAGGGGGATACAACCAGCACACGGACAGATTCATAGTTATTCATTTGAAGACGTTCCAACTATGACAGCAGCTTGAACATACAAGTGTGCAAAAACTCCACCACACAAGAATCAGGTGTCGTGAATGATCCCTGATGGACTAAATGCCTAATCAAGAGATGCATCTCAGTGCCCAGTGTTATCAGAACAGGTTGTCTGATGACAGACTGATATTGTGCAACACTGCAAAGGGTATTGAACAGACGGTTGCACTGGGGAATTTAACTAACGTCAAAGGTGGGCCAGGAATCCTGAACTTAGTCAGGACTGAGGACATTCGGGAGTCGGTAGAAAGTGACAATAAAACAGTTTATATGGGAGAGATGAGAAAAAATCACTGACTGACACACGGAAAAGAGCAAAAGAAATATTCATTCGTAATCCATACGGTTGTGCTAAGTTGCTGAGGAGAAGATAAATGCACACAAGCTATGCTTTGGAAGTATTTACCAGAGAAATTACATTAAATGTAAATTACATTTCATCTTGTACCTTATTTATATAATGATTAAAAGCTCTTGTAATAGATAAGCTTTCAGATGTGCGTTTAGACATTCCAGTGCCATTCAATCATTTTTCCTCTCTCTGTCTGACCCTATCATTATAGGTGAAACTATCCCAATCCCAAACAGAAGCTTTCCCCAATTAGTTCTAATTCGATCTAGAAGACATACTCCTCGTCCTTGCATGATTTGGGGTTTCTTTTGAATAATTATATGACAGACCTCGCACACTTAAAAATATATACATTACCAGTATTTCTTTCATTTTCAATCGAGTATCGTTAGTCACCATTTTTTTATCTGAACAGACTCTAATAATGAGGAACAGAACAATTAGAGCTGTGATAACACATTGAATCTTCCTTTCATTCGTCAGTGTATGAAGTTGAGCATTATAATCAATCAGATGAACGAATCACGTGTTCGTTTTGGCCGAAAATTAATTAGACGAACCGAGCGGGAGATTGCATGATAATAGCAATCATTATAATAGCAGTAAATATCAACCCCGGAGGCGAGTTCGTAGTGACACATTATTGAGCAAACCTGTGCACTAACCTAACCTCACATTAGCAAATTTGATGTTAGTTTGGTCTGATGAGTTGTCATAGATTGGGTCAACGTAGAGCACATGGGACTGGAGTGAAGGGAAAATGGTGGGTGTACTGGAGACCAGACTATAGGGATGAGATGAAGAAAGTGCGTGCTGCCTCGATAATGGCTCATAGTGACAGCGAATCTCATATTAATCTTTCTTCGTATAATTGAGGGACTTGCAAGAATTTCGATATGAAAAGATATTAGTAGTATTATATTTCGTACAGTTTTATTACTGGAACAGCAATGCTAAAAAGGAGTACATGTTGTAGCTATATAAAGTATTGAATAGTTGCTCACACACTTGAGTAAGCCTGATTGCAGACACTATGGCGGAAGGAACAGTTTATTATAAATCCTGAAGTTATTCCAGCATATGGGTAAATTACAATTAATCATTATAGTCTATATCAATAGCATACATCATGACATAGAGGCTAAAGATGGTATGTCAATATTTCAGTAGCTTTTGACATCTTGGTTTTATCTGTAATGGGATACTTACCAGGGAGTATCATGGAGTATACTTTTGCAGCTCAACCCTAAAGTCCCTGCAATATTTGGTAAAAACTACACAGTGGACGTTTCCATTTGCATTTTGTAATTTTCGTACGCCAAGATTGCCAAATATCTCCTCGGTCAATAGATGCATTAGATTCAGACTAACTCTGAATTAATTAGACAAAAGAATACAGTCCAAGATACAAGTAAAAGTAATATCAAATTTACGGATAAAAATAGCAGCCCATAGTGACAAAGGGATCAATGAAATTGAGATTGAAACTCTTATAAGGTCATAGAAAAATGGACGAGATTCTGATGTGTCCATTGATTGGAGACATACACTATCAGTAGGAGAATTCATCGGACAGATTCAATCAATATTTCTTTTTAGAAGATCCCCCCCTCCCGAAAGATGCTGATGGAAAAACAGAACCTGGGAGGTAAAAGGAAAAAAATATTCGAAAAGAAATAGCACATGACAATTGAATTCCATGGAATGAAAAGGAAACAAAGTATGAAACACAAGTGGTTGAAAGGTAGAAAGGAGCAAAATTGAAACTTATGTCGAGAGGAAAATTACAAAGAGAGACCTGGCGATAGGAGAATGGAAAATGAGAGGACAATAGAATTTGTGAAAGGAAAATAAATCCAGACAAAAGTTTCCATGATCCAAGAATTAGGATAAAATGATCACTTAACGTGAAAATGAATTTTTTTGAGGAGGAAAAAATAGAAATAATCGTAAAACAGAAGTATACGTTTTGAAGAAGTATCGGGGAGAGGATATCAGCAAAAATTTTAAAAAAGAATGACGAAGCAAAGAAGGAAAATAAAAGGAGCATAAATTCAAGAAAAGACTAGGAAAAAATATGAATTTTATGCATAAAAAAAGACGATGTAGATGAAAAAAGGAGAGAACAGAAATGATTTGTGCCTCGAGGCAAGAGGAGATTATGATGATGATGGGAGAGTAAGGATCAAGGGAAAACTGGTGTGAATGAAAAAAGAAGGAAATAAATGAGAAAATAGTTAATTCGTAAAACTAACAGTAACAGAATCAGGAGAAAAACTGTTATAGAACGAAAAGGGGGCCAGGAAAAAAGCGTGATGAATTGAAGAGGCAGGAAGAGATATGAGTGATTAGACATACGTGGAAGAGCGAAGAACGAGATCGCAAGAGAAAAAATGCAAGAAATAACATTGGATGGGCTAACCATCAAAGCAAGCAATATTTCTCAGTTTGTATTGGTTGTGCTGACGACTTTCAAAATGATAGAAAAAAGGTATATCGAGTATATAATGTGCAGTAAAAAAAAAATAACGATAAATTAAGGGGATAACACTGGTAAACATTGGAAAAAAACACAAGACGGTTTCGATATTTCCATTGAAGATGAATTCCTAGTTGCTTACGTAATTTCCGAAGAGCTAGACATAGAAGTGTCTTTCTCCCTCATATTGGATGGTCCGTATGAAAAATTCAAGAGATATTGGTTAGATCATTAAATTCTAATGGTGACAAGCTTGTATGCGCTTGCTTGATGGTTTATTAATATCGTGTCAGTAGTAAAGGGGATAGATATTTGTTTTAGGTAGGCGAGAATGCTTTATGGTAGCTAATGGGTTGCTTGATAAACGTCAAAGATTGATAAAAAATGACGGATTATTAGATACTTAAATGTGCGTACTTAGAAAATAACAATTCCCCAAATTTAGGAACTGTGATAATAGAGGGAAAGGAATTAACCATTCTGTATTGCTGCACCTGAAATTTAGTTTGGTTTGAATGCCTACTACAGGCAGCAGATGATAATAGCAACTCTCTCGGCCAACAAGCAATCTCAAGTTAAGTAGGAAGCGTCAAGGAGACAAAAAGGCTGGGACAAAGAATTATAATCATTGTAAAAGTTACAGACAGGGAAAAGTTGATTTGATTAGATTAAAACACATTTCTTCATCGCACCTCTATTCTGAGAATCAGATCAAGACACAGCACGTGCGACATGTTTTGTGTTAATTAAATGAATAGCCCTCCCAAGAAAAATCGATGAGGATTTAAAGAGGCAATTACAAAAGCAGCAAGATACTAACGTATGTACAAGAGAGATTTTCTCTTAGCGAATTTATTTGGTGTATACACACAGAGACCAGTACACGCATACACTCATACATTCCGTGTACGAATCAATGGGCTGAATGTAAGATAAATGAAGTCCAATTCGGTCTGAGCAAAAAGTTGTTCGTTTTAACTCTATGTTACGTTATTGCAAAGAGCCAGAGTTTAGATAAGAAATCAATCAAATGTTTCACGAAGTCAACACTTTGATATTCACTTTCGAGTACTTTCATCGTATAGTGGCTTCCAGCTAATTCTAGTGAAATTATAACGAATCCACTGTCTGATTTGAGGGTGTACAGTGCCTGTATCCGTGGTAATGCTTCTGACTTTACTCCTGGTAACTTCTCAAAAAGCTGACGGTGATTTAGCAACATGGTTGAGATTAGAAAGTGAACGCCGGGGGCTTTTGAGTCAATAAAGAGTGCCTATCAGAAGAGAAAGTGCAATGTCCAGAATATATCAGCAGGATCAGTTCTTTGAAGAATATCGGACAACCATTTTTCCCTAATTTAAATCTGTCAGGATTTTCCTCTATTTTCCTCTTACTTATTCTCCTGAAGTCTATCTTTAAGATCCTACGTATATTCTAATGTAGTAAATATCATGGAATAAATATAATCTTATGCCGAAATGGAGCAACTTATTCCGTCAATCAGTTTTGAGAATATAGCACAATATAAACTCATATTCTATGGAGGGGAAGGGGGGTTAAAAAGTAATGAAATGATAATGGGCAAATATCACTGTTTTATTTAAAATGAAGTTCAATAAAAATTCAAAATTGAGTAACAGATTTGACACACATGGGGTCTGAAATGAATTCATAGATCTAAGTATATATTTACAGTTTCTATACAATGTTGCTAAATAACGAATTCTACATTACTCAAGAGAAACAAAACAAATCATTGCACCAGGCGTCTATTGACACAAGATCCTGCTCCGACACTCACGTTCCCATTGAAGACTCACATGTTTTTTAGCATTGGTATTCTGAATGAATAACAGTTACTTTGCCCCAATGTGTACTGTTGGTTGCATCGTATTCTTTCTTTAAATTTTGCTTAAATCTCCCTGCAAATTTTTTCACGATGGCCTCCAAGTTGAATTCTGCCTTGCAAAAAAAAACATTGATTCACTTCTCACATCGATAAGTCTGGGGTGCAGGATACCTTCTCAGCACTCGTTGATTCATTTTGTCTTTGGATTACTGCCAATAGATATTCAACACAAATTAACGTGTGCTCAACATGCTTCGCTATTTTTACATGCTATGTTGTATAACATAGAGTGGCTTATTCAGGATGGTGATATAATATGGTTTATGCAAATGACTGGCATATGTATATGCAGAGAAATTGTGAAAGTAAATTCGAAAACTACTGAAGGGAATAACACATTACATCATTTCACAATTTAGAACGCTTTGATGTATCATGAAGTTGTGTTGCCTCTTGCTTTTGAACAAATAGAGTCAAATATTTCAGATATTAGAGTAGTGACCCCTAGAGTAGAATGCCAAATCATTATATAAATTCTAAGATAGACATAGATATATCCATGCAGGAAAGTGGTCTGAAGCGTAAAGAAGTCACTGTCATTGACTGCAGAAGATTATAAGTTGGTAATCAGATTCGATCAACATACCAGATCATCATAAAGACAAAAGATGTTGAGTCCCAAGTGGTGCAACGAAAAAAAAAAACAACGTGGAGCGTGACGTAGTATCAAACTGCAAAATATGTGGGGTATCAATTAGCATCAAACAAAAACAAAATGTTAGGTCTCAGGTAACATCGAAAAACAATGAAAAGCTTGAGAAAGGTAAAAAAGTTTCTAAAACCTCATCGAAAAACAATGATAAATTGAGACACTTTACCCATCGATATTAAAATGTTTGAATTCAAAACACTGGAAGATTTGGAAATCTACGAAGAGAAACGGGTATTTTCAAAGCACTGTTGGAATAATAAAAAGGCAGGGAGTATTAATGCGTTCACTTGTTTCCAAGCAAGATATACTAATCAGGTGTCTAGACATTGAAAATATACCAATTGTTATGTAAATAAGGGATGTAGATGATAGAAAAGGCAATAGTAAAAATGTCTTGATAAAGTCAGTAACATCAAATGCAGTGTAAAGTAAGAGGGAAAGAACTTAGAATCTTCATCGGCAGCAACAGAATTTCAGCTCGTTTGTTAGTGCCTGACGTTCGATATATTCTTTTCCTAAGATTTGCAAGTTTTTATTGTCATAAACATCATGGTGATTTATTTCCTAAATCTGCTTAATTCATCATGCCATCAGTTGTCTGACATCCATCTGACGTGTCCTGGCCATTTCCTTCCGAGTTTTCAAATGTAGTGTACGATATTTTGGACTTCTGTCTTTCTTCTGATATAGTAAGCTGCCTTATGATCTATTTATGACATTCTCTCATGTGCACTTTGCTTGGTCGTTAGAGGTTAGTTTCCATGTCTTTATTCCTTAAGTGACTATCAGGGAGAGACATTGCTTGTATGCCCTCTTTTTCAGGACATGAGATTTTTTATACAAAGAAGATGATCCAATACTGACAGGTAAATTATTTTCTACAGAATGGTTGGAAAGTGGGATGAACATTCTCAATGTAGTAGAGTCTCTTATTCCATTGCACACCACACACACTCATAAAAAAAAGAGAAAGCAGACGACCCACAGATATAAACAGACAAAAATAATGAGGTTCATGATCACACTCTCTGTACATAGATTTTGGATCATCGATCAGTTTAAGCAATTTTGCTGAACAATGCCTAAGACTCAAGTAAAGATTATTTCCGAATGACATGCGTTCTTGCTGACATTTGTTTTAGTTTTGGATAAGAACCATCGAGAAAGATGAAACAACAGCCAACTTGTCACAATTCAACAAATGTCTGTCCGTCTGTTTGCGACAGCGTACTTCAACAAACAAATAACATAGACGTATAGAATGTTATGATTGCACTGATCTGACATTTAATAGTGTTTCAGTGACCTTTCGAAAATTATCTTTCCATGTACTTCTTTCCGTGAGTAGTTGGGTTAGGTAAGGATGAATATCATTAGTGATCTCATACCTTACTTTGTGAAAGGTCTATTACGTCAATTCTTGGCCCACCATAGTTGATAGAGTACACATTCAAGAATGAACTGATTTTATTTTCTTCCATTTTTTTTAATTATTTGTTCATATCTCGACAGGGTTCTTAGTGATTATATTTCAATTTAATGAAAATTCATCGATGTTCAAAGTGACCTCAAGTAGAATAACTTTTTTCTCTGATGTTTTTCTTATATCCAATGTTGGACGGCTGAGAAAAAATACGAAATAATGAAAAGGACTCTGGAAGTCGCTGATATCACTTCATTTTTCAATCGATAAAAGTAAACGTAAACTAAATTGTGGGATTAACTGCAGGTATCAAAGTGTATTAGATCGGCGGCCTTTCTCCTTGATACGCTGCTTCATCTGAATATGAAGTTGCTAATTCACATCAGGACATTTATACTTGAATGAATATTTCCGGTGTCCACAGCTGGGGATAAAATATACATGTGTGCATGACTTTGTACACACACACACACACACACACACACACACACACACACACACACACATATATATATACATATATATATATATATATATATATATATATATATATATATATATATATATATATATATATATATATATATATATATAATGGAGGGTCAATTTTAGCAATACAAACTTGTATTTGGATGTAATTGTGTACGTGAATAAGTACGTGTGCATTGATGGCATAATCAGTTTTTATGTATTGATATAACCAAACAGCTGTCGAACTCAACAATATATGAAAAAATGTAATTATATTACATGCACGACGGTTATTAGTGAATTAAAAAAGAAGAAATAGGCCTATGAGAGGCAGGGTCAGAGTGTGCGTGCTTCTTGTCTCTCTGAATCTTTGGTTTGTCTAAGATGAGGGAGACACCTCATCTAAAACTAAATATCATCTGAATTTATACGGATACATTTCTCGTCCTGCTTCTACCAAACAACTAAATACAGAAATATTCACTTTTTCTTCTTTTTAATCAATATATACACAGCAAATTTCTCCCTGCAAAACCGCTGCAAAAAAATATGGCTCGTCCCTGTCAAGATGCATCGAATACGACCATATCAGTTAATTTTTTCAAAATGTAATATATATATATATATATATATATATATATATATATATATATATATATACACACACACACACACACACACACACATACGCATACATGTGTGCGCATGTATGCAAATATTTTTATATGCATATATGTATGCGTATGTGTGTGTTTTCGAGATCCAAATTCGAGAATGGATGTGATTTTAGAAGCCAAAATCATAAAAATTGTTGAAATTTTTATTTTGATTAAAATTTCCATTCCGATCTGAAATTTAAAACTTAAAATTTGATGACTAAAATTGTACTTATTTTTGCATGACAGCTAATCCACGTGATGAGCAACTGAAAATTAAAACAAACGAACTGATCATGATCTATTCAAGAAATTATCGATTTTTGCTTTTTTTACTGGCAAAGCTCTGTCTTTCCAATCATATTCCATTTCCCACAGCAAATGATCTTTCCCGAAATAGATCATTTTTAATTGTTAGACTTGACAATAACTTTAGTCTTAAATGCCTAAAGGCGTAGATGCCAGGCTTACGCATAACAATCCCGGGTACATTGCCACAGATCATTTAGTCAGGAAATCCAGTCCACAGAGGCCTTTAACACATTACATGATTTTCTTCAAACTCATATAAAGCTAATTAGGCATTATCTGTGGAACTCTACAATGAAGCGACTGGAGGCTAGCAGCAAAGGACATTGCAATACGTTGAGGGTTTATGCAATCCAATGTACTCAGATAATTCGATATTCTTCGGAAAAGATATCCCTTGACTTTTCTGAAGAATACTTTTTTGACTTGATCACACTGTCTTTACTCAAACGAGCCACGGAAGTCAATCGATAAATGCACGTCACCGATGGGCTTCAGCAACAGTTGTTCTGCACTATTTTTTTTTTTTACTGTTGCTAAAGGCAATGTGTAGTAATACATTGTGAAACAAAGTTATGCATCAATTCTGTATTCTAAGTTGGGAAATCCAACTACCCTTACAACATTTGAAATAAGATATTTTATATTGACATGTGCTTCTTGTTTATCGTCTATTAAGATATTCACACAGAGACACAGACAGACGCACACACACATACATGTAAACAGACACACACACATACACGTATACAGACCAGCACACACACTCACTAACACACAAACACACACATATATATATAAAGAGAGAGAGAGAGGGAGAGACAAAGAGAGAGAGACACACAGACATAAACACAGAGAGGGTGAGATCCTAGATTAGAAAAAACGTTGAAGTCTGCAAACCTTAAAAGTGACAAATCTCTATCTGATCAGTGCTTCAACTGACCACAATTAAGATATACTTGCAGACGATACGGCTGTAGAAATCTCCAGCAGATTTAGCAAGCATTATTCCCTTACATAATTTCAACTCCCTTAATGATCAGAAGTCTTAGATTAGATTATTTAACCATTCATGTGAGGTGGTTGCATATATTGATGGCATGGGTTTGGACCGTGATGCTGATTATAGTCTGCATCTATCAGTGTGTTCTACCATTTTTTTTTCATCTTGATAGAAGGCTTTTTTGTAGTAAAAGACGATTGTGTTTCCTTATGCGTTTACCATCTGAAGAAGGTTCAGGAATTAAACTGTTGAACAGCCCAACCTCCCTGGTTAGTGTCATTGGTCAGTTCACTCTCTATATTCCTAAATTTTGTCAATTTATTTTTGATTATCTTTTGTTGTTGGTTTGTTTTTTTTATCATTTTTTTTTTTTTGAGGGGGATACAATTTAGCTGCAATGCTGATATTCCCAATCAACCAATGGAAAATCCTTTGTTTCGAGTCCATTTTTAAGTAACATTACTTTGACTGGATCCCCCCAAAACAGATTATCTAGAGGAGTATTGAATTCAGGTTAGATCGCACTGGGGACACACAAGCATTTTTTTGCAAGGATTGGTATCTAAAATTCTTAAAAATTTTACAGTGAACAAAAAGATGCTCAACTGACCTGACGATGATGTAAATTAAAGTCCACCAGGCAACGATCAGAAAGGTATTGAGAAACCGGAGGGGGTAATCCTCTAGGTATCCAACAAGGGAAAGAAACACCAAAAGGAAACGAAATGAACCTTGAAAAAGTGAGGCCCAATTGATTAATAAGTGCAGGGCTTTACATACAAATTGCAAGAATACCCTACCACTTAAAGTAAAGTAAAAGGATGCAATTGCAAAAGATTACTTTTTGAATGTAATTCTAACAGAAAGGAAGTATTCCTAGACTTTTAAGGTGACATAATATAAAAAAATCGAATGAGATCGTAGATAGAACATGTTTTGAATTAGCTGGAATTTTAGCCATGCAACATTCTGAGCCAGTCGTCAACAGTGTTAATTCGAGTAATCAAGACACCAATGATAGCAAAATGATAGATGCCATAGCTGACAAGGAAATAACACAATTGCAAGGGTCAGGGTAGGTGTTATACGCGGGGATGATGTTCAGGAAAACATCAATTTCACCGGAAGGAAAGGAAATAGTTCTGGTCCGGTATTTACCTTTGAAAGATCCTGAATGGCAATTACCCTTAGGGAAATCTCATATACAGTTCGTGCCAATTCATTTTTCCCAGTTTATTGCAAGGCTAGTGATGGCATTCGACACTGAATTTGGTATAAAAGTTACTAAAATTGCCTATGGCAATTTGGGGTTGTAGAAATGAAACCAAAATGGATAATAGCACTTATGAAAACAGTTCCATTCTATTTTCCGTTGTAACAAAAGCAAAGAAATGATAGAGTGTTGATGTTATGTTTGACTTATGGGTGGGAATTTCTATTATGAAGAGTAAAGCATCAAAGCATCTATACATGAATGCAGCTATTATTCAGTTTTTCAATAATTCTGTTGATGCGTCGGGAAGTAAAATGAGCATTCTTGGAGAAAATGACCTATTCTTTATCAGAGAAACATGTTACTGAAAATTCAAGTTTTCTTATTCTGTTTAATACAAGAAGGTTCTTTTTGATAGGGATTTTATCGAAACAGTTGGGTCAATACACTTCGATGTTGGAAAATTGAAAATAGGACTTGGAAACACATTCTGTAGAGGTTTGAAATCAAATAGAATAATGCTCAAGATGCCGAAGATATTATCAATTTTTATTAGATCAGAGAAAGCTGTGAAATAAAGGCGGCTCTGTCATTGTTATATTGCTGGAGTTTTTGAAGGAAACAAACTCAAACAGGGGTCATGTCGGCTCTATGCAACTGGAACATATTTGGTAAATGATTTTGTTGGAATTTCATTCAATGGAAAGATATTCAATGCGATTAATTCAATATTCACTTAAACACAAGGATAATGTAGGATTGTTTCTTTTAACTAGTATCAAAGTCAATGTTACAATGTGAGAGTCTATGGACGAATATAATAAAAAAGTATTTGAATACTGAATACAGTGATATTTGTTCAGTTAGCAAAACATGCCTACAGCAAAACAAACAAATTAAGCATGAACGCATTATCGATAATGTATCTCCAGTTCATGACAAACTGAGACGGATCCCAGTGGAATGGTAAAGTAAATAACTGAGTGAAAGACTTACTGACGAATAAAATTATCACCTTTCGAGTCATCCTGGAGGTCTCCACTTGAAAAGATATATCAGCGTAAGTATTAGAAAGATACATTGGTGTAAAGACATCTTTAGTTGTGTGTGTGTGTGTGCACGCGTGTGTGTGTGCACGCGTGTGTGTGTGTGATTTCAGATCGAGCTATAGAAGACAAATATCCCCTCCAGCTCTAACGATGTACTCAGCGAGATAATATGATCGAGTTGTTGCTCGAAACTTGACGCAACGGTGGTCTACCGGTCAATGCCCTTGCATGAAGCCAGAGAAAAAAATGTCGTTTCGATCCAACTCTGAGAATATCATTTCATGTAACACCAACCAGATTGTGTAATGCTGACGTCTCAGATTGGCATTTGATGGATTCTTTCTTTGCATGATTTCCTGTCAACACAATTCTTACATAGATGAACAATATAGACGTTATTATGTTATGATACTCGTTCTGATGAGCATTCATATAAATCGATGCCAGACAATAGGATTTCTAGGATATCAATCATCATCTGCAGAGATTAGGCTATACAAAAGATTGAGAACTCCTTCACTAAATTCAATGAAGGAACTTAAATGATCCTTTGGATTTTACCTTTTACAATATTTTACAATGAGATGTACTGGCGATATTTCAAAAAGTAGTAATCATTCTAATTGGCCTGTGATAGAGTTTTATACAAATGAAACATGGGATACAAAAAAACATTTACTAATTTCAAAGATTGTTTATGCTTTAGGTACCCAATAGCCCTGAAAGTCCTCACTGATTGTGTTGATGCCAGTAATTTCACTGTCGGTGGAGTTTAATCTCAAGAACAGGGGAATGAGTCATTCTGGTGTGTCACTTTTCTTCCTTCTATACTGAATACACTAGAGCTTCACAACCGTATAATGGCTTTTCCTAATTGATATGTATATACAGCTCGTAAGTCAATTACTTTGAATTAAGATCTAATTCTGTTGATACTTATCAGAAATACGATGGATCTACACGGTGAGTCCACATGCAGGTTGCGCATGTAGGTTGTGCATTTCAGCCAAGACAGGACATAAGCAACCCTTATCGTGGTTTTATTAGACTAAACCCAGATATTGATACAAACATATGACATTGTCTGAACCTGAAACCTCAATGAAATTTATCCCTATGGACACTAGTTACCACTAAATGACGCAGGATAATTTTCCTCATGAGAGACCGATTTTCTTAATCTATAAAGGGAATCCTCTTCAAAATATAAACACTGAGAGTAACTGATGCTTTCTTGATTTTTTTTTTTGCTCATTTTTATCATGCTTTTCAAAGTGCATTTACAATACTGAGAAAGTGAATATAAGGTTAACTTGCACTTTGAAACGCTTGATGAAAAAAATTTAATGAAGCATATTTTACTTTCAATTTTTATCTCGAAAGTTATAACTTTCAATCTGATCAGGAAGTGAATATAAAGATAACATACGTTTGGAAATGCACGATAAAGGATAAAATGTACCCGTAACTCTCACTATCATTATCTCGAAAGGGAATCCTTTTATTGACTAAGAAAAAACACCCATGAAATCTGGAGAACTTTTGGCATAACATCATGGACATTGTCAGCTTGCTGCAGCAGGGAAAATGGCTTCGTTAAGAACATCATGGGGCGCGTTAACCAAGTCAATGATCCGCAAGTGACCAAATATCGCCTATTCTGTATGTTACATGCAGGGCAATAAGAGCAGCATTGATAATGGGTCTGATATTTCAAAGGACGCTTAGGGGAAAAGTCGCATGTGTTTCTCTTTGTTTGAAATAACAAGTAGCTACCCATAGTCTCATGTGAATACTATATTGCTTTGGTCTTCAAAATGGATATTTTCTGCGTCAGTGTTTAAGACAGTTGTAAATGTCAACCACTCATCATACTGTCTGAACTTTATAAATGAAAAAAAAAATGTTTTTCTCTCTTTTTTTTTTTGGTATTCGTGACTCATATTCATATTATTAATCAGAAAATCCGTCTGTTCATGATTCATTAAATGATTTTATTTTTCTTTCCAACTGATTCGACGTTTAAGAGCGTCCACTCTGTCAAGAAGGCAACGGACTGTGAAGAAAAAATGCATTCAGCCGGAAACTGCATTATAAATTAGAAAACGATCAATTTTTTTCATGCACTTATTGCTGTTTGTCAGTGTGTGTGTGTGTAGTTGTCTGTGAAGAAGAGAGAAAGATGGAGAGAAGAGAATAGAGATAACAGATTTGGGGATGCAGGTAACATTTTGTATAATTGATTCGACATTTTTTGGTGTTGAGGTATTTATTGATATTGGCTGAGACAGTCATAGAGACAATGATACTGCTCACCTAATTAGGGGCTGCACAAGAGTAATTGTATGGATATAGTTAGATAATTAATAGTGCATAGTACTGCACTGATAAACAGTTTTCATGCTTTTTTTAATTGTTACGATAAAAACTTGAACTAAACTCGCTAAACTGTTCACAGGATCAATATCAAACTTACTGCTGCATCGATTGTCTGTGAGATAATATACAAACCATTTATTCATAACGAAATGCTTACTTTCATTTGTGAGCTTAGTTTGGTTTCGCTCAATATACTAATCTCAGGGTTTAAGTGAGCATCAAACTATTTTAATCAGCAATTGTCGATGATACTAGCTTGTTAACAATTCTTCCCGAGAATACAAACAATAAGGTTATCCCATTTTGATACGCGTACATGTTTGTGTGAAAGAGATACTCCCAACCAGTTTTTCCCCGTATATTAGACTGTTTGCGGGTTTCTATTTAATTGTAATGCAGGAATTTAAAACCGACGTTCTTTTCAAGCAAATTCTTAGCTAGTCAGACCTTCCGCCCATCGCCTCAAACCAGGAATATTAGTTAGTAAATTCACATGAGTAATGCACTCATCCATAACCATCACATATGTATGACAGTAAGATAAAATGCTGCTGTCTGATCTTCAGTCTTGACAGGAATCTGTTCATCTATTAGTCAATCTATATCAGTTATTACTTATATGTTGATCAGCAAGCATACATTGAAAAGATTCAATACATCCAATTCCACATATTACTCGTAATGATGAAGTGGTGCTTGATATGGTGCTCATCACAACGAGTAGAAAGATAAACAGATATAATGTGAGTCGATAGGCAATATTGAAGCAATTTTAATGGAAAATATTGAATGACACTAAATTGTCATCCAAAAATCTGATATTTAATATTCACATATATAAATTTATAGAAAGAATACATGTATATCTCTTTGAACGTATTACATATTTGCTCAAAAAGATAAGAGGTGAGCATTTATTTGATTATTTATATATATATATATATATATATATATGTATATATATATATATATATATATATATATATATATATATATATATATATATATATTTACACACACAAACACACACACACACATATATACATATATATACATACACACACACACACACACACACACACACATATATATATATATATATATATATATATATATTACCGGGTTGAATCAAGTTACCTTGCAGCGATTTTGTATGATCTATGAAATAATAAGCATTCATACGTGTTTATCGCTGAACATACTGATCTCGTCTTCACAGATAGCAAGGAGAGACATAGCCCATTATAGAAGTGAACTTTGCATCTTCTGTTAAAACTAATCTAACTTAATCAAGTTCAAAGGATCCTCAAGATAGTTGGGTACCGAATGAGTATCTAAACTAATCACTAAAGATTATTGTAGAACAGTGATCTTTGGTAAACAACCAAATAAATTTATTAGGTTCAGTGTAGTCAGGCATTGGATCGTAAAAGAGGTCACCAATCCTCAATATATCTCCATTGAAATAGTTCACAGCAATTAGACGATAAAGATCGCTCTAAAATAAACACTACTCCAAAATTGTATATTTTTTCCCGGTGGAGACATTTAGTCATGGAAGTCCATATTGCACAACACTTTACAAACTCCATTGGATTGAAGTAATGGCAAAAATTCGTAAGACAAACGTAAATATTTTTTCTACGTAAGATAGCCTAGAGAACTCATTTCATACCTCGGTTGGGATGTTTGATAATGTTCATTCTAAAAGTGTTTATTTTATCTTTTTTGAACATCAAAATCAATGCTTTCAATGATTTCTACTGTGTATGTTGCAATATGTAATACGCTGTATACGGCATATTGTGTTTTAATTCCCATACTTTTGAATCCTGGGCCCCATAATACGTCAGTCCTCCTTCATGATATTTCTACATTGTCTACCACATTGCCTGGCATACTTGCACGGTGATTATTCTGGATAATTCCTGTTGTGACATGTATAGGGATGACAGCAGCATAAGAATAAACACCAAATGAAAAGTTACGTCCAACTGACTGTATCGAACAAGCACGCTGTGTGATGATAGCGGAAATTATCATCAATAAAGTGTAAAGGTATATATATATATATATATATATATATATATATATATATATATATATATATATATATATATATATATATATATATATATGTGTGTGTGTGTGTGTGTGTGTGTGTGTGTGTGTGTGTGTGTGTGTGTGTGCTCTTGTACGTAGTAAAACCCAGTATGCATTTTGAATCAGAATTGATGTGGTAGTAGAATGACAATTGTACTCGATGGGTCCAAGAGCCTACTTACTAATGATTTGTTGTAATGAGCAATGCTAAGAATAGGATATCAAGATAATCTGATCGTAAAAATTTGAACCATACTAGGTGAAGATTACCGACATAAGTCGAACAAACAAAGTTTCAATCCCTGAATTCGTAATAATGCTATCGAAGGATAAATATGGTGAACATTCATTTTGTTTTGCCATTATTGGATCTTCCTACAGGGAAACATTTAAGGTAAAAACAGAGAAAGATTAAAATTCTCAAGAACGTAAATGTAATCTATGAACCTGCGATAAGAAAGCAGAAGAGAACGAGTTTCTGTGAACGAAAAAAAAAATTTTTCAAATTTGGTATTGTGAAGTACTGACGCCAATTCCCACATCTATAGACAAATCGGTATGTCAGGAATCAAGAATACGCAAACTCAAACACCCATTTCACCGTATCTGACTGCTACGGTTTTTAAAATAACTTCCAATAGACTGTAGTGATTTTGATATTGTTTATCAGCTCTCCCGTCAGTGTTTTTTTTTAGATTTATATATATATTTTTTTTTCTATCAATATTTTCTGTCTTCTGGCCTCCTTTTAGAATTCAAGTCATGTCAACTTACGCACCCCTTTTTCAATATCTTTTCAATTTTACACGGCAAGCACATATTGAAATAGTTTATTTACTTCTGGCGTTTACTCTAACCTCTTCAAACCTTTGTTGTTCAAAACAATTCATTCTCTCTGAATCAGGCTCCCAGTTTTGACCTTTTTCCAGGTTTAACGTTTTCTTCAGTCAATATTTATTTTGATATTTTAATATTTTAATTTTAAAACACCAACGAATTTTCAAGAGCCTACGGCGTTCTTCCACCGTTTCAAGTCAATCTATATTA
Organism: Thysanoteuthis rhombus; assembly: GCA_963457665.1. Lineage (NCBI taxonomy): Eukaryota > Metazoa > Mollusca > Cephalopoda > Oegopsida > Thysanoteuthidae > Thysanoteuthis > Thysanoteuthis major. The sequence continues at coordinate 62,858,886 of OY735202.1, forward strand.
AGGACGGAGAGGCAGGAAGTGCCCTTCACATGATTTTATTGGTAGGCAGATTAATTCAGTATTAGTTTACTCATTGTTTAGAAAAAAGATCATACCCTTTCAGAAACTCCCTGTTTTCGATAAAATTGATTCGTAATACGACGAAAAGGGTGTTCTTAAAACCT
>OY735202.1:62864049-63001549 GCA_963457665.1 Thysanoteuthis rhombus
TACAATTTAATGTTTCCTCCTAAAATTTATGTCGAATCTGATCTTTATGCGTCCATCAATACCAACTCCTAGACACGTACACTTTTCGAGGTTCTTGGAAATGGTGATAGCATTATCAGAATTATTAACTAGTCTTTCATTATCTGATTATTTCATTGAGAATGAGGGGAACGATAACTCATATTCAAAGTTGATATAAAAAATCAGCAACCACTCTTCTGGTTTTTCAGAATAATAATAATAATAATAATAAAAATAATAATAATAATAATAATAATAATAATAATAATAATAATAATAATAATAATAATAATAGTAGTAATAGTAGTAGTAGTAGAATGCATTTTCACGATTGTGGCCTGATTGTCAACATAGCAACTTTCCTCAAGTCTAAAGCCCTCTATCAACATTATCACAGTCTGCAGCACACAGCAATGCTACGGTTTATAGGTTCACAGCATGAAGCTGTGGTTATTGCTGAAGGCTGATTGACTGGAAGTTCCTCAGGATTCTAGCCCGCTACTCATATCTTTCTCACCTATTAGCGCTGTTGTTCGTACACTCACTGCCATTCGTTCTGTGATATTTTTTTTGTTTGTCTTTTTATTTTCCTTCCTCTCTCACCTCTTCTCTCTGTTCTGCAACTAATAACGACTGGACTTGTTCTTCTCATATTTCTTCTCTCGGTGTTTGTCAAGTCCAAAACCGTGCTGTGGTCTGCATGGTCTCTATGGTTCTTTTTATCCCTGTTATCTCTGGTACTGTCCCGAGTGTATCTATAATAATTAACACCAACCCGACTTTAATGCTGTACATTTTCTGCTGCTCCTTTGCCATATCTTGGTATTCTCACAGTTTTTCACTCTTTTTTCGATGACTCAGTCGGCTGCAGGCATGATCAAGTGTGATATTTAGTAGGTTCTCATCTTGTCAATGCTAATTAGGTGTAGTCTTCTTGCTTGGATTGGGTATTCAGTTTGGATGTTAGAGTCCCTGAGTATTTCTGGACTTCCACACTTTTCCAGGATGGTCGCAGGTTCATGCAGGTACTGCGTATCTGCATGGATGGATCCCATTTGTTTGTTTAGTTGCCAGTGTATACTATTGCTACTCTATCGTGTCCGTCTTAATATTCCTCCAGGGCAAGTTGAGTATTTTCACTATAGTCTCATCCCTTTCCCGAAACTGTTGGCATTTGCTCTTTCTCTGTGTTCTCACCAGCAGCGTACAGCCAGAAAAAAGACCGAAGTCAGGGAAATCAAGTTCAGAAGATACTGGCTCTGAAACGCTCATGATAGAAAGTGTGGCGGATCTTGTGGAAGGTCTATGTCAGACAACAGACAATAATGATTATGATGATGTCTTTTCTCCATTTTTGCTGAAATATAGTTTGTCCTGATACATTTATTTTAAGCCATAATGATAGGCAATTCTGTTTGTTTCTTCAGATTTCCTTTTCGTAGTCCCATCCTTGATGTTTTGCCTTCAAAATCCAGTATTTTTTTCAATTCTCCCTGTAGCTTTACCTGTTCGTATTTTCCTTCCCTTTTTTTGCGTACCTCAATCGTTTTCCAGTTTTTTTTGTTGTTTGTTGTGCTGCCTTGGTTGTTCCTCATCATGTCTCCACTGATTGCTTGTATGTACTTTTTACAGACCTGTTTTAACCCTCTGGACATAATGTTCTATACTGATGAGTCCACTGTCTAGCTATGACATCTCTAGGATGATAATGATGATGATGATGATGATGATCATCATCATCATCATCATCATTATCATCATCAATATTGTTGTTGTTATTATTATTATTATTATTATTATTATTATTATTATTATTATTATTATTATCGGTGTCACTGTTTTCAGTTAATTTAGATCACTTGCATGGTTCCAACAAAGGATATTACGCTGGCAACTCAGTAAGCTAAGACAATCTAGGCTTTTCAGAGTTATCAATCATGATAGATTTTCCATCTTTATTCTATTTGCTCTTACTTCAACGAAACAACGCAGTCTGTCAGCAGTTAGTCAGCGATGCTGATCGGAAAATCAGCAATCTAAAGTGTATAAAATGTATCTTTGTTTGCAGTTTGCTCTCGTAATTCAACTGTAGAGCAAATCTCACTGATTTGTAGACTTCATGCAGTATAAAGATGTTAATTCTAGTCATATCCAGTGATTTTCCATTTACACTGTTTACTCGTAATGATCGTAAAATGATGGTTCAAGTATCTGCAATGAACGGCATCTGAAAGTAAGTGAAAATTCATATTTGAACTGAGGTGAAAAAAAGGAAAGGCGGAAAGGTCAAAGATATATTGATTGAGAACTTTGGAAGGAGAAAGACATCATGAAATAATGATAATCATGAGTTTGATCTGCAGAAGGAAATGCTGTCAGGGGAACTAATTCAGCGATGAGCAATTCGAAACATGTCTGCCTTAAAAACCAAAAAACTGCCGTCCGATACTGATAGGAAATTTCCGCTGAAAAAGGTAAAACTTTAAAAAATATGTTCGAAGAATGTTTCTGCAATTGATTGGGGGACACAATAGCCGGCTCATTATAATTTTGTAGAATTCTCAGAAGACGAACAAACTGAATCTTCCAATGATTTTGAGAGAAACTTTTTCTTCAGAGGGTTAAACAGAACCAAACATATCATCTGCTGGAAATTTTATTCAAAACTCATTTTGTCATCAGTAAGACTTTGAGATTAATTACAAGTTGTCATGTATTAATGAAGTATATTATGATCAGGAATTTTCGATGTATTGTCGATCTACGTGATTAAGATGAGCCAAAAATATGAATAAGTTGAAAGATAGAACGATTATCGTCTAAATTAAATGCGTTCATTTCACCAGGCTACGAACACATGCGTATATATATATATATATACGAACACATGCGTATATATATATATATATATATATATATATATATATATATATATATATATGTGTGTGTGTGTGTGTGTGTGTGTGTGTGTGTGTGTGTGTGTGCGTGCATGTGTGTGTGCATGCATGTGTGTGCATGTGTGTGTGTGAGAGAGAGAGAGGGGGAAGCAAGTAAGTGTGTAATTTTTTGTCTGCAGAATTTCCTATGCATTAGGCTGGTGGCATTGGCTACGATAGCGAAGAGTTCAATTCATTTTTTCTGTTCATGTGTTTATTTATTGATGTGTTAGTTTCGATTTCCGGCTTCCCTGACCATACCTCTTCCTCTTTAAATGATTGAACACTGGGATTGGTACTCCACTTGACTTCTCGTAGATTTTTTTCTTGATCTGTGCAACTAAAGCATTTTTTTTTACCATTTCAGTTCATTGTTTTGGCAGATATACTAATACTTTATACCTTTCCAGAATCTACGTAATCCAATATATATTGATATTTTTTTTCAAATTTTAGTTGTTTTTAGCGGCAAACGCCTGCAATGCAATGAATAGAATTTATTCTCTGATTGAATTGTGTCACCTGACTTCAAAATTGACGCTACAGTTGTTCAATTATTAAGTGTTCATATGTATTGCTCACCTGGCATACATTGTCCAATCTGATTACCCCCCTCTCATGTTTGGTTTCTCTCTCTTCCTTGTTCGCTTTATCTCTGACATTAAGCTGCAATGGCTTGGAATACATTCCCAAGTGTCCCATGGTATATTTTAGTGGAAAAACTCAACAAACAACCCCCCAAAAAAGAAAAGATATTAGAAAAATCGTCAATGTACATTAACTTGAAACACTACATATGTGTGAAAGCAGACAAAATAGTTTAAAATATATCCCATTGACGAAAGTTATCCAAATTATTCAGTATATATGAGATAATGAGATATGTTGATATTCTTCAACTATTTGGATGATTGAAATACACGTCAAAATATTGAATATCCTATCCAGTCCTCACTTCATTATCTAGGACTGTAGTTGAGGGAATATTTCTTTATCCAGAGATGGCATGAGCCATGGCCCCCGATATTTTTGTGCTTTATAATCGGACCCCAGAACAGGTTTCAAGTCACTTAGATTTGAGATTTCAACCTCAAAATAAGTTTTTAGCTTTGGACCCAATCAGCACTAAATATTTGAATAAGTATCCAACTCTGTGTCCAATAGCGTCGATTCTTTCGAAAAAAGAACTTTCTCACTGTGTAGCACATCTACTGACCAATATCAGAATTTTTTTTTTTATCAAACCTCATAAACACATTGGGCCCTTCCTACTTGTTATGCAGAGGTTTTCTTTTCCGATCAAATCTGTATCTTAAAACTCATTCATCAGAAAAATACTCTTCCTGCTGTAGATTGCATTCATCTCATAGTGAATATTTATGTGTAAGTCAAGTTTTTTGTCCAAATTATGTGGCTTCAATGCATTGCTTTATATAAGGTGTTAGTTCCATCATATTCCATTTGAGGTAAGATCATATCTTTCTAACTACATTTGTCTGTCTCTTTCTCTATCTCCATCCATCTATCTATCCTTCTAATTATCTATCTATCCCTCTATCTATCTATCCATTGAAGCAAGGATAGAAAAAAAAACTATACTCATTTTTCCCATGATAGTATATAAATGCATTTGTGATTATATGTACAAGTATATATGTTTTCTTCCGTAATTCCACCTCCAAAGTATAGCAACATTTCTTTTTAAAAAGGTGACACACCTAAGAAATGATCTGGCCCTCTCTATGAATATCAATTCAAGAGCGTTGCAAGTTAGGTAACCAGAAAATTATAAACGATATTTTGGGGACCTATACATTCATTACACAATTTGGCATCATCTCAACTCCAGTATTTTCAACATGTGTTCAGCATCTATGCAGGCACACCCTAGAATCACCAACGCCCAACATTATGTTGCTGTCTAAATGTGCGTCCGAAGAGAGTTTTTGAGAGCGGTAATGGGGGGATTACTTTTCAAGTAGGAAATGTTGCAACCCCCGCAGCTTGATGAGCACTGATAAGAGTGGGAATTTCTACAGAAAAAAAATGGAAGAACGTTTACCTTCTGGGTGATAAGGCAGAGGCTAGAAGTCGAGTAAAATACCAGATAAACTGATTGAATCAGAAATCCTTCATTGGAACACCAGGAATGACAAAAAATGCCTTGGCTTGATGGGGTCCTTGCATCAGAGTAGACATATGCATAAGAGAATAAGACAAATATATCCCGTACTGCCTGATTGAACGTATGTATATTGCTATTTCTTTACGTTTATAGATATTCATTTGTGTGTATACATACGAAAATGAAATTTTTGGGGAATTACCCCAAAGACTATGTCTATTCTCAATTAAATATATAAAATGAAAACAACAATACTAGCGCACCAGTGCCTTACTCCTCTACAAAATACTCTTTTTGAGACCTTGCTAATTTTTTGGATCTGTTAAGATTGCCTAAATAATCTAGAATATCTTTTTTTGGATCCCCTTCGGCTGTCCTCTCGCATATCTCTCAACATCCATTATGACCTCTATCTTGGAAGGGCCTCAAGTCACTACTAATGTAGACCTTAAGGGCACTGATAGACCTGGACGATTTGGTAGAGCGCCCCGAAAATTGGCTTGAGAGGTGAAATATCTACTTGTATGGTGAATGAATAGCTAGACAGTACGCTATATCATTCAATCGCATTTCAGTTTTGGCTGTTGGCCGAATGACTCCATGAGAGAGTGTCTGCTCACCTGTCCTTCAAAATATTTCTTTGATTTTCAAGTTACAATACAGCCACACAATTATTCCTGATATGAACTCGCGTAACACTAAGCTGATATTTTACAAACACCGATTTTTTTTTGTTATTCATTACTAACTATTCTAGGTTGAATCAGATTAGGGTAAGCTTTGAAAGATACTGATACAATTTAGAGATATACGGTAAAGTCTGTTACCTATGTATTCAGTGCTTATAACTAAAGCGATGCCTAAATATTAATATTTTTTTTATTTGATAGGAAGGTTAAAGATTGATAAAATTAATAGATGATTGACTATATAGATAATTGATGCCCAAAGGCTAGCCTAAAGGGAAGAATAAAAATACTGGAAAGATGGTTGCTCCTGGGTAAACAGTCAATGATCAAATTTGAATGTAAGGACCCGCAAGTATATAACGATTATCACTAATATCATCGAGAAGAAGCGTTTTCAGAAGTTTTCTTACTCTAGCTTATTTATTTACTTTGTTTTCTGAAAGAAAAGGTTTTCTAGAGCATGAAATTGAAAAATGTTCAAATTAGAAGTGAAAAACCAGAAAAGACATTTGTCAGAGAGTGTATAAAATATTATAATAGAACAAAGATAAAAAATGATTTATTATTTTTTGATTGAACAACAAAGCACAGGAGACAACTTTGTTCCGACAAGATCTATTGTAGTTCATAAACAACGGATGGGAAGTTAAAAATGGGAACAAAAGATAAGGGAATTCTGAATGATTGGAGTCAGTCATTAAAAAAATATAAGTTAAATAACATTGCATCAGATGGACAGCAAATAGAGTGAGAATGATATAAGCATGAGAAATATATTATACAATAGTGAATAGGATGATTTCAGCTGCCATTAAATTGAGAAAAAGTTTAAATCTGTATTTTATCATTGTTATCCTATTGTATCATAGCGTTATTTAATTTTCGATACATGTCTTTATGTATAAAGCAGTTAAAATCGCCTTCGTCTCTGCTACATGCAGTTTATTCAGTAAAGATTGTTCAGAAAAAAAAGTCATATTGGCTGTTTAATACCTTACCAAATCAAATGTGTTGATATAAAAAAAACCTTTTTATCTCGTTTTTGACCATCTTTTTCAACTATTTGCGTATTTCATGGCATATTTTTGATATATGAATAAGGATTATGTTATGATGGAAATACATACGTTTCTCACTGTAATAGTTTGTTTTGTTTTGTTTGGGTTTTCTAACATGAAAATATGGTACCTTCAGATTATGAGCATTTGGTTTGAGCCATTTTGTGTCATAGTTTTGATGTTTGTGGCACTTGTCAGCTTAAGGAATTAAGTGTTATTAGTGAACTATGTCCTGTGCACATTATGTTAGCTGCAAACGCAACTGATATAGAAAAATGTTTCGTACATATGGTGTAGTACATGATGCAGGATTATGCTCTAAAAATATAATACAAGACGGGTTGGCGTTAGGAACATTCATTGTTGCGTCATTCAAATAGCACTTCTTGCTCACGAAAAGTTAATATTGCCTTTGCCAGTCTGTTGTCTAACCTTTATTCAACTTTGGTTCCTGAGGATATGATGCAACATAGTCTGGTAAAATCGTGTTTTGCTTCGAGCTTTAAATGAAGGCAAAATGAAATCAAACATTCTCGTAGAGATTGTTTTCTTTACTATCAGTTCTGAATTCTTTTCTTTTTTTAATCCATGTGGTTACCATTTGAAAACATCCGTTGGTCTTGATTTCTGTTCATTCATTCTTCTCTCTCATATAAATCTTTTTAATGTTACTCTTTTTTTTCTATCCTTTCGGCCCCGCAGCTTAGCTGTACTGCCAAGTTGTCTTCATGATTATAATGATTGAATCCACTTTTCTTCACTAAAACCAGATCTGACCATGGCCCTGTTTGAATGTATTAATTAGCAGTGCGTTGTTCACATCGTTACTGTCATTGGGCGCTACCCGCACATCCTCTTATTTGATACATAGCCCACAAAGGCAGGAGACAATAATTTCAAAATAATGGATAAAGGCACTTCTCAATAGCAATTCTGATATTAACGGATGATTAAGAAAAATATCTGGTTTGTTGATATTCCCAATGCATGGCGTAATTTGTTTCAAAGCTAACTAAGAATAATGAAATATGAAACCAGCGTTATTTTAATCGTCCAGGTGGGAATGGATCACCGATCCACATTGAAAATTAGCACTCGTTATCTCGGCTATTTATTATGTCTCAAACTTTTACATCTGGCATTGGTATCAAATACACTATTATCTAAGCTGCAATCATGTCGGACTTTATTTCCTCACTATACCAATGCTTGTTTCCATTATAAACATAATGAATAGACACAGGATTTGAGATGGTTTCCTACTGTTCTTCCATTTTTATTCTTTCCTTATGATCACTTATTGCTTCAAGTTAAATTGTTTCAGGTTAATCATTTGTATCCCTTAGACAATAAAGGCCATGCTATAGAACTGATGCATCAACAGAATGTAAAAGGTGTGAATCTGAAGGGAATGGGAAGGAGGGGAACTTTTAGCTCAATTCACGTATTTTAAAGATACACAAACACAGCTGTAAGTCAATATTTACATTGCAATGTGAAATTAGTTTATTCAACTCTCTTGTGAATCTTTCCCTTATTATGAAGCATAGTCGTATGGCACGTGACATATGTGACATTTAACTTTTTAAATTTGTTTATCAAGGTTCCATTAAAAAGACAGTGCTATGATTTCTTTTACGTATACCTTCATGAGGACCGAGAAAATATGAAAAGCATCTTCTCTGGGATTAAAAAAACTTGAAGCAAACAAAAAAAAAACGAGACGAAAAATACGTCACGTGTATTCTACCATGACTTCAGGATAGATCATGTGGTTGCGTTTATACAAAGTCACTTGAAAACACGGACGCTGACGTATATCAATTGATTTTTGTTCGTTTTTTGTCACTTTTTTCTCTTGCATCTTATGTCTTTTGCTCTGTTTCCCAGAAATCATAAGACATGGGATGCGTTTAGATTCAATGAATGTTCAGTAAGTTCTTTTTTCTTCTTTTATTACTTCGTTCTCTCATATTTCCACGAGATTTGAACTCATGCGAAGCGATAATCATTATTTCTAATCCATTTCGACAACATGTTAACTTTCATGACTAATACCCAAATGGAATGATAAATGTAATTTCAAATCACCATATGAGCTCATTTTTTTTAAAATTTTATCCCCGTTACTGAATTTGTAGAATACAACTGTGATTTGAGCAATGCTATGTGAAGGAACATAAATAATACGAAAAAAAAAGTGCAAATGATGAAAATGTTATCAGGATGACATTCATACAACTTGAAACCATCACTTAATCTTTAAATAAACATCATTCCCCTCATTCCAAAATACAAGAAAAGGAGTGCCGTACTCCTAATTCAAAATTTTCTTATTTTTATCCACTCACAATCGCAATTGTGATTTTATTCATGCTGTCTGTTATCAATTTATCTGCAATCAGGGACACTTTATTTAATTTTTATATTTCTTTTCATTTATTCATCTACATTCACTCCGATGAGTTTTTTTTTCTGGATTTGGGTAATTGTTGTGGCAACAGGAAAAACAGAGGCATTTTCCCAATCAAAGGGTCGTATCAATTTTAAACAAAAAATGTTGTTAGTGTCTTTGATTTGGCACAACCGTCCAGATCGATATCACCCAGTAGAGTGAAATACAATTTTAGATTAGACTTTCTTACACCCGAATAGATTTCAATTCTTCCATCACATATTATTTTACTATTCATCTTTGATGTTTTGCTCTATATAAAAAACCATTGAAAAAGCAGCATACTCATTATTCAATAATAAAATCAATGTCCTTACTTCAACTGCAACACTAGGACCTCTTTCTGATTTCTCATAAAGCATAATATTAGAGGAGCTTAGAAGAATTCAAACTGTTCCATCTCCCATTGAACAAAATCAGAAAAAGGAAAGTCTTGTCTTTTGAGCATAAGTTTTTTTGTGGAATGATAGATTGTGCATTACTATTACCACACCTGAGGAAGGTTTTTTTTTACTTTGGTTCCTTTGTTTTGTATCACTAATCATCACAATCGAAAAAGGTTCTTTTGTTTGTGAATCCGAAATTTATTTTTTCCGGCAGCACTTTTCTGATAAACCTAATGTGTCTACAGTTAAGCTTTTAACATCTGCTCCTGCGAAAATCAAAAATATAATTACAAAAGAAAATATATCTGAAAAAGCTGAATTAACAGCAACGGACAAACAGTATTGAATGACGTGGTTGCTTATGCAAGAACATCAAAAGACCTGCGCTAAGAGGATATTTGCCAAGTAGGTAATAGTACATGTGATCGAAAAAATCATGGGAGTGCAGTAAAAAAGAACAGAGATTGAATCAGTACAGAAAGAAAAGGAAAAAATATGCATGTTTGACGAATATCATTGGTTTATTAATTCAGAATCAGACTGCAAAAAGGTGACTGACCTTATGTAAAATGTTAAAGAACACACAATTTTAACAGAGGGAAACATCGCCCTTTAAACCAAAAAAAAAACGAGGGTGTTGCTACAAACAACAGGGAATCAGATAACAGAAAACTATCAATAAAACGTGAAACTTGTGTTAATTCAATCGTCCAAGCGGGAATGGCCTACAAATCCACATTGAAAATAAGCAGTCGTTATCTGGGCTATTCATTACAGCTCAAATTATTACATCTAGTATCAGTATCAAATACACTATTATCTTAGCAATAATAATGTCGGACTTTATTTCCTTACTATACCAATGCTTGTTTTCATTAAAAACATAATGAATAGACACCGGATGTGAAATTGTTTTCCACTGCTTTTCCATTGTAATTCGTTCATAATAACTACTAATTGCTCCAAGGTAAATTGTTCCGGGTTATTCATTTGTATCCCTTAGACAGTAAAGGCCATGCTATTGAAACACACATTCATATTAACATGATAAGGAGATTTTACGGAATATATCGGGTCCTTTAACATAAAAACGAAGGTCCATTCAAAAAGAGGGAACTACAGACGATTGCAATGCAAATGATGACTTCACCTAGATCCATTTTATTCAAGCTATGAATAGCGTAGCCGATCCAGAAACCCCTAAATGGCAATTGAGACGATTAAGTAATAAACGTCAAAAACAAAAAAAATGCAAGATTCCTTGCAAAAAATATGATTGTTTATGAGACGCTGATCAGATATCTATGAGGATATGTATTTTTCATCTCATTCATGCAGTTTGTGAGTGATTCAAGACACTTCATAGATGGCGAAACAGACAATAGAAACGTTACTTATTCCTTAGCAAATGACACTAAAAACTTTCAAGATATATCTAACATTGCATTTCCTGAAGTAGACACGTAATATACGTGCATGTACGAATGTATGTGTGTGTGTGTGTTAGAGAGAGAGGGGGAGAAAGAAGGTGATATACGATGTATGGAGTGATGAAAAATGTAGGATGAAGAAGATTACGATGATGCAAGGCATCCACAAGACTGAATTATGACAGTGATAGTTAAATTATATATGCCATTAATTTTTATAAACAAATGCATTAAATTATTTCAGGCACCAAGCCACGCGTTTGGGGCCCCCAGTATAGATTGAACTCACTACTAAATATCGCCACAACCAATTTCCAAATCATTACATTACAACCAAGCGTTTGATGATTGCCTTCAGGAAAATAAGCCCACTCCTCAAACGATTGAAATATTAAAAATCACTCGTCGGCAGAAATTTGTCTCAAACAATAAACCTCTTATGGAACAATTATAGCGTGATATACAGATTCCTTGGCTGAAAATGGATTATATCAACATTAACTGGCGTCAGATTTCTTGTTCCGTGTTTTATTTTAATATAGCTGATAGAAGAAGGAAAAAAAGACAACCAACTGGGATGCATTGCATGATCTTGAAGTGGAATCAATTCAAAGACTATGGGCGTCACAAAATAAAGTGCATAAAAAATGTGATTTTTTAAGAAAGTTTCCTTACTCGAGTTTATTCGCTGCTTTTTGACCTGCTATGTGCTATGAATTCGGTTAGATGTGTTAAAAAGGGGGATGTATATAGAATAAAACCCGGCATAATTTACCGATACTAATAAGTTCAATCAGGAATTCAGAGTTGAGAAAAAAGTATAGATTGCTGGCACACATCTGCTATGCACACATCAATTGCATCCATGAGAACAAATGCCAATTATTAGTTATCACTAAGACTCAAAACATGTGCCGTATTATCATCCAAAACAAGATTGAATCGTCCTGATATTTGATATGGACTTCGTATCCGTCAAATGATAATGTAAGTGATTGTATTTGAGATGCATCAACAGCAAAGATGCTTTCAATCAAAAATGAACGTTTTCCTTTGATAAAAGAGAAAAATGCATTTTTACCGGATTTGTTCTTTTCCCATGAATTCCCGACGCTATTTGTTTTTGGAATGTTCTCACTAAGGCCTGAAGGGTGAAAAGCCCAATGCATACCCAGGGAGATGGAACGAATATTCGAGTTCTATCAGCCTATCCTTGGCGAAATGGACACAGGGAATAGCCTACATCATATTTTTTTGTGAGTGGTGTGAATAATCTAAAAATTATTCCATAGATGTTCTGTAATGAGTTGCTTTTTTGTTTCTTTTTTTTACCGAAATTAGTTCAGATACCAAACTACGAGTATATAGCTCGCAGCATTGGTAACATAACTTGCGGATGAACCTGTAAAAACAACATAAATACATCGATGAACGTCATTCCTTTTTTACCTGAAAAATGAATGTCCCAATCAACGGAAATCTTTCTTGTTGTAAAGCAAGTCTAGTCATATCAGGTAAAATGTATATGCTATACTGACTATAATCTTGTGAATACCCACATGCACATATTCTATAGGTTCAAAGATTAACGAACATTATTGTATGCTGGTCTGACATGCTTGTAGGGGAATATGCATAACTCATGCATAGATATATCATCATCATAAGATGTCCCTCATTGATCTTTATAGGACAACGAGTACTTAAATATATATCGAAATGAATATTTCTGATGTTTATGACCCTATTTTTCTCTAATTAAGTAGAGATATTCAGATAAAAATGATCACAATTGCTTTGCATTGGTCACCCCAGTGACTTTCCCTTAGTTTTTTTTATAATAAAGTCTATGATTATGATATTTTTTCTGGTAATTTAGTGTAATTTTTTCTGTACTTTTTGGCAAAATGTTCGTAATAGTTCTATAGCTTTGCGCACCAAAATGAACTGCCTATCTTTTAGTGTTTATAAGTAATGTTAATGAGATATGAATAATCTTTCTGCTTTAGTTTTTCATTGATTGCTTCTATTTATTCTTTTTCCCTATCTTTTATTAGGGAGAGTTTTCCTGGTTTATTTGCCTTTATCTTTTTAAATTTTGATTGATTGCGGGGAAATTACCATTTCGTGTTTGGTGTCTGGGTAATCAAAAAGCACCGGTTTTAGGAGTTTGTTTGCGCCAGAGTGTCAATATTTACATTGCAATCAATACCATTCTTTCGTTGTTTTCTATTTTTTTCATCACTTTCCTACTAATTATACGTGTTGAGCTAATGCTTTTAACCAATCAAACATAAATACTAAGCCGTCGGCAATGAACTAAATTGACATTTGCACCTCTTTCTTATTTTAGCAGTTATTTTTCACTTTTAAGTGTTTTTCATTTTTTTCCCAAATTACTGACATCTTGATGTTATTGTTGTTTGACATGTTATTGTTGTTGTTGTCGATGTTGTTGTTGCTGTTGTTGTTGTTGTTGTTGGTAGTGGTGGTAGTGGTGTTGATTGTTTTATATCATTTATGTCTATGGGAGGAATTATATAAAAACTAGTGACTGATTAAGCATACGTTTACATGAATATTGAGCCATTCAGTTGGGATGTGAAAAATAATTTCTGATTATAACCACGGTACTCTGACTACTGCTCCCTCTCTGAGCTTGAATGAATTTGAGCTGACCTAGTGTTTGATCTATATCTGATTCTTCCAATTCCCGTCCGCATACTCTCAAATAACATACTTTCGGATTGCAACAGATCGCTTGACCTCCAGAGAAGTGTCTTCACCCTCATACGAGATGCATTAGCTTTCATTTTAATGGAAAAACGATCAAAATACAATTAATGTTTTTTTCCGTTTTTCCTTTTCTACGCATTTAATCATTTATACATGCATATATATATATATATATATATATATATATATATATATATATATATATATATATATATATATATATATAATGTGTACTTATGTGTACATACTGAGAGAGATAGAGAGAGAGAAAGAGAGATGGACAGACAGACAGAGACAGAGACAGAAACAGAGAGAGAGAGGGGGGGACAGAGAGAGAGAGGGGGGATAATTTCACAACAGCATAAAACAAATCATATTTCATGAATTTTTCATAGGATTAAATGTTTGTTTTCGTTGATTGATTGCACTCATTCCCAAGGAATTGAACACTGTTGAATAATGATAGCCAAATGATCATGATCTTGTTATCATTGAATATCTAAATAGAACAAAAGTTTTGTTTTTTTTAATTCAGAATAAACTCATGACATAGAAATGCACTTTCAGACACAGTATCCTGTAGGGATATTTTCAAGAAATCATCATAAAATAATTGAATAACCAGATATAAAATCATTGCTTTTAATGATACTTGAGTGGGCGGATAATCATTCGAATAAAGATAGTAGCAAATTCAATTATACTTCATCAAAGAGAAAGTGAGCACTGCACAGGGCAATAATCAATTTTGAATATTATCAAATAAGCGCGATGGATGAGAATAAAACAGAATTGCGTTCGTTAGCTAATATGTAGTTATAAATTGAACGGATAAATTTATTTACTTGATCAAGAAGCACGGTGGGGTTTATGGGTTTTTAGGCCATATAATTTGCTTGGCAGATTCAGTTTAAATATTGAGAACGTTATCTGCTGCCGTGTAAATGCAGTAGGAATATATGAATCCTTCAATGAAAGACAGAGAGTTTAGAGTGATAATCCAGCTGTTGATATCCAGTTATGCTTTTTATCCATGTATCAATTTCGATGTATATGTAATATGCATGAAACACCTAAGGAAGTTTTTTTTTTCTCCCTGGATGATGGATATTTTTATGAATAAAGTTAGAGCACTGAATCTTCTATCTGTATCCAAATAATAAATTTCTATCAAATATACCCAAGTTTCATAAAGCGTGACCCTTTTCCTAAGATGGTACATTCTTGACTCGGTGATATCGGTTAGTAGTGTCTGTTTTGAATACATCATCCAGACCGACTCTTTGTCAACTGACTTACTGTTGTTAAAAAAAAATTGATCGAAACTCTTGTAACTACCTAGCGACAGTCATAACATTTGTATGACTGTATTTAGTAAACACAACCAAATATTGTTCTCTCTTTGTTTATTCATAAAAAAAAACTACTTTTCCTATGGTACCCAAGAGGAAACTACTATAATTGTATATATTTTCAACTAAGCAGAACTCTGCACACCATATACCAATACGTAAAAGAATACTTTAAAAAATCTACATCGTCTGTTATATTACAATCTTGCTATGAAAACTTCTGAGTATGTACCAGGGATTATCCTATAGTCATGCTGTAGCACCTGGATATCAAGCTGTATTCTCGAGCGGATAAATCCTTAGTAGGTTTTGCTGGTATGGTCAAAGATTTGTATTTAATAGATTTGAGTCTTGCTAAGTACTTATTGATGCAGCTTTGTAGTAGTTGGATGATAACGTGGTATATATTCTGAGCATTGATATTTTTTTACAGTTATAAATTACTTTCCTGTTTATTTTTACTTGTTGATTTTGAGTACAATAAAACTTATATGAATCGAAAGATTATGATCATAG
The DNA here is from genome assembly GCA_963457665.1 of Thysanoteuthis rhombus. NCBI lineage: Eukaryota > Metazoa > Mollusca > Cephalopoda > Oegopsida > Thysanoteuthidae > Thysanoteuthis > Thysanoteuthis major. The sequence goes on from OY735202.1 coordinate 62,879,754, forward strand.
ATGGCAAATACATCATGGAAAATGCAAAATTGTGTTCAACTGTGGAATATGCCGACCATTTATATAATAATAGACTTTCAAAGATTATTTGATAGTTGTTTTTTGGGGAGTTTTTGCTACATGGGAATATTCAATATTTCTCACCAATATCAACTTACTTGGAAATTGTTTTTTACCGATTTTTTCTTCCTTTTTTTTTTTCTTTTTTTTACTCTTTCGAGCAAAATCATTATTGAAAGTTGAAAAATACCAAGAAAAATCTGTATCTTCTTTGATGAGAACACTTATTTTAAGCAGAAAATTAACAATCAGTTAAACTCTTTTTACACCCATTGAAAAGAAAAAAAGATGTACACAGATTTGTTTTTAATCTGATTTTGATCTAATTTGATACGATGATTTTCATCGATGTATATATTTTTCATAATATAACTTTTGTTTCAAGGAATATATTCGTATTTTAGTTCCGGAGTATTGACACATTGACTGTGTATTAGCGGGTGTCAATTCCATATGAGAGTTTCAATGCAATACAACGCAATCTATAATCATTCAGTCAGATCATAATTAATGTATATGTATATATATATATAGAGAGAGAGAGAGAGAAAGAGAGAGAGAGAGAGAGGGAGTGAGAGAGAGAGCTAGGGATAGATAGATAGATAGATTGATAGATAGATAGAGAAAGAGAGAGAAAAAGAGAAAATAGTATATACTAGTGTAAGCATTAGTCAACAACTGATTGGGACTAATTTGACAAAAGCAAAGCTTTTTATTCACTTTTGCGGCAAATCTTGGGATTCGTCAAGAAATGTTAATGCATATCAAAAGAACAGACAATGCAATGTAATTATTAGACGATCAATTATTATGAAGAAATTACTGAGAAGGACGACGTTGAATTGGCATAAATAAATAGAAATAACTGAAGAAAATCGTTGTAATTTTCCTCAGTAGATGAATATTAGTCAAAAAGTTGGGAATCTACAAACATAAATTTATCTTTGCCTTACAGTTATGTGGTTAAATACGCAGATATTTACATAGAACCTTACAGAACTTACATTAATCTGCAACGATCTTATGGAATATCATCCTTGAATATTTCTCTGTATTTTGTATCACTCAAAGTGACGTCCTAAATAGAGTTCTATAAAGGAATTGAATCATTTGCTAGTTGGAGCCTAAACAGGCAGAAGCATGAACCTTTTTTTCACGATGATATATATATATATATATATATATATATATATATATATATATATATATATATATATATATATATATATATATTTATATATATATATATACACACACACAAAAGCAAAAGACACACACACGGAGAAAAAAACCTTTCCCAACGATAGCAACTCCCACATTAATTCCCCTACATCCCCCAAACAGGATTTTAGATCATACATAACAATTTGCCTAAAAAAGGCAAAACAGAGATTGAGTGTGGGGCTATTCATGTTGCAAATAAACTCTCTACTATTTTCAAGCTCTATTTCAAACCCGCTTAAAACATAAAGTTTAAAAATGAATGTATAGAGTCCTTATGGAATGAATCAATCATATAACAGACATTGTTTTGTATATACATTTGTTATAGCTTGTTTGAAATTCTCAAATCCTTCATTATGTGCGTGTATATTATTGAACATATGTGCAAGTAGAGTAATGCTCGTGTATGATGGTATTATATTACATGAGAAGAAGGAAAAACCTATGCAAAGCCGTGTGTCACTACAGATTCATTATTATCAGGAGATTGAATCTGTAATCCTGCACAACACAATCAGCATAATAGCAGGAAACCATCAAACCACGATTGGGGATCACGTACTTCTTTTGGGGTGTCTAATCAAGCAAGTGTAATATATAGTTTTTGAAATCTTCTCAAACACGGAGATTGTCAACCACATGAGTTTCTCGTGAAGGATATCAATCTTCTTCCGAACATTTGTATTTATCCTTTTGTGTGACACAGATAAATGTGGTTTTGTCGAGATATTCACTGGTGATGAAAAATGGGTTTATAACGAGAATAAATCTAAGAAGAAGCATGTTTATGTTGAGGAGAGCTTCGAACATCTAATCATAGACGGAATCAACCATGAATAATTGTTCTTTTATGTGGTTGATCGAATTTATGTGCAATTCTACATTGAAAAAAGAGGGGGGAAAAGCACATTCTTAAGGTACTGTGAGCAATCGATTCGTTCAAATGGGTTCTTTAAACAGAAACACGATAACGTGAGACCTGATGTTTTGAATCCAATATAACAGATAATCATAGGGCTAGAGTAGGAGGTTCCAGCCTCAGAATGGCATTTGCCAAACTGGTCACTTTTGAAATCTCTTTTGTTTAGATTGCAGTGACATTCGATAATGCTTGGAATCAGCTCTGATTTCTTCTTTATCTTGATGATAGAATACACTTTCCATTTAAAAAGTTATATCGGATCAAGGAAAACCCAGGAAAAGTGTCAAAATCTAAATAATGAATTCCGGAATTTCAATCAATGGAAGACTTTCTCAAAACAAAAGTTAGCGATATCTCTTTCCCAGACGTCGATATACTTATATTAAAGAAATGAAAATTAGAACAACAAGAATGTATTTTTCAAATAAATTGTGCATGTGCCCGTAAATGATTGACTCGCCCCGGGGTTTACAATGGATGTAAAGAAGTTTCTTTTACTTGTTTGGAAGGTAGTGTATTAATAACTGGATGGTTTATATTTATAGCCACACTGTAGCGATTGAAATAGCTGAGATTAGATGACAGCACAACAATGGTGATTCATGCTTCTTCTGGAGGATATTCATGAGAACTGATCACAAGCATTTAAACCTGGATTTCCACATTTGTTATCCGATTGTTTCCATGCAGGTAGCGATTACGCCTGACTCATTATTTGTTTCAGATCAAAGTGTTTCAAAGGCAGTTACAATTACTACGCAGTGATAAAATCATTTGATTTCTTATTGAGAATATATTTGTGTCTAAAATTAAGAGTGATTCTGATTGTTCTTCAGCGTACGATATTTGAAAAAATGATCAGAATCTATCTCCAGAAGTATAAGTTCGTAGGCGATATAAATAAACGTCAATATACGTCAATCTGACTGGATCTTTGAGGAATAAACGTGCAAATACGGATTCTTATGATTCCAATGAGCATTGGGAATAGTTTAGAATGTTCTTTTCCGTTGTTTATTAGATATGAGATGAGAAAAAAATTGGAGCTGTCGATACTACATGAAATTATAGAAAATAATAAACAGATTTATTTGGAAATTTGTTTGCATCGATAACGACCCTTTTCTGGAACATGCTAACACTCACTATCCATCAAACTACGATCTGCATCAATAAATACATTTTAAACTGTGCTTGATTCGTTAAAGAAAAGAAATGATGCGACTTGTTCTTAAGATTAAACGCGGTATTATTAATGGTTTTCCAAATTCGTTTGCGAAATATTATTCAACAGTACTCACCTGGAACAAAATGCAAAGACTACACCATTTTCAATTCACAAAGGAACACTCAATCATCCTAAAAAAATAATTGGAAATACAAAGCAAATAAAACATTAAGTATATAAATCCTCAGCTCTGCCCTCTTCTCTATCAGAAATGGCAATTGTATGACATATTATAATGCACTGTAACTGAAAACATGTAAAAAGTTTTATTCATTCTTCTATAAAAGAAGGAAATTTCGATAAGAATCACTACCCATGGATATCTAACTCATTCTGTATATTCCACGATATTTGGTAAAATCTTATTGTGTGCAAAAAGTTGTTCGTTTATTATACTGATACAAATTTTATCAATTGTGTATTTGAACTGGCTCATTGTTGCATTTCTCCTAATGAGAGCCTATATGGCAGTAGTTATGTCGATGAAAAAATTCAAAACTTTATTTCATATTTTTTTCGAAAGACTTCATATCTGTTTTGTACTGGAGGGATTGATCCTAAGGTATGACTTCAACTTCAAAAAAAAATCCTGCAAGTTTTTGAACGTTGCACAATTGATTGCCAGTATTGCTTTCAACTATGTCATTTGAGCACACTACACTAGAATTACAATACTTGCTTTCTTTCCTTTTTTTTCTTTTTTTTTCTTCTCATTTGCAGTTATTTCTTTGATACAGGAAGAAATGTACACCTTTTTTGTTGATGTTCCTCCTCTTCTTTCTACTTTGTCTATATCGGTACACATAGCCAAAAGCAATAATCAGCAGGTTTTGTCGGATTTTAGAAGTTAGTTAAATAAAAGTTAAGAGGGTGGTGATGGGTGAAACTCAGCAAAACATGGTCTGGCTAGTTCAATCATGTAGAATTTAAATTCCATTTCTTCTTACTATCTTTCTTAACTAAATGACCAAAGGTTGTCATCACCATCCCCCACCTATAGGTAAGTTATATACGACCTGCAGTTGCATTCAGTTTAAGCATATATATCATGGACAATAGATGATAGCCGGAAATATTCGTTGAACCCAGTAAAAGATTATATATATATATATATATATATATATATATATATATATACATACATACATATGTATATATATATATATATATATATATATATATATATATATATATATATATATATATATATATATACACATACATACATACATACTTGAAATTAGCTTAAAATCAATATATACGATGAACCCCGAATTGTTAAAAAAAGCTTGTTCGTAGGAAGCAGGAGATATAAATTCAGCATGACAATGGCTGAATTTAGTTTTTCGAAATACCACTGACTGTTTTTTGAGATCTACTCTGATTCTAGGTAAAACAATAATCAGCTTTTAAATATATCTAGCTCAAGTTATTGAGATTTTCCTCCACATATTTCTTGAGATATATAACCATACCATAATCCTCATCGCTCCATGAAATGCAATCTTGGATCCAGACCTGTCATCACATCATACAATCCAATTCGGTTCTGCCAAATCATTCTCAAGAAGAGAGTCATGCATTGTCTTGTTGAGATAACTGCATTTGCTCAGCCTAGAATTTCGAGGGCCCATCGATTAGTGATCATAGATTATACTTTTAGGGCAAACAGAGAATGCATTTAGCAGCTATATTGGATTTACTTAAATCTATATCGATAGCAAACTGTGATAATTCTGTTCCATTCAGCCATGTTTGATGTTCTTGTCGGTCTTTATTTTACGATAACTTTATGGATCAAACAAAATCCTTTTTTTTTCAAATTTAATGTTAACAGTTATTCAATAAAATACACAAGAATATGTACAGTTCCTGTTACACTTCACTTTTTTACTAAGTCTTGGTAATGGGAGGTAAATATCATGCACATGTTTTGCACCATTTCTTCCATGAATAGTAACTGTCAATATTACCAACGATCCTAACTTTGGGAATATTGCAAATTATGGCTTTTCCCTCATCTTTAAGTGTAATAAGACAGCTTATTGTTGGTTAGATGTCTAGATCAGAAAAAAAAGAAGAAAATACGTACTCGTCAATGGAATTATTTTTTGCAAATTTAAATTTTTGGGAATCTTATTCCATCTTTAAATTAACAAAAATGTTTTTTTCTCTCCACTGTTGAACGTACTTCAAAAATATTTTGATCAAATTACTAAGCTTATACTCACATCAAGTTGATATATACAATGAAATTCTATAAACTGCAATATAATGGCTTAAAAATTCTAGAAATAACAAGTGTTTTCTCAGTTTAATTATCGTAATGAATAGACAATCCTCCATTTTAACTCGGTTGCTGAAAGTTGATTAACGTCCATAATTTATAAGTTATAACATATTTAGAAAACTAATATGGGACTCACTCGTGTTGCCAGTAGCATCAACTGGAAAACTATCAAAAAGTGATGCTGATATATACAGAGCTGCAAAGTCACTTAAATGATTGGGTTTGCTGCTTGTTCGATTGTTGAAATCATATTACATCGCGTTAAAATACCTTTTGGAAGAATATTATTCGTGTCAAATGGATCAACATATCTGATTGCCACTTTCTCATTTTTATCTGTTTTTCTCGAAGGCCTTCTATGTTGCCCCGCAATTTAGTTGAACTTTTTACTGTTTTGCCTAGGAGAGATCAATTTCCCGCCTGGAAAATGCAATGTATTCTTAGGTATTTATTCAGTTGTGTGTTAATACATACAGAAAAGAGTTCTGATGTGATTATGTGGTTCCAATGGATGGATGTTTATTTTGCTTTTTCTCATCGATTGATACATTGTCTGATTCTTATTTTATGCTATGGCATATTGATTTATTACCAGTCACTATTCTGTGGATATCACCAGAAATAGAATGGTCAAAACATTCATTTCATTTGGCTTCTGTCAACTAGTGAGGAATATCCTCTTCTCTGAAAGTTCAAACATCTCCAAAAGTTCTTGCAGATGACTGTGAACCATTCAACAGCTTTAAGTCAGTTTTCAAACTTATTCACCGAACGTAAAAGCACTATTCCTCTTTAGACAGAATCAACTTTTCTGTAGCGTTTCTTTGGAGCTGAAACGCCCGCTCTAAAACTTTTAATCCATGTGCAGCTATTCTTGTCGTTTGATAAATTCATTTTTTGAACACAATTAATACGTCAAATCATTTCTGTTACAAATTTGTCAAAAAAATCAATTTGAAGCGGGTCCAATAAGAAATAAAAATCAATATTGTACCCATTCAAAATGATACAAACATGCACTTGTTCTCAATGGAGATATGTCGTTAAACAACACATGTATGAACATATGACATTGCAATGAGTTGATATATTTTGAAGAGGGATGGTTATATCAGAGTAAAAAAAAAGAAAATAGTGGGGCCATGCAATACTTTCCCCATGCAAATCAAAATATAAGTATTTATGTATAAGTTAGTATTCAAATGATGGAAAATATATTTTTCCCGAATGTCCTTTTTATCGGTACACTCAAAATGTGAATTAAACATCAATAATGGAAATCAATTATTGCACTCCAGATAAAAGGGAAAGATACTTGAAAGGAGCTTAAAAGAAGATAAATACTTATCAGGCATCAGATTTATCGTTCAGCTTTTGGAATATATATATGTGTGTGTGTGTGTGTGTGTGTGTGTGTGTGTGTGTTTGTGTGTCTATGAGAGCGCATGGGTGTCTATGGGAGCATGTATGTATGTGTGTATGTTCATTTGTGTGCGCATGTATGTTTTGTACGCACAGATGCATTCATAATTCTTCTTATATATAACCGTGTGCGCTATCATAGAAGGCAAGCTCATATGGCCAACAACAGACTTATCCCCTAGAATTTATGTAGTATAATCAGAAAGAGTAACTTAAAAAATTAGCTGAAATGAATATGAAAATGGATAGTAGTGGAAATACGAAAAGATACAGAAGAAGTGACAGTTCAGAGAATTAGACGAATAATGGTGGACAATTTAAAAAAAAATGGAACACGTAAGAAATAAAAAAAAACATATGTTGGAATGTTTTGGGGAAAAACAGAAACATTTTTTTCTTTCTGCGCTACAATAGTGCCGTTGTTAATCGGCTAACCATGTAGTCACATTTGCAGGTGAATCCTTATCGGCAAAATTATAACAATAATATATGCTTAGAAATGTTTCAAATGGAGTATTTTATATGTTACTGTTTCAAACTGAAACACTGGTAGCAATACTCATCGTTTGGTTCGGAATAATAACACATAATAATGTACAGGGTGAGAGTCTTTAATAACCGAATCCGTTGATATTCCGTTCATTTCAATATATATGGACGTGTGGCATGTTTACTGTATAGCAGAGATGCATCTGTGCATATTTGTGCCTTGATATACAGTCTAGACACACACACATGTACACGTATACACACATACACACACACATATATATATACATATATATATATATATATATATATATAGATATAGATATAGATATAGATATAGATATATATATACGTGTATATATATGTGTATATATATATGTGTGTGTGTGTATATATATATATATATATATATCATGGATACGTTTTATTCCTTTGATCATTATTCAAATTGACCTCCCATTGTTATGAAGAGGATGTGCCAATTATATAGGGTCGCAAAGTTCATTTTAAACCTTGTTTGGCTTTGTCTCTCCGTTTTATGCCAGTGGATTAATCTTGACAGACTTTCTACTATCTTTCATAGGTGTACTTCAAATATAGGGTAAATGAATGCATCTAATACGTTCCAGGTGACAATATCATTTACTAACGTTAGAATTGTGTTTTCAATTCATGAATATGTGATACCATGAGTGCTCTCTCTCTCTCTTGTGGAGGAAAGTTTTATGGAACAATAATCACTTGTTTCTCTCAAATTTACAAATTCACTGATAGCTGAGTTCTCCTTTGAGTGCTTTTAATTATTGAATTATATCTACATAGGGTATAAGTATTTATATGTTTTGGGGTAAAAGATGTTGATTACACAATAAAGCCGTATTTTGGGGGGGTTGTCATAATAACAGTTATGATAATAGACATGGAGTATTTCAAATCTTACTGTTGATTTGGAGTTATCGATACAATATGTAAATTCCCATTTTTTGTTGCAAATACGAATACTTTGCCACAGAGATGATGAAATATTATGACAGGTACCCAAAACAAGCAGCGGAAGGAATGCCCTGCATAAAACATACCATTGATTTTTAGAAACATATTGCTGATGTTGATACTACAAAAATTATTGTAAATTGTTTCCACCATGGGTGTCTTTTTTTTTCTTCCCAAATATTTATCATGAAGAAAGACTTCATGGATTCTGAAACCGAAGAAAAATATGCATCGTTTGCGAATAAGAATTATTACATCGAAATCCCTTCAAACTTGTTGACTGCCTGCAGAGATAATTTTGGTTACTTTGATATGCAGATCGTTCCAAGAAAAACTCTTTGCTGTCTATCAATCTTGACTATTTTCATATATTTTTTGTTATTTGTCTTTATCTCTCTGAACGCAATGACGCTTGATGTTTTATTTGTATATTCCACAATGAAGTGTGAAGTAACAAAAAAAAAACCAAAAAAAAAACAAAATACCCTAAACATCCAACTCTTTGAAACCAAACATCAAGCAAGCAAACTCTTAGATCATCTCGGCTCGATCTCTGTTTGGCAAACCCCAAAATGTCCTTGGCAAGACATCAGTATTTATCTTTTGTGAATATTCTGATAATCGCAAGAAATGCTTAGTAACAATTTTTAGCTGAGCACGTTCGGAAAGAAAAAAAATTCCGCTTAGAAATTATTGATAATACGTACCTTTCTTACGATGGTTCTTCGTCAACAGATACATCAGATCATGAAACATATTGTAATCCAACTTATTTCTAACATGTAAGTATGAATAACAAAAGTAAACACTGCAAGTTATATTTCTTCCATGCGTTGTTTCCATGGTAATGATGTCAACATTTTGCGTTAATGTACATTGATTACGTCATTTTCAACAATTCTCAACGAAGATATTTAATAAAAAAGACCGACATCTGAACCGTTTTTTTCTTTCATACATTTATGGAAACATCAAATATGTAAACATCGTCCGCATCTTCTAAAGATTTATTTATCAGTCAACCGAATCCTGAAAACATCGTGAAAAGTATTTTTTTTTAATATCATATTATACATTTTGGATATATATATATATATATATATATATATATATATATATATATATATATATATATATATATATATATATATATATATATATATATATATATATGTATTGTTTGGATCAGACCCGTAATTTTTTTATCTGTAGTAGGTGTGTGTAATCATTCTTACCGACTGAGGTTTCCATTAATTCCTCAAATATATCTTACAAGATCATAGTCTACTTCCAGACGGTGGAATTCCTTTCTTGTTGTTTAGGTTGTTGATACAACATTTCAACCGATCTGTTCACGCCCTCTTTCCAAATGCAATGATGCTGATCCTGCTGTCTCTGTTCCTTCTACCTTGTTCGATCAATCTTTCTGAACCTTGTTCCTGCTAGGTAGTCAAAACAAATTGATGCTCACTCTCACACGACATGATGAATATTTCAGTACTCTTATCTCGCTGGGTTTTTAACAGTATCCCCCTTTTCTTTTCTAGTCTGTGATAATCCAGTCTAGTGGATATGATTAAAATGGCGAAACATAATTCAATGTCCCATGGTTCAATCGTCAGGATAACTCTTTGATTTTTAATGACCTTATTCATAAGTATAAAGGGCAACATAGACTCTTGTCTACTACTCATGTGATGAAATATTCTAAAATAGAATACCCAAGTATAAATATGCATCCATATAATAGCAAAAAAACTCTCTCTATCTCTCCCTCTTTCTCTCTCTTTCTTTATTTATTCATATATATATATATATGTATATATATATATGTATGTATATATATATATATATATATATATATATATATATATATATATATATATATATATATATATATATATATATAATTGAGTCATTCACAGACAGCTGTTTCGTTCTATTGCAACTCTTCAGTGTGGCTATAGACTATCGAATATCTTTTTTAGAACTGCGAGGCAAGATTAAAAGATATTTATGTATAAATTCTGAGAGAAATTAAATGAACAGTGCCAAGTTATAATAACTGATCAGTCGTCGTTAAATATGTTTTTTTCGAAAACGTACATAATTAAGCCATTTTTCAATGTATAAAGTACCAAACAACGTATATGTCATTACTATATAGTGAAAAAAAGGAGTTTTTAATCGACAAAGTTTGGGTGCAATGCTATTATGACTGTTTTCTTTTAAATCTCCGGAACAATTACGTGGTAGACAAATGAAAGTCTGTGCATCGTACCATCATATCAAAGCATAAGTAAAACAGTAAAATCACCGAATACAACGATTGTATGAACATGATTTTAAAAAAAATAGGGACCAAAGTAACACAAAAAAAATGGGAATATATTTCTAATGTTTGCAGTTAGAGAGAGAGAGAGAGAGAGAGAGAGAGAAAGAAAGACAGACAGACAGACAAACAGAAAGTTCGTGTGTATGTGTATGTATGTTAAAAGTGTCCCCCACTAGCCACATAGATAGATGAATACACATGTATGAGTGATGTAGAAATAACAGAAACCTACATAACCTAACGTCTCTTCTCTAAAGATGTATGTCTGTTCCCATAGTAGTATTTATTTAGCAATCTATCTGGAATATCTGGAATGATGAAGACAGGGATTGGACATGGTAATCAAGAGGAAAAGTAGGGGGTAAATTTACAGCAGATGCTGACGAATGGAAGACGGATCTATCATGTTTGTGTATCACTAAGATCGACCATTATTAGCTCAACTTGTGCATGGCGCTTTATTACCGTCATCAAATATTCCAGGAGAAGAACAATGAATTCAATCTCTCTCTCATCGAAATACAGACGTTTTCGTCGGATGGTATATTAACAAGGCGCCGAATTCAAAATATCCTGCAAACAGTCGTATGTTTCTTGATCCATTTGCTCTAGACTTCGTGCATACCCACATTGCTCTTCTATTTCTTATCAGATATTTCCAGTTTTATTCCCAACTTTTTTCTTGATTTCGCACGTAATTTTCTTTGAAACAATCTTTGAAGAAAAAACATTTAATCTATTCTTCTAAACCCTGTGATTGATTGATCCAATTCTACCAATATTTCCTTGTTTTTTTAATGTTTTGATTGTTCTTTTGAAACCTAAAATTCTGTCGAGGAGAAAATGAAGTGCAGTGATAAGATACAATGTACTAATCATCACTGATTGCATCCTACATGCCTACCTTGAAAATGAACATTCCAAGTCCTTGAATTTACTTGCACTTGAGTAAAAACACTTCTGAGACGGATACAGATAGAAGAAAAAACTAATGTTTCACTCACACTAATAAACATAATCTTATCTGTCTCGTTTAAGAAACTTTACATACACACACACACGCGCACACACACACAAACTCACTCACACACACACACATATATATATATATAGAGAGAGAGACAGAGACAGAGACAGAGAGACAGAGACACAGAGAGAGAGACATGGATGGATAGATAGATATATCAATCATATATTATAAATGAATATACATATCAAATTTTATTTTTAACTCATCCATCTATGTATCTATCTATCTATCGATCAATCCATCTCTCTCTCTCTTTCTCTCTCTCTCTCTCTATATGTATATATTTTTTTCAATGCATATATTTCATGTGTAGTATGTACTATATATTCATATGTGATTGTGTGTGTGCACACTTGCACACGTGCAATTGATTGTCTATCCTGCTGATTAAGTGCTAATCACTCGTGCTTATATCTAAAAGTCAGTATTTCAAAACTGATATGGTTCATGTTTCTGTTGGTTACTTTTGCATCAGATTCATATAAAGATATAATTTTGGTATCTTTGCCACGATAGATAAACATTGTAAGAATGTTTGACACCATTTTTGACAGGTTTTATGCGAATAGTCTCGTGAACAATGACACATAACACAGTAAGCAAACCGTCCCAAGCATCTGCAGATTGTTGTTCAAAATCACCGAAAACACAGTGGTATGCCATAATGAGCATGCACTTGTCTGACCTCCTACGCGCTAGTAGATCGTTGCCATCGTTGCTAGAAGATAATTGCTTCTTTTTTGGTTTTCATCCTGTATTTTCCTTCGGTTTACCAGAGACTCCTGAAAGACGTGCTTTGGAGAAATGGCTTTATCAAAAGAAATACTTACGCCATTCAGCGCGTCAACGAATTGATTGCCAATATTGCTTTCAAGTCAGTTTCTTATGCACATGCCAGTGGGATACAAAACCGACTTCCTTTCACTTTTTCCTTCTTTTCATTTTTTGATGATAGTTTGTTGTAGGAATAGTATGTATGTTTTGCTGTCGATTTCTGTCGAAAAAAAGTGAATCGCAGACAAAGGTTTTTGCTGGCAGAATGAACTAAAGGGTCATATGAACGTAAAAACAAAAAAGGATATGATAAGTGATATTTATGAAACAGATTAACAGTAATGTGGATTGTTACCATCGTCTTAGCCGATCGACATCGTTTTGTATACACGATGAATAGTTCGTATTGCAAGTTGGGTGAAATAAATCAATCAGTCAAACGAAACTTAACAAAGAGATCTAACAAATACAACTTCAGAAGTGAATACTTCACAATTTTTTTTTCTCCATTTAACTTCCTTACCGTACACAATACATTAACACTTTGTAGTGTTGTTAGGTCTGGATGTGTCGATGCGTTACTACACAGGCATATTCTGTAGAGGTAAGAAACAATTGAGAATAGATTGGCATTTTTTAATGCTCACACTTGGTTTTGAGCAGGAACAAATAGAAAACATTTAAAAGCAATTTTGCACGTATTTAACATTTACAATAGACAAAAGTATTAGTCAAAGCAATTGTACACAGTTGGTAATAAGGGTAGTGGTCTTTAGTGACAAGGTTGCTTTTCCTCCCAAATAAAAAAATTCAATTTTATCTACCCATCTTTTTAATTGGAGAGGTTGCCAACAGGTAATGTGTATCCTTCATTTTTCATGTAAACTTCATTTGATGGAAGGAATTTTTTTCTAAAGAGACATATAAGTTATATATTCTAACAATGCCACTCATATTATATAAGATACACATTCTCATACAAATACATCTTCACTTCGATAAAAATTTCGCCTGTCGTACATTTGGCCTACTTCAGACGCCTTCTGAATTCATGGTAATGTCGCAAGAATATCAAGGCAGATTCATAATCATTACTCCCGGGATATATTGGAAATGATATCCCTGTCTTGATGGTTATGGTCAAAGGTGTTTCATCACACTCCTCCAAAAGTGCAACAGTAACATAGTGGTCATGAAAACCATCGTGGACGGTTCTTGATGCCTTCACTGGCTTGTGTTTTACTCAGTAACCGTAGACTTCAAGCAAAGTCCTTCACAAAAGAGCACGCATTGTCCCGAGAATGAACATTGACTATCGTCATTGTATTCGTAGCTGGACATAATGTGAATTTGAGTAAAATGCTGACCTTACAAACAGCCTTCGACAATCTTAGCAGTGGTGGCCATCGGGGAACTGCAGCCATCACTGTGTTCGACAATAACGGGATGTCACACCAGAAAAATTCCGTGTTCCAAATACAGTGAAGCACAATGATGTTCTTGATCCCGCCCTGCGCGATCAAACTTTTTCTGCCGTGTTGACAGATGCCTTCTAGGATGCAGATAGACATTGGCATCGGATAACGCACTGATGGTTGAATCTTTACCCTTGGAAGGCTTCAAGCAAAAACAGAGGTTATAATATATACCATCAATGATCTCCTATTTGTCGAATAAAACACCTCTGGGTTGGACATTGCACATAGGTTTGACGAATGCTCTGGGGCATGCAGCAACTTCAATCAATTTACGTGATGTAAAGCCGGTCCAAGGAAAGAAATAGCTAAGCCTTGTCCTTTGACACCGAACGGACGTATGGAACATATATATATATATATATGTATATATATATGTGTGTGTGTGTGTGTGTGTGTGTGTGTGTGTGTGTGTATGTGTGTGTGTATATATAGAGATAGAGGGAGATAGATAGATAGATAGATAGATAGATAGATAGATAGATAGATATGCATCCAACGCAGAATCTTCAAATGTTGTAAGCCGACATTTTTCTATGTTTGATATATCTTAAATTCATGATTCTAGTTTCATCGAAAATTTGTTGATCTGTTGAAATTGTGATATATATTTTGCAACTGTTTGCAACATGATTTGATCGTCATGTATCCAATACATGATTGTGATCTTATCACATCTGATCTGCTTGATTAGTCAGTATCGAATTGCCTATTTTTGTGAAGTCACAAGATTCTGCCGACCGTGGGAAACCAGATGAAAATTTCATTGGAGAATTTGAGGTAATTCATTGACTCATATTCTCGCTTTCTTTTTTTGCCGTAGTTTCATTCTTCCCTGGTAACGATACTACTTTCCTTTGATCAGGGATATACATTAGCAAAGTTATGTGCTTCTCTAGATTAAAATCATGTAAGCAAATATACAATGCAAAAAATTATCATGTATTTCGATGAGTACCTAGGAAGAAGGGTATACAGCCATTGACGCTGAAACTTGGAATCTAACGAAAATAGCCTACGCATAGTTAGCAAAGCAGCTCAATATTTCGGAACAAAAACAGGTCAGAGAAATGGCAATAGGCTGGTCATATTTGATCATCGTTAAAAATCATGGAATAAAACAGTGATCCAAAGAACTCATATCCATAACTGTGGTCGGTTAGAAAAAGATGGCTTGACTAAGAAGACACAGAAAGTGCTGGATCAGTCATATCTACGGAAGTGTGATCCCACAATTTTCGGGAAAGGTTTTCCCTTGGAATGTCAATTTCATAATGCTTGTCCTGTATCATTATCTTCCTATCCTGAATAGTTACAGCCGAATCAAATCGGGTACATCGGTTGTAGTACGCTCGTTAAATCCAAAAAAAGACGACCTTGGCCACTGCCTACGTATCCGATCTCATGGGAATACCAAATACGGTAAACAGCTGCAATCAGATAGAAGCCTGTCCAAGCCTTCCAATCCACTTAAGGAAGAAGCTGATTGCTTCAACACGCTCAATAAGGTAACACAAGGTTGTCTTATCTCACCTTCTTAAAACTTCTTACTAAACTGGCTACGATGGAAAAAGAATGAATGATCCATCTCAGCCAATAAACAAGCCTGTCGCTTAATCATGATTATTCTACAAAGTAAGCATCAAAATAGATATCTTTCTTGTCATCACACTTAATTAATTAAATCATGATTTTAAAAAAGTAAGATGAAAATCCCACTAAAATGTAAGTATCAGGTAACAATCATAATGATGCATCCTTTTATTGTAAATGACGGAGCATAATGTGAAGCAATATCATCAAACATAATGGACCTTTAGTGTAAGAAATGAATGATGCTGTCTGGCACATGGCACAAGTAATTCATCACCCAGCGTGTGATGACTGCTTTAGACGATAGTTGCACATCAAGTATATACCGTGACGACTAACATATCAAGAAGCTATGAAGAATTTTTTCTCATTTGTAACGGCCCTGAATGGTCGAAAATTTAAAAATTTCATTTTTTACTAGATTCAATGATTCAGATTCATTGGGAACCTCATCACTACGGGTTTGCCTTACCGACAACGAAAATAATATCTTGCTTGATAGAAAAACCCGTTCAATTTCAATTAAAGGAAGTAATTATTGATTATATTTTTGAGACAATAACCTCCTCCACACTGATATTCTGATTATTCAACGAAAGAATATGCAATAACTTTTACTTTCATAAACTGAGTTGGACAAAATGCTAATCAACAGGATATAATAGTATAGTGATCATGTTGCATCAATCTTTTTATTGCCTGTCCGACATCAAGATTCTTTTTTCTGCCAGAATAAGAATTACTCAATTCTCTTATACACAGAGAATTGATATACCTTTTACGTATCTCACTATGTTCCAGTTTGTTCTGAATAACTTGTAGCGGGGAGATCCATTTGCATTAGTAGAAATAGGCTGTCTCTCAATTAGAATTTGAGATTTAGAATTTTAGTTTTATCTTGTAAAGAGTTTGCTTTGGTCAGGGAAAATTGGATTAATATAGAACTAAGTTACTCATAAAGATTTGCTCATATCCCTAAATTCACCCAAAATATCGTTTACCCATCGATAATCTCAATGACAGAATAGTTGTCTTGCGGAATAGCCGGTTGAAAAACACAGTTGATTCACCCATAATAAACTAATGATCGATTAAGCTTATTAAAAGATTTATATCTGGTGTCCTAATAATGAATTCCAAATATTAAATACAATTGTTTCTTTTGCTAATAAATACACCAGCTTCAAGGATATATCTCAGATAAGTAGAGTCACAATTTGAATATTTAAATAGAAAATCCATCAAAGTGTGTTTTCAATATAAATAAGTATCTATTGGTCCAAAATATGCATACTATATGCTTACGTAGCGGGTCCTATAGACAATAACGTCTTTGATGGCCAAATAGGAACTAAAACGACATGAACCTAATTTTCTTCGGGAAGCTGGAAAAGAATTTAATCAAGATTGTCTTAGTAAATATTGAAAAGCGGCCAATAACTTTTATAAGTATTCTCGCATCAAAAATCGATAAGTTAGGAAACGTTTTTCTCGGTCTACCTAACAGACACTTTGGGGATAAGTGTTGTAGTACATTTTCTTTATTGCTTCTTAACAACGTATTCATAAGGTTACTGATTTCATGATTACTTCAATTAATTTCGGCAGACAAGGCAGTCGTAAAAAAAGATTGTTTCACTATAATGAATAATTAATTATATTGCTCTTCTCGACCTGTCTCTCATTGTTTCTTCCTGCTTTCAGGTACACTTTGATGAACTTTATGTCAGTATGGGCTTTGATAATTTCAAACTTATTCAAACTAAAAATACCATTCTAGTAATACGTTGAATAACTATCTAATGTGGGTAGGACTACCTGAAAAATTGAACACAACACCGGAACGTATCTGTACGGGCTCTTGCCTCTTCACGTTCTAATTGGACATTTTCTGATTGGAACAGCATATTCATCCTGCAAATCCTACTAAGGATTTGGCCTTTGTTATGTAGTGAACATTTTGTTCACATTGCCGGATATATCTTATTTAAGCTCCTTCACTCCCCCCAAAAGAATACAAGATTATAACAATCGCATCATCGTCTAAACAACATCAGTGACATATGAATAAGTAGCAGGTTTCAGGTGATCTTACAAAATACTTGGATAATTAAAACAGGTACATGTAGTCCGTCTGGCAGTTGAGTCACCTGGCCAGCATTATTTGACAAATGATGCCATATTCGAAACTTTTCTTGAACATTATCGGTAACTCATATAATTGAATCATGGGTTGAAAATATGAGCACACGTTCTAATTTGTTTCAGATGATTGTTATCAAAATCATGAGCACTCTAACATAGAAAGTACAAGTATCGGATCTTACTATGGACAATTATTCCGAGAAGATCATTAAACTATTGAATTTCATTCTTGTAGACTATGCTCTATTCCCAAAAATATTTCTTTTGCGTAAATCAAGCTCAGACCTGTCCGTTGATATTATGACATAGATGGCTATCAAACATCTGAATACAAAAAGTTTTACATCACGAGTGAAGACCAATCCTAGTGTCTATTTCCCCAGTTGAAAAAATTGCACTCATGCTACGTGTCCTGATGATAGCTATCTTTTGAAACCGCCAATTTGCTGGATAAGTCAGTACTGCATGCTAGTTGGCAGGGGGTTGAACATTTTCAATTGATCTATTAGGGGTTTATTTTCTTTTCTTTTTCAGGGCATCAGTATGTGAAATGGATATAAAAAATTCCACAAGTCGTACATCCATTCATTCATATTCAAAAAAGGAAACAGTATTTGTTTGCATTTAGCATGAATTAAGTTTCATCGGTAGTAAGTAAAAAAAATTTAACAGGAAAACACCCATACGCATACAACAACACAAGCACTCTCAGTGTGGCAACATGTACACACATATACGTGCAAAAAAATAACCATGCACACATAATGAACACACACATATATGTTCACACCTGCTCGCAGAAACACACATACAAACACACACACACACACGTATATATATATATATATATATATATATATATATATATATATATATATATATATATATATGTGTGTGTGTGTGTGTGTGTGTGCGTGTGTGTGTGTGTGTGTGTGTTAGTATGTTTACAATTAGATCGACTGGAATTAAAAAAAGGGAATGAAAATCGTTTAAGAAGTATGTATATGTAATATATATGTATATATACATGAGTGTGTATGTATGTGAGTGTATGCGTGTGCGTGTGTGATTGCATGTATGTGTGTTTGCAATACGTGGTTGTGTATGAGTGCGTGTAAAAATAGTGAAAATACCTAATTCATAGAAGAGTCGGTTAGTTGAGACGAGGATAGTTGTGTACATTTCTTTTCACGCTGCAAAATATCAATGATTTTACAGACAATGAAATACAAGGAAAATCAAATCAAAGAAGCAACTGGTGATTCAAAAATTGAAATCTAGGTGACACCTGTTGCGTACACATGTGCAGTGATGTACAGACAGATAATCCAATAAGATACATGGGGGAGGTGAAGACTGAGCTAAACATTAGTAAGAAAATAGTGTTCTGGTTTTGTTAGTAGATATTCCTGTTGTCTGGGACGCAGAGACCAATCTAATTATTTTTCTTGAATGGATGTTGAGATTCTCGAGTAGACAAATTCTTATTTAGTATCTAGGGGAAACATTTGAATTTGCGAATGTGGGATGATTATTTGTTATGTCGACACGTAAGCTGTGAATGATAATAGACTATCTGGAATTTTTCAAGAGATGTCCGATTGTATCAATTGGAAAAGTTTAGAATATCTCCGCGTGTCATCGAATCATATATATATAAATACATATATATATATATATATATATATATATATACATAATTACGTATATATATATGTACACACACACACATACATGCATACATAAATATGTATATATAAATATATATCTATATATGCATATATATATGTATGTATATATATATATATATATATATGTATGTGTGTGTGTATATGTATATATATATATATATATATATATATATATATATATATCGTGAAACATAGCTAAATGGTAACTCTATGTCATTAACGTAAGGCTCAATTTTGATGATAAAGTTTTACTCGAAACATTTCAATCAAGGCAAATCATAAATCAGGAGAAAAATGGCCAGACTGCAAAACCAGATCATATCCCAAGTTGTCCAACTATTTTCTGCAGTAACACTGCGAGGATACAATTCCTAGCCACTCTAAAACTATTCAAAGCTGTGAAAAATTATTCATAAAGCGAAACAAATCTACAATAATAACTCACTCAAATATTAATGGATCTCTTTCCTCAAGTATTGTACACCATAACGTTTGTAAAGTGAAATAACTTGACTTTTGTAGAAACAGAAGAAAAGATCAAAATATCCCAAAAAGAAAAAAAATCAAGTAAACCTCGTTTGATACGTCTACGTACTGGAATACAAATCAAAGAATGTGTCTGCCATCAATAAAACATTTGATATGATATGAGCTTTTCAAAAACCTCATATCATATCAAAGTAACAAATTGATCACATAGTTGATCAATTCTTTCATTGTCTTGAAGCAACTCTCGATAGATCCATAGATGGGCAAACATTCTGGAATATAGTGCAACAGGTCTGTTCTGTCACTAACTAGGAACCGTAACATGACCTACGTATTTTAGTAGAATGCTGTGATGGGAAAGTTACTTTCCCACATTTAGTTTGCTAATGATCAGAAGAAAATGTGGATGCTGCCGGCCATAGATCAGTCATTTATTACCTCACATTAGGATTTGAAATCCACTAAAACGCACTGAAGAGCATGTTTTCAGTCCGTACGTGTGATAGATACATAGCCAGTGAACAAACCAGATCAATTTAAAAACTAAAGAAGCTCTCACTGAAAATTTGGTTGACTGTTTCTAAACAACATATATATATATATATATATATATATATATATATATATATATATATATATATATATATATGTGTGTGTGTGTGTGTGTGTGTGTGTGTGTGATGAGTGTCCTTTTGAATTTATTCAAAATCACTGACTCTGCAATATCATCGAAATGAAAGTCAGATCAAGTCGTAAGAGGAATATCAGATCATCAATTCATGTTGGTTTTTTTTTAAGCACAAACTTCTTTCAATTCATTGGCTATTTGCTATCATAATGCTTCTACATGAAAAAAGTCATCCCAAACACCTCAACCTATAAGCCTGCTCAACTGCATATACAAACTTTTCACAAAAATCATCACTAACCGGATAACTAAAACACTAGACGAAAATTAACCATGCAAAATGGCTAAATTTAGAAGAAATTACTCGACGATGGACCATCTTCACTCAATAAAGCCGCTGAAAGAGAAGGCAGCAGAATACAAAATGCCACTCGCAGTAGTATTTACAGACCACAAGACTCCGTCGAAATTCCCATGGTCATGAGGGTTATCACCCTACAAAGTGTAGATCATGTATACATTAAAGTACTGCAACACATGAATAACCTCAACAACTTTTTCCTTAGGCAACATTAAGACCCTGAGCCGTTTCATCTTCAGAAAGGAGTACGACAACATGATAACTGCCTACCGAGACACTCTATAGCCTGCCTTGAAATGATATTCCGAAACATGGACTGGGTAAATAGAGGAATCAAATTAGACGGCAATTTTTTGAGCAACCTTGAATTTGCAAAGGACATTGTTCTTTTCGCAGAGAATCTACACGACTTCCAACTAATGGTAGATGAACTAAACGAAGAAAGCAAAACGTTGGTCAACACGTGAACTTCAGTAAAACAAAAAATATGAGCAAAAATCATGTTGAGATTAAAAACATAACTGTCAAGATAGAATTAGCAAAACTAGGAGGGTAGACGACTAAATCTACCGAAGACAACGAATCTCCATGAGATCCTCAAAAGAAGAGGAAATCGAGAGAAAAATCAGTTTGGGATGGCAAACCTTCGGCAGAGCAAGCTCAACTTCCAAAAACCAGATGATCCCAATAATCCTGATAGAAGTGTTTACAATCAACGCATTCACTCAATAGACACTTCGGGAGCTGAAACATGGAACCTAACCAAGAGACAGACCTACAAACTGAGAAGTATGCAATGTGTCCATGGGAGAGTCATGTTCAAACTTACATCACAATACAGCATAGTATATAAAAAGAGAATGGATGTCCGTTACATTATATAAGCTATTAAAAAACTCAAATGGCATCGGGCACACCATGTTTCAAAATTGAAAGATAACCGATGGACATCACGTCTCACATCATGAATCCCCCAGACATCACATGATACGTTTATTGTCATTTTTCTACTTTCTGCTTAGATTTGGTTAAGTTAAACGTGGTCAATCGTCAAAATAAATTGAATTCATTCTGGAGTTAGGAATACGCCTGGTTAGATTAAATCTGAATTTCGCTCCGTTTATAATTTTCAAAGTGGTAGCAGGTGATTCGTCTGTAAAATGATTCCTTATTTTTATTTCGTCAAAAATTTAAAATTTCTGTCTTTATTTTTTAAGACTCCTCCATCACGTTTTAATTTTTGTGTGTGAAAAATTCCCTCCAGTCCAGATCTCAAAAAATAGATGGAACATTTTTTGAAATATATATATATGTATATATATATATATATATATATATATATATATATATATATATATATATATATATACAGAGAGATCAAAACTTAAATTTGTCAAACGATGATGCAATCAACAACATCTGTGCTGTGTAAAACGTCAGGATTTATGTAACCCGATGTTTCTGGTTGTTTTATTTCAGACGAATGGAGAACAATTTCCCGTCCCTCTGTTTGCCGAAGAATACTTCTGATTTCCGTGTAGTGAGAGTTGTTGACAGCCTAAGGGTCATCTGCCTGATCAAACCGTCTCGTTGGACACGGCGCCGACAAAGCCACGAGGCAAATCGTCTCACAATCCGACATCCAAACCAACGAACATAATACACGAGGCGGCTAACATCTCGTGAGATATATTAATCTTCACTGTTCGCTTTTCTCTCCTGTGTACTTTCTCTATTTGCTGATTTGCGAATCTATGTATAGATTTGTAACAATCGATCTACCGTATGTCAATAAACATTTATATACTTACCTCTTGACATTCATGGACCCGTAAGGAAAGTCGTCTGAATACGTAAGTATCTTGTGGCGGGAGGGGAAAGCTGCAACTGATGAAAAACTGAGAAGAAAGGTTGGGCGGGGAATACTCTATTAAAATGCTACAGCCATTGTTCTCCCTTTTGCCAATACTCTCCTCAAGCATTTATTCGTTACACTTACATGCTGAAACGCCAAAAGGAAAAAAAAAATAACCAGATCAGTTGAGGTTATGTTCTAATGCAATTTTGGCTTTTGCCTTTGACCAATATATATGTGTTTCTTGTCCACAATGTTCCGTTTAATTTCATATGCTTTTCGGTCATCAGATCCTTTTTTTGCGATCTTATTCAGTTATTATTCATATGTTTCTTCCCAAATAACTTCGGATCCCGATTCCAATTTATGTATCCTTTTTCTTTTTTTTTTGTCTTTATCTTCCACTGTTCATCTCATTACAGTCCCTTCTATAACAAAAAACGACAATACTGCATGCCATTAATTTCCTAGAAAATCTTACACATCGAAATCTGTAGCTTTTTGATATTTATTTGAAAAAATGAATTTAAGAAAGATTCTATTGAGCAACATTTTTTTTCAAAAATTAAGTATAACAATTTTTATACAACAGCAGTAGTGAGCATTACATCAAAATATGATTCAAAGAATAAGAGAAAAAATAGAGCAGCAAAGCCAAGACATAGTAAAGTGAGATAAGTCAAAATTGTTGAATGGAAATTCAATCAATAGCGGAAACCAAATCAGAAAACAGTCATAACACGAAGAGAAAGTGCATTCAATTTTTTTTCTATTTTTCGTTTTTCTCTTTATTTAGTCTGCAAGAAAATCTTGTGTCAAGTTTGTTGACCTAACCCAGAATAGAATGGAAAATATAAAATCAATATGCTTGAAATGCCGTTTTCCCAGTTGGTTCAAGAATAATGTAAAGTTTTTCTCCCTTGAGTAAAATGGAGAATGAACACAGAGGAAATTGGGAGAACGTATGCATGAAAACGAAAACGCCAGAATGAGGTGTTGGTGAAAAAGAAAAAAAGTATGGAATCCCAGAAGAGTTAAATTGAACCAAACCAATCGAATAGCTTGATGAAAAGATTCCGGGAAACTGTATTTAATCTAGAAAAAAGGAAGTAAAACCATAGAAAGTAAGATTAGATGTTAAAAAAATATGTAAGAGAAGGAGGCAATAAAATTTGAGGATATTATCTGACGATAGTAAGAAATACACTGAATGAAATACGATTACAAACATGAATGAAGTGGCAAATCTCAGCATATACCCATTGATAATTGGACAATGTGAATAAACTCCGTCCGTACACAATTATGCAAAATGATAGTCATTGAGTTAATATATATATATATATATATATATATATATATATATATATATATATATATATATCCTACTGTATTTGTTTTATACAATTTATTTTTTATGTTATCATCTTTGTTAACGCATTGAATATTGAACAAAAACCGTCTGGCAAAACCGTTGACATATTTGGGGAAAAAATGAAAAGAAAAGAAAAAAGAAAAAGAAAAAAAAGAAGATTGGAATGATGGTGAAGAATAAAAGCATAAAAAACAATGCATGATGCAAAACAAAAAATGATTTATGCATGATGCAAAACAAAAAGTGATTTATGCATGATTTATCCAATGTTAAATAAAATGGAATGAAGCAAAAACAAAAGAAAACATAACAAAATGAAAAGAATGAACTTGAATAGAAGTTATCGATCTCGGTGTCATTCCCAAAAGCACAACGGAATATCCCCGTACGATAATGAACGAATTGAAACAGAATGAAGCTAACAAAAACAATACAAAGAAGCAAAGCAATGTATTTTTCTACGTATGTATAGTATTTTTTTGTTTTTGAATCATAGTTAGAAATTACGTCAACAGAATTTCAAAACAGAAAAAAAACTAAAATAGTGAATGATAGTGTCTGCAGAAGTACAATATATTTCAAGCAGCTTGTATCAGAACTTTCTCTTGGAATAGAACGTAAAAAAATGTTTCCGGGGGCTGGTTGGTACCTTTTAAGCTGTGCCATTTAGTATGCTATAACTGTATACTATTGGATGAAAAGAAGATCAAAAATTTTGCATAATAACAAATCAAACGTTTTTTCTTATCATTTATCCCTAATCTCCCACTTAATTACAACGAAACACTGATGGATACTCAAATATGATCCCATTTATCCGGCCAATTGGTTGTTATGTGCTTGAATTTATACTTTCCACTGATAAAACTTCTCCTGTCTGGTTCATTTAAAAAAAAAATTCTCAATCATATCAGTACATTTGTCAAATATGTACTAATTGGTAAGCTAACTGACTTGCCAAATCAGATTGTACCTTTTACACCCGATTGGCTGATTTCGGGTACATTTTTACAAATATTTAAATAATTCTATGATGAAGTAGGAAAATATTTCACATTCATTCGACGAATCAGAGGACATTTTCATTTCATAATAAATTCTAGTTATCTTTGCGTTTTATTGATTCTAAGTTCCAATGACCTAGCTTGTTTAAGCCCATTTATTTGCTTCAGACAAACACAAATGTTTGTCTACTAAAACTGAGGTGTCTTCCCGGCAACTCTAATCAATGATTCAAAAAATGTTTATGTATTGTTTTCGATAACAGTGTTTTATTTAGATAGCACTCAAAGCAGAACCACACCAACTAATGCAGACTCAACTCATATTTGATCATTCCGTTCCTAGTTCTAAACCCAGTAAAGGTCACAGGCACTTGAAAAGCTGTTCGTCGCCCTCTGTAGTTAACAATCCCTCTGTCATGAGGCGCCGATATATACAAGGTATATTAAAAAAGTAGTCTATTATTGATTTTTTAAAGCCCACTATTACTAACAATCAAATAGTCACACTAGGATGGCAAGCCTTTGGCAGAGCTAGCTCAACCTTCAAAAATAATAAGATCCCATTAATCCTAAAGAGAAGGGTGTATAACCAATGCATCCTCCCAATAGTCACTTATGGAACTGAAACATGGAATTTAACCAAGAGACTGACCCGTAAATTGAGAACCATGTAACGTGCACATGGAAGAATAATGCTGGGCCTCACATGGAGATACCACAAAACAGCACAGTACATCCGATAAAAGACAAGGGTTAGAGACATCATAGAATCAATCAAAAATCTCAAATGGCGGTGGGCTGGCCATGTTGCAAGAATGGCTGACAATCGATGGACAATCACGACTCACAACATGGATTCCCCGAGACCATATGCGCAACCGATGCCGGCAAAATGTTAGATGGGGAGACGAGTAGACAAGATCAGGAAGTACTGGCTCCATGACGCCCATGATAGAGGTGTCACAATTTCCGGGGAAAGTCTATGTCCAACGACGGACGCTAAAGACTAATGATGATGATGAATGATGATTACGAACAACGCTGTGGTACTCCCTTCAGACTTTGTTTACTCTCGCACTATCATTTGGACCAGGCTGTACATGAGATTTGTTCATCGCAAAACATCGATACGAACATATCCCTATCCGCACAAAAAAAAAGCGTACCAGTAGATTGATAAAAATTGTGCATGGTTATGCAAAGCAGCCTACGTACCCATTTCTTTGGTCATTTTTTTTCCCCAGAGAGGATTCTGATGAGTAACACAGCTCGGAAAAATGAGTACAAGACTGAGAACAGTTATGCTGCGATAGGAAAAAACGTATTATAAAAAAGGAAAAGAGGAGTGTTAAACCACAGAATGGATTGACATGTTCACATACAAGAAAAAAAGAAATTTTCTAAAGACAGCAAAAACATAATATATCACAGATATATTGCATGAATTCTTTTTTCTTTTTATAGGTGACAATTTTCATTTTGTCCATTTCCACCATTCGTTTGCCTCTAATTTCCCATGCGTCCTCTGAGTAAATATCGTGTTTCCTATCCTGAAATGTCCTTCCTCATCGAATCTCCGATCAATGAGGGTATCTTTTCAACTAAAAACGTTTTTATTTGATTTTGCAGAGGTTCCAGTATAAAAATAACATTTCAAAAATATCATTTTTTCATTGACTTATTCCTGAACTCTAGCGGCCATTGATTAAATAAGTTCCATTCTCTGTCCACTATGTTTATTTTCATTCAATCGTGATGTATTTGCCATTCGATGGAACTTTATGATAATGGGTAATTTTTTTTTGCCCTCTCCCTCATCCCATATTAGCTCCCATTTTCTGTGACCAACTCCCCCATTTCCCCTGCTTCCTGGAAGAGTAGATATTATACATTTCAGTAAGTCATCCATACGTTATCACTGTCTTTCTACACTACTTTCTCTCATATCTCATGACCTGATGCATTTTTCTGTTGATGTGTAATTTTTTCGTTGCCGTATTCCTTCAGATTTTTGTCCTCTTGGGGTGAAAAATCTCTGTTTTTTTTCTTTTTTCTTTTTTTTGTTCCTCTGATAGATGAAAGTAAAAATGCAGTTTATATCTAGTTGCATTGTCGAATTGGAGCTACTACGCCTGTCCTTGAAACAATCTTGTTTCAACTTTTTGTTTCTTTTGTAATTTTAAAATCCTGAAATATGCAGTCTCGAAATTCATTGATCCTTGATAATACTTCTTATCGTTATGTTGAACCTCAATTTCTGCTTTCTGAAAGCAGTGTATTCTCATATAAGACAAAAAGTTTGATAAGAAGAAGCAATTACCATTTTTGCGCACACACATGCACACACACACACACACACATATATATATATACATAAATACATATATACATACATGTATACATACATATATATATATATATATATATATATATATATATATATATATATATATATATATATATATATATATAGATAGATAGATAGATAGATAGATAGATAGATTGTCCACACGGCAAACATCTGTTCATATTTGCCCCAATGTATTATTGTTATGTTTTAGTGTTATCTATCATGCCAGTTTTTTTGGCGAAGTAGTGTGTGTTTGTGCGTCTACAAGATGTTATACAAGAGAACACTTCATAAAAAAGGAGAAAAAATAATTAGTTTCCTGGGTGGTGATGGAAAAAATATATAAAAAACCTCATCAAAATACCAATTATTAGATATGATTGTAGTCGCCTTTAACCCCCACAAATTAATTTCTACCATTTTTATGTTTAAAAAAATTGTATCAATCATATAATCTGCCAACTCTGACTCTGCCCTATTCACCACCTTCTCTACTACTTTATCAGACACTTGTCAATCGACGACAAATTTATCTTTCAATGGAAACAAATAAAAATTTGGTTTATATTCCCATCAAATTATGCTCTTGCTTCCTTCCAAGACGTAATATAGTTGATGCAATGCAATATGAAGCTTTCAATGAATAGTTTTTGTTTCTTATCATCTATCATCATTGAATTTCAAGTCTAATGATTTTCTGCTAACCACTTATTGTTCCCTTCTGAGTTCATATCCAGTTCGGAATTTTGAAAAGACAATTTCGCCTTCTTGGAAATTTTGCATAGCACAATTTTCAGTGCTTTGAGTAATCCACGAAACAATAGGAAGAATATGCATACACACACACACACACACACACACACACACACACATATATATATATATATATATATGTATATATATATATATATATATATATATATATATATATATATATATAATATGTTTGTGTGTGTGTGTGTGTTTTGTGTGTGTGTGTGTATGCGTGTATAAGTCTGTATGTAGGGAGATATCCTTCGTTGATACGTGTTTTTATTAAAAAAAACTATAGACGATAAAGGGGTTTTACGTTAACTATTCGGGGTTTTGGTTGTAGAAGGTGACATGGGTCTGGTGTAAATTTGCATATAATTGTCGGAACATCTCGAATCTAGGACTTCCAGTCATATTCTTAGCTATTATCAAGGTCAGTGACTTTGATACATCACGATAAAAGACCCCAGTGGAGATCCATCCTTTCATTAACTTTCCTTTTTTTAAATCCAGCATCACATTGAATTTGTCTAACAATGTTATTATAGAAAGAGTGACAAGTACAACCACTGATTATAATTGCTGGCTTGTCTCTATTAGGGTATCAGATATGATTGCAAATGCAATGAGATTGATATTTGCAAATCCAATTTTTGTCATCATAGTATCATCGGCAGACGAATACACACCTACGCACTAACACACATGTGTACTAAGCGACGGATATACATGAATGACTTATGAATTGCATCATATCATACATAAATTGATTTGAAAATCATCTCCTGTCACACACGGCTAGTGTATCACTCAATTTAGACGGTGCAATTAGGAATATGTGGGGGCTCAGTGAGTAATCTTTTTCCCTACCAGCTAAATGCTGATCTGGGATTTTTATTGTACAATATTCGACGGGCGTAGTTAATAATCACCAGTAAAGAAAAACAGATGGAAAACAAATGATTATTGCGTGAAAAAAAAATTCCCTGGTGACCAGATTTACCTTAGTCTTTTTGCATATCTGTTTCGTTTAATGCGTCTGACAGGTGTTCATGTATCGATGTGAACGTGTTTAAAAACTTCATTTCGAGGGTTGTATGATGAGTGATGAAATATGTTTTCTCACAAGTTATAAAGGACCAAAATCATATGGATTGAAGGTCCAATGAGTACCTCTGATATTTTTTTTTCAATATTTCAAAAAATTCGACAAAAACAAATACGTGAGCATGTGTCATGTCTGATGAGTGTTCAGCATTGATTAGGGTGTTCAACTCGCAACATGAAAGACAAATACAGAATAGTACTGAAATATCATTTTTAATTCATATATTCCTGCTCAACTGGAGCAGTTTTTTGGCCAAGCAGATTGTGCTGTCTAAGAGAGAAAAATATTGAAGTAAGTATGTTTAAGTGTATCTTTCGATATTCTGAAACATTTGATCGGCAAATCATCGGGAAATATCAGCACAATACTTCAAAAAAATTCAAGAAAGTATACAGTTTTTTTCTAGGCGTCCTACATCGATTCACCGAGATCATATTTTTCAATCGTTTCCATGACAAATGTTGGCCAAAATTAGTTTTCCCCTGCACATTTATCCTATCAAAATGCCCAGTTGAGGGTTACAAATTACAACAAATGTTTTTTTTCAATACACACACACACACACACACACTCTCTCTCTCTCTCTCTCTCTCTCTCTCTGTATGTGTGTGTTTGTCTGTGTCTGTGTGCACACATGGATACACATGTGTGTATTTGTTCAGCGTTTCCGTCTTTGTGTGTGCAATGTTTCTTTTCCCACCATATTTCGTACCTGCATCGACGAAATGCTTTGTTAATCATTCCCTGTATAATTAGCCATTCGAAAGAGTACTACTTTAACCTGAGAAGCCAGACTGCTAAGCATTGGTAATTCAACTCAAAATGTCACAGCCTCATGAAATATTTACTCATTCCTATTTTTAATGCATCCGTCTATTTTTTCGAGACAAGAAAATGAAACAAACACGAAAATATATCCTTTTTTTTTTATTTCTAAGGTAGTTTACTTGTACTGTTTTTTTCTTGCTCACTCTCCACATTTCCCCCTTACTTTACTCTTTCCCTCTGACTTAATTTTGAGTTTGATTTCCTTTCTTTGGTTTTGTAAGTTTAATTCTATTTTAACTATTGTTTTTTTTCGTCTGACTTCGCGTACGTCTCACAGTAACATTCTGAAGATCGACATTCGCACTCGTGAATTAGAACAAGAAACAGTACACAATTAAGTGCTAGCTATCACCTATCCGATATAAAACCAATTATCCTGGGCTTTTAGTTAAAGAAAAAATCGATTGACTACGTTTGAATGAAACAACTCAAATCTTAATATGAACTTGCAAGATTATCTATTTGACACTGGGATCAACTAAACTAATTCTTACATTTATCACACAACTGATCCATTATAGCAGAATCACTATTTCTGCTCTTTCTTCTGGCGCATCTTGATTACTGTCTTTCAGCAGACATCAATTATATAGTCCTTCCTTATATAACAACTCGATAATTTTAGGAATTATCATCTTATTTTAATACACTAAGCGTCTGTGTACCTGTATGTGACCACTTACTCTGAATATAACCGAATATAGACCCATGAAAATTTCTGTGTGTTTTCATATGAGCTCTAGGCATTTAATGATCAAGTAATATACTGAATATTGTCAGAAGGAGGGGAAATGCTTGGATCACTTCTTCACAGGTGAAGAGTTTAACAGACGGACAATCATTCACTTAATCCCTCCAATCAACTTTTGAAAAATCAGAAAATTTCTTCAACGTTCCTCCCTCTCTGAACTATTGCTCGTACTCTCCTCTTCATGTCGGAACTTGAAGAGGTAAAGATACTTTATTTCAGAGTTTCTAATTCCGGCTTGCTTTAAATAAGCGGCTTCCTCTAAAAAATAAAAGATATCTATACATTGAAAGCATACACAAATATTACAAGAGGAACCGTCAATAAAAATACCTAAGAGAAAAGTTAATTTTCTTAGATACATAAATGAATACATTCGAACAAACGATACGTATATATCATAATGCTAACTTTCAATTTTAGAGAGAACATACAGTATTGACTGATGAATGTTTGTATAAAATTCTTCCAAATTTTACAATATACGCTGATTATCTTTAAATTACCTTTTCGCCAAAACATTATATTCATTTTCTTTGATTCGGGTTTTAGAAATAACCGATTTTTCAGACGGTGAAGTTTTACCCTCCCACCCGAGGAATATTGAAAACACTGCGGAGTTGATTAAAAAAAAAAGCTGATATTTAAAGAAGATATATCTTCTTGGCTGATTTTACTTATTTTGATTAAGATCGTATTCTAACTGTGGTTCCCGAATTTTCGAACTGCAGATCCATTGTTCGTAGCGATTAATATGATTGTCATCAATTTATGTGTCTACTTAAGAATAATTAACGTTATACTATGCAGGACACAATTTCCGAGTATACTAATTCAGATATTATTAAAATACACTGTATGTTAGTAAATATTCGGTATAATTACTTCTACTGGAATTTGAAAGTTGCTTCAGGTAAACACACACACGCACACACACACACGCACGCACACACACACACACACACATATATATGTATAAATATACTATTGTAGAGAAAAAATAAAGCTCAAACCATTACAATAAAGGGGAAAATGTTTTCATAAATAAGACTAAATAAATAAATAAAATTCAATGACTTATTGCATTCTATTAGCTTTCCCTCGTTCAATCAGCATATTCTCGCTCTCTCAAATCAAATAGAATGGATGAGTGAAAAAGAAAGTGTTCAGAATAAACACGTTTTTGCAAACACATCAATTTTTTTTTAAAATTCGAATTTTGCGGAGGTTGGATTGTGCAAAAGTCTACTCTTTCTCAATGAGAAGAGAGAGAGAGAAATAATGTATGTTGCTTTGGTTGAATGATTAATAAATAGATTTTTCGTATTAGCAATGGTTTCCGAAGGCTTCATCCAAATTGTGTATAGTGGGAAATGTCTGCCCAACTCCTGGTTTGTCTTTAAGGTTTTTTCCAAATTTTCGATGGCATCGTATGTTTGTATCAGAACATGATAACAAAATATACTACCGTTTTCTCTATTCGTGTGCTCATTTATCCACTTGATTAGTCAACCTTTATATTATGTCATGCCAGTGAATATTACGTCATTGAAACTCTTGATACTTAAAGTCTAATCACATATCCAAATAGCCAGAGTTGAGCTGGAACTGAAATTGGGTTGATCAAAATATATCACTAAAAAAATTAGCCCAATCCTGACTACCGTATGAGTGGAAAGTTTGATTTTTGCTGAAGCTCTACTTTTCTTTAATCACTTGCTCTATTCATCATGTCTACGCTGTATGATTCCTCTCGTCCGACCTCTTCATCATCATGAGAAATGGTCAGCCAGAATTGTAATCAACAAAGCTAATATGTCACTTCTATTTTTTAAATGGTTCTGCCTGCTGACTGAGTTACCTATACTGTAACCACTTCAACATTTTGGCAATCTTGTCATCTAGCTAATTTGCCAGAAGTATTGGGCATCAAAATTACCGGAACTTTTGTGCACAATATGTTGAGATTCGTCGTGCATTTATTCTCGTAATTCTATATCAACACCATTTACTTTGGCTGTGTTGAAAACTGTGATTAAATATCAGGGACAACTAATAAAATCAATTGTCTGTTTCCTTCCTATTGTATTCTTACAAATTGGAGGAAAATACACCCACAAACAGATACGACAACATGCACAAACACACACACACATGCACAAACATACGCATACACTCATATTTGTGCTCACACACAGACACAGACACAGACGCTCACAGACACACACAGAAACACACAGAGACAGAGACAAAGACACGCACACACACACACACACACACACACACACGCATATATATATATATATATATATATATATATATATATATATATACATCGTCAGGTCCGCTGGTTATCACTCACTGTCCATCCACGGTATTGTCCATGTCTGTGCATTGATCAGCTTATTTCTAAATCTTTATTGGGATGAACCTTCACTTGATTATACGTATGGTCACTCATATCTCCCAAGCCAGCACCATCTGTTCAATACATCAATTCTTCTTATTTGTCTTTTTCTCAAAACTATCACCACAGCATATTCTACAACTGCTACCACTACCCTTCTCCTTTTATGTGTTTTTACTACTCTCCTGTAGTTTTCTTTCCTTTTGTTACTTTTCTTTTTTTTTTCCAATTTTTCTCCTTTGTTATCCATCAACCAAGCGTCAAATTTTGTTATATATTATTCTCTTCATAACTTTTATCTCATGCTTCATTTCATTCATCAAATCTTTCTTCCACAGTATCAACCTATGTGTTCCTGATTCGATGATAATATTTTTTACCCATCTATTTTCGTCTCTTTATATATATCTGATTATTTGAAGCACAATTCTCGTAACTCAATTCAAACTGATATTCATAATCCACAATATTTCCTGTTTTACTGTCTGGTTTTGATACAGTTGTCATTACCTTTCTTTACCAAATCAAGTAAATATCATTAATGTAGCAAAGTTCTCCAAATATTAACCGAGATAAGCACTTACTTCTTTTCTGTTCCAAGTTTTCAGTTCTCGAAGGTTGATTTTTTTCTGCCAAAAATGTCACTGGCCTGTCCAATGTAATGAGACGATACAATTTTCCTATCCTTACTTTTGAAAGATTAAGAGAAAAGAACTTCGGAAGCTCGTTTTCTAACTATGTATTTTTCATCAGTGATCGATTTATTAGGCAAACTTTGGGGATCAATACCCTGACCGATTAGAGGCTGTTGTAGTACAAAGTTTCTATCTCCATTTTGCCTGGTTTTCACTGAGCTAGACTAATCATATACCTGAGATCTCGAATGCATTGCAGGTAATTTGCTATGTTTGCAAAGAAATACGTTGTGAAACAATCCAGACATAGGAGTGGAGAAACTCATAGAATTTATTCACCTTTCAGATAGTTGTTACGCTGGAAACAGAGCGTCTAGGATTCAGAAAAAAAATGAGTTGTTAAGGCATCGTGAAAATATGACACAGAATTTTCGATCAATTCCCTCCGTAGAAGATATGTTGCAAAGAAAGATGAGTGGCAATTCTTTAATCTTTTTTCTTCTATTTTAAAGAAGACTTGGATATCAGGCTTTCAGATATAAATATGCTTTACGAGAGTGGAGCAATTAGAGAATGTATATTCATTTGAAAGCCCAACGCAGCAAATATTTAGTTCATAGTGAAGAATATACTCATTAATATAACGATAATCTTCTAGGTGACTTTGCTGATATATACACCCCGGCAAGGCTTTCAAAAGGTCATACCATATTTCTCCATGGTCATACTGATTGATTGATCTGGTACTATGTCATGTCTACGGATGAGCCAGTCAGCATAGTTTCATCTACAATTGTAATAGTCTGTGATATTAGCCAGCAAATTATGGTTCTACGGGCAAATATAATCATCATAATCATTTCTACCAACACCAGCTTACTTATTTTGATAGGAGGCAACAGTTAAGAGTCAAACAGTTCGGGCATTACTAATCTTCATTATTTAAACATTAACCTCAAAATCCTCTTTTTCCGACTTACGTACTATTTCTTCCACTTTACAACAAGGCAACCGGTTTCTGACAGTCACTGGAGACAATGTGAAGTACTGTTGAAATGACCTGCGATAATAATTTGGCAATGTTTTCGTGAGCAATTATCAGGAATGTAATGTGTTCCAGAACTTTTGCCAAATAGAATGAATATGCAACTGATCTTTTGTATATGAAACAAGTGAATATTAAGGGGACATAGTTGTAATTTTTGATGACGAAATCACATGATTTGCGTAATCTTATCTTCCGAATGAGAGAGATATTTCCTCGTTATTTGATCGTAATTTTATTGATTCAATTGTCACTCTTTTATTCTATTACTGACAAATTGTTTTACTGACATGGTTTATTCCTTATTACTCAAAATAAGATAAACAATTATCGTTACAAATGTATATTTACGTTTGTTTCTTCATCATTTTTATGTGCATCTGCTTGTTGATAAGATAATTGTTTTCAATTCAGGTTAATTTCGCTCCACGATAAAATGAATTTGCATGCGAGAAACAACTTTAAAGCACGAAATCCCATACTTTTCTATCTGTTTTTTTTCTTTCAAATCTTGATTTTTTTCTATAGTTACATTGTTGCTATCCATATTAGAATTATTATCACTGTAATTTGAAAGCAAATGTGAAGTATCGGTTTACTTTGATTGGATAAATGAAATCCACAAAATCATCATATAAAACCAATGTAATCATTTCCATTAAAGTTGGTACCGTCTGGATGCTAATAAAGATTATTTGTAGAAATAAACAGCAAGATAGTTTAATTAAATTGTAAATACATCTATACGATAAAAGCACTTTTTTGAAGACCTACGCAGCAAGTGATTACAGGGCTTGGATTCAGTTTTTGGATTGAATCGGTTTTCAAACTCACAGGAAGCTGAATCATCTTATTAAAGGCTCAAATCATGAATCATACATGAACTTTAATTCGGTCTGCTCCCGCAAAATTTGATGTTACCTGGGTTAATGCTGTGAAATCCAGATTTGCATTCGGGGATGTGCAAGTAAAGCTGCATTGTCTCAGGTCGATCATCAGCGATAGGTATTCATGGGATAAAACTCGTTTTTGCAG
Source organism: Thysanoteuthis rhombus (assembly GCA_963457665.1). Classification (NCBI taxonomy): domain Eukaryota; kingdom Metazoa; phylum Mollusca; class Cephalopoda; order Oegopsida; family Thysanoteuthidae; genus Thysanoteuthis; species Thysanoteuthis major. Next base: position 62,916,046 of record OY735202.1, read on the forward strand.
ATCACAAAACTCAATTGAAGTCCGTTGGTAGACAAAAACAGGCTGATCTGTAAAAATTATTGAAATTTTTTTGTTGACCTATAAATTGTTCCAGGCGGAACAATGTCCACAAGTGGCGTTTGTAACTGAAACATGGCTCAATCAGTCCCAGGTTCATCTTTGGACGTGCAAAGTATCCTATGAAGATTGAGATAAACTGGCCGATCGTATAAAAGGCCTTTCACAGCCAGTGGCCAACAGAATAATCTGAGAAGTGAACCAGCTGTCGTAACTTTCACTTACAAGGAAAGGTCGTCCACTTTCTTGTGCCCCAAAATCAGCTATACTGTCCCTGTCCACTCTCCTCACCCAGTACCTTGAATCTTTTATGAGTAGGGGAACACTGGAGTTGTACAATTGAGAAAAGGCAATATAAATAACACAATAAACCCTTGATACAGATATATCTTCTTGTTTGTCTTTGAAACTTTGTGCCTTTACTGCTAACGCATCATTATCATCATAAAATAACAACATGAATAACGTTTTGGACTTTTATGATTCATATATCTTTACAACTGACAATATTCGAGTTATTTCGGTATTTTTGAAAAAATTGTATCGCTTTTTTTGGATATCATTTCTTGGTTCGTTCCTAACAATTTGTAATTTCACGATACCAGATAGGTTACAAAACGTGATTAACGATCTGCAATGATTAATGATAATCTTGAAAACTTAAAAGAATCCAAGTAATTACGTTCTTGCATAAATGATTAATTAAATCTAATTCGTCTTGTGATTTGGCAGATAATAGTTTCACTATCTTCCTCTTTCACCTGACTCTGTAAATCACGCAAGAGAGATATGTGATATCCTATCCTCTGATTATTGCATACTGCCATAACATGATGATCAGTTACATAAGCCTTCTTGGGGATGACGGTAATGTATTGTTTGAACGCAAACATCCATGTATGTACGTATAAAGGCAAAAGTAGGCACAGATATGGCTGACCATAGGTAAATTTATAAGTAAGCATAGAATCATGGGCTCTTGGAACATTTAACCAAGAATATGTACATCAGTTTTATAAGCTAACACAAATTTCATTATTGCTTTCTAGTCCATACAAATCCCTAGAAATATAGTTAATGAAATGACCCAAATAATTATCAAAAACATTGAGCTGCTTGAAGCTTGAAATTAGCTTTATATAGTACGGATCTCATATTGTACTGGTGATTTGTCGAACGTGTTTGGGTGTGAAAGGGTCTTCTAGAACATTTCAAAACAGACAGAAGGCTGGTATCATTGGTTTTGAAAAGAGGAAGTCCCAGGTTTGATTGCAGTTTCTGTAAAAAAAAACAAAAAAACACGGAGAGGGTAAATAATTGAAGTAATAGTTCTCAAGTACAAAAGAAAAAAAAGTAAAAACAGTTTACACGAATAAAAATTCACACTGTAGTGATCAAAATAATGCCTACTAATTAGAAGATAAAGAAATGAGCCACGTGTGGGATTAAAAGCCACATCCATTGGAGCATAAAACTAGCCTAAGTCTACGCTAACTGACAGAGCAATTTGGGCTTAGACGGTAAAACTTGGTTGAAATAACACTTCCAGCCCAATCTTCTTATTTCCCAATCGTTTGCTCTTTTTGTCAGAGTGTTGAATTAGTCTCATATATATATATATATATATATATATATATATATATATATGGATGGATGGATCGTTGTATGGATGGATGGATGTATAATATGCGCTGGGACCATTTCCATTAGTCAAGTTCTATATATTCATAATGTATTTATAACTCTATACTAGTCAAGGTTATTCCATCGTATTATTAATGCATATAATCGAAGTACATTTCCATACAAATTAGTATTTCTTACTGTAGCCCTGTTTCGGAGATTAACATTTTATTGCATCATTCTTTATGAGCATTCAGAGAATTTAATAATATTTTCAGTTCAATACACACATATTAGAAGACGTATGACAATACACAGGAGTATTGGAACTTGTTTATCAAAGGGACTGAAGTAGATTTACATGATTTTACCCGATTAACTCGAAATTCCGGAATGTTTTACCAGTGTTTTTTTTTCTCTTGGGGGAGGGGTGCTGGTCTTGCTTGTACGGTTATATGTTCATGTCTGTATTTGTACATATTAAGAGAAATGTTTAGCTGACATATAGATGCAGTACTTTGTTTTTCAACAGAGAAATAACAAGTGAGTTGTTTTCAGCATTCCCATATCATATTGGCTCAATTCGCTTTAGGAATTTAATTCCTTCGTCCATGGAAATGTATTCATTTGGTATTTTTATTTTATTCATCTCCCATCGATAGCAAGAAGATTAGCCTATATCCTATTTATACCAACTTAATAATGGAATCTATCAACCGAATTCGTCTCAAAACATAAAAAGTTGGTTTCTTCAGTAATTATGTCAGTCTCGCTGGCTACTTATGTATGTATAACAAGTACAGACTGCACTAAAGCAGCTAAATGAATCAAATTATGTTTGTTTGATCTGTATCATTTCTATCTTTCTTTTAAATCTCCTCATGAGAGCATTTTTCAGCTTCCCGCGTAAGTTTAGGCTAAATTGATCCTTCGGTTTGTGTCTGATAGCCTTGATGCTCCTCCCAGCATACGTTACTGTATTTATTGTATATTGGAATCTGATGAAATTATGCTTGTTATCATTCAAATGTTGCCTTGGTGCAGTGTTAATAACGTATGTATGATAGTAGTTAGTGTATGAGCCCGGGGGATATCATTGATTTTAGATGTAAATGTGAGGGACTGGCAATGCTTACTGGCACAACACCATCTTTCCTCACAGAATGTATACATGTATTTCCACACTCAACTCAAGGGGGATAGAAAATGGCATTTTCATGGTCATATACAACAGTTAAATACATTAATATGTCTACATGTGATTGGTATATAAGTATGGTCCGTCAATGAAGTACTTTTTCATTTCACACAAAAATGTTATTTACAGGATATCCTGATTCAGTGCCGAATATTGAACACATAGATAGGAAAATATACAAAAAAAAAAAAATTCAGATTCAACTCGGGCTAAAAGTTATTAGTCAGGATAAGTATTTATTGATTCATCTTTCTATTCATACATGAATATACTATTCTTCACGGATTCCTCTTTTGATCTCAAGTCTGTTTGCTTCTCCAACCTAATGCATTTGGTGTCCTTGGGTATTTGCATGAACAGATATGATGTGTGTGAATGAATATTTCTAAGTAATCCACTCACATTCATTTTTCTGTGACACTTCGAAATTGATGCAAAAAAAAAAAAAAAAACACCTGACATATACTGAAAATAAAAAGAGGAAAAGAAACGCACAGGAAAATAATCAATTTGAGTGTCAGCGAAGTTTATAAGTGTCGCATTGACTTGTTCCCGAACTCTCAAATCAAAATAGAATATTCTCCGTAATGTTAGCGCTGTATGAAAGGGAACTCAAAAACTTATGGGGGGTGGGCAACAGGGGGCGACAGGAGCTATTCGTACGTACCCATCCAAAATGTTCTGTGCTTTGTTGACCGATCGGATGAAGAGAGAATAGAGCGATCAAACACTCTAATTCGGCAACGTCTCTGGAGAAAAGCGTGTACCATTAATCTTCTGCAGGGAGAATGAACTACAGAGCTAAAAATGGACATGAACAAGAAAATTTTCCTTCAGACTGAGATACATGCAACATGCACATGAGATGATTATAGATCACTAGAAAGTGCAGGTCAGATATACCATAGAATCCACCACAAACCTTAAATGGCACTGGCCTGGTCAATTCATAGAAATATAAGGCAACCACGAGACAGCCTATGACTGACAGAGTTGAATCCCGGAAATTATGTGTAATTATGGTTTGCAGACAAAAAGATGACATGACGAACTGGACGTTCAGCAGATACTGATCCTGTGACACCAACAATCGAAAAGTCTGGAGAATCTCAGGGAATGTCTTGATCCAACAACTGATGCTTAAGGTTATTGATGATGACAATGTTGATTGAGGAAGGTACTTTCAGTCATTCGAAAATATATGGGTCCCAGGATCATCTTGCACGCAATTCAAAGTGGGCTTGTTTCTCACTCTGTGCTTTCTGGTTTCGTAGAGAGACTCAGCAATGACAATAATGACAACAATTGAGTTTTGAAGGTAATACACAGGATTATATACTCAAATAAGAAACGACATACGTTTTTGAATAGCAGGCTAGGGAACCCTACTTACGTTGTCCCACTTATAGGCAACTCAGTAAACAGTGCTATCATAGGCAAGGCCAGTAATACACGAACTACAGTCCATCCTACATATTTTGTTAGGCAGGATTAGGCATCATATCCCTTCTCTAATCCATACTTCCTAATTTGCTACCATAACTGGTAAGGTTGATATCAATCGTTTCAGCTGTATCATGCTTGGTTGATGCAAAACTTAGTCAAAAAATTTGGATTGACCATCTACCCAATCCATCTCCCTCACTCACTCTCGCTACTTCCATGATGTGTTGTGGACACGTAGTCGAACTATAGTCTTTTTTCTCCCCCATAAATTCCTGACTTTTGGAAAGTATAAAATCATGGTACATATTGTGTTGAAAAGTATCATTCTTTGTCAAGTATTTTAGCTCCCCAAAATCCCCCGGAAAATATCATCAATCACAACATTATTGTAGAAACCTTTCACACACACACACACACACACACACACACACACACACACACACACACACACACACATATATATATATATATATATATATACATATATAAATATATATATATATATATATATATATATATATATATGTAGAAGTGCTTGTCTGGAAATAATTGCCACAACATAGGGATTCTGCTTGTATGCGAAAGGTTTCTACAATATTGTTGTGAAAGATAACACATCTATGTGATAGATGATATTTCGTTATGCATTGAACAGTTATATCCAAATGATTTACGAGGTATAACATCGATTTTTTCCCATCCCCAAAATATCGGTGTCCAGAAATATACAAATACGGATTTTACACCTATTTGATGAAATATTTCACGAAAAAATAATCTAACCAATTTGTGCTGCGCATGTCTCTCCGTATGCAGTCAAAAAACATCCATGGTTCAATTACTAATGGATTTGTTTCAAAAGCAAATTTAGTACTCTGCTGTGGATAATTACAATATGGATATAGAAAGGGGCTGAACACTGCAGAGATTATGCAAGTAGACATAGCAATACAGTATTTGGAACAAAAGGCAATAAATCAAAATAGCTCAGAGAATGTCTTTTTGCGCTTTGTAATTTTTAACCCTTCTGATTCTGTTAAATATAGAGGATTTTTATCCTTGGTAGTTTCATATATGTGATTATTTCTACATATGGTATCAATGATGTGCATATTAATATTATAGCACTCTCCCGGTCAAAAATTTATGAGGAAAAAAGCTTTGTCTGATTCGACCCAATGTTTCACTTTGTCCCTGTTTCCCCGACGAAGTTTCCTGAGTTGAGCAAATAATTATATATCTTATATGGATATTCATATAAAATGGCGGAATTCTATCTAGCTGAACTATCTTTAAATGAAGTCAACGCTCTGAGACACCAAATGTGCAATAAATGTCACTTGGCGTAAAATTTGAAAAAAAAATGCCAATTGTATGCCATAGTCTTTTATTATATATATATATATATATATATATATAAATATATATATATATATATATATATATATATATATATATATATATATATATATATATATATATATATATATATATATATATACAAACATGCTGTTACTCAAAATATTCTTGGGAACGCCTCGAATCAAGTTCGGAATCTTACTACTTGGAGTAAACTTCGGAAAAGTGAGCAAACAAGAAGAACTGGGGCCGTTTGAAAAGACACGGTGGAAACTGAAAATTATGGTATTTTTCCTCCTTTGACATTCTGAATTGCATTCCTTCTCACTGAATGATTAGCCTTAGCTTACATATCGTCAAAATATTCATTTAGTTCAGCTAAATCAAACATAAGGTCACATTTTGAAGGCACCTGATGTGCATTGTCTCTGTACACGAGGGAATTCGTCCGAATACCAGCTAATCAACGGACTATATTCTGTAACTTGCATTTCGGTTGGTATTAATCAACTCATCAATTTATAGAATATAGCTCCGGCTGAACTCCACTGCATCTAATCAAGATAATTTTCTTCTTTCATTCTCGTCTTTCAGTCCATTTTCTTTCATTGCTATGCATTTCACTTCTGCTGACACTGAACCTGATCGATATCGTTCGACTCTTGATCGGACCTGTCTATCATTCACATGATAATCAACTAGATTTATTAGGTTAATCATAAACTACGCTGCCTCCCGCCAAAAGGCTTGCTATACACGTCATATCTTCCCTTCTAAACAACACACACACACACACACAAACACAAGTGATGGAGAGATAACATAAAAGTTGACGACCTGGAGAGACTTATTCTGCTTTTAGCGATACCTGCTGGGCAACTGATGTGAACCACAGCATGCAGTGGACCCTGAGTCATGGAAAGTGGGGCTAGAGACGAGAGAGTACTATCTGTCACTCCATCTCCAGCTTGTACCAGCTGGTAAAGTTGACTAAATTCACTAGTTCTGTGATTTACGGTCTTATATCTTTCACCGCACAGGCGGTACTCGCGGTTTGTCTGTGTTCTGTCGATTTTTGTTTCCATATAGTTTGTCTTGATGCTTTGATTTTGAGCTGCCAAGATGAATGATTCTGTTTCTTTCTGCAGGTTTCCTTTCCGTAACCATGTCCATGATCTCTCGTCTGCCACATATTGTACCTGTCTTTGAACTCTCCCTACAATTTTTCCTTTTCCCATTTTTCCGTCTTTGTTTGCTGTGCTGTTCCATTGTTCTGTTCTTTGTTGTTTATTGCGCTGTTTCGTGCACTTTTTATGATTTCCATACCGTTAGCTTGCATGTACTTTTTTTCAGATCTACAATAGCTCTCTGGATAGTGTCCGCGATGGTGATGAGCCCCCGGCCAAATTCTTTTTTAGTTACTTCTTGGAAGTCTTCGAGTTGATTACTGACGTCTCGCTTATACTGTTCATTGTTTTGTAGTCCTTGTTTGGACAAATAGAGTTTTGGTAAAATTCTTTGGCACGTTTGACAAACCTTTTTCTGTCTGTCCTGTTTTCAATTTTTCTAGGGTATGCTGCTGATTCGCTTTGGTCCTGAGTTAAGCTTTTGTTTATGGCTTTAAAGCCCCAACTTCTTTCAAGAAGTGTTTTGATGAGTGCGATCGTATATCTTCTTCCGTTTTATCTTGTTTTTTCTTTATTAATTTATTCGGTTTTGTCTCTTCGATTTGCTCTCTTGTTGTTGTTTGTGGTTGCTTGAGGTTATTACATTTTCTAATGAGATTTCTGTTTTCATCTGAGATTTTACTGATGGCCTGTGTGCTCATCTGTTTGAATATGATGGTGACTTCTATTACAGATACTTTTATCCTGTTGTTTAGCTTGTTGACGTTGGTGTCGTCTTGTTCATAAGAAATATAAATCTGTTCTTCAGTTCTAGCTTGAATGATTGAACTTGCTCTGTTTGTTTGTTTAGAGGTTGCAGTTTTGTGTGGAACATTTTCCTGCGTTTTTTTTTCTTGGTGTTTATTTGCATTTTACATCATTGCATTCTTTGGTCGTTTCCTATATTGACTTGATTCAGAACTTGGATATCCTTGACAATACCGTTTGATGCACTCTATTTTGTTCTTTGTTTTGTGATTGGGGCTCTTCGAAGTCTATTTGTTATTGGGTCCCTTCTTGAAGAAGGTGTCTACGATTCTGATTCCGTTGGCAAAGTTTACAACATCTGCTCCTCTCTTGTTCCATACTTTGTATCCGAATTTGCCGATGCAATCTTAATTTTCTCGTCCTTTGTGTGCGCTGAAGACTCCTATGATGACATTGAATTGTTTTTTGGTGTCTTAGTGTAGGGGGTCATCGTAGTAGTTGTCTATTTCCTCTTGGGTTGATTGCAAAGTGGAAGCGCAGATTTAGGTTATATTGAGTTTGTATTACTTTGAAAGTTGTATGGTAGCGCTAACTATTCGGTCAGAGACAGCTTTGAAGTAGGTTACATTGCCTTTGAGGTACTTATTGATGAGAAAGCCTACTCCACTTTGTTTTAGTTTCTCTTTTCCGTTGCAGTTCAATTAGTTCTTCTCCGGTTGTTCTAACTTCGTTAATGCTTATGATGTCCCATTTGATGTTTTTTATCGCACTTTCTAGATTGGTCGGATGCATATCGGTTGATAGTGTCCCAACGTTGTAGATGCCTATGCATAATGTTATTTTGCTGACAGTCTTAGGGCTATGTTTAAATGGTCATCGTTGGACTGGTGACTCAGAAGGAACAGGTGTTTTCTCGGTGAAAGATTTGGGTAGTTGCTTCTTGAGAGCATCATCCAAACCCATAGCAAATGATGTGCTGGGTCCTTTTGGTACCAAGGACCCATTAGAAACAGCCGGTATGATTTTAAGTGTGCAAACTATGGGCAGTAATGGGCCATCCCTCTCTGCACTATCCCATGATGCGTTGGTATGGGGTCCAGTGAATTAGCCACTGTTGATGTGGGTTAGTGGCCTTAGAGCTCCACTTGCTCCTGGCACCAGCCCCATTTGTTTGTGTGAGTCATGAATGAGTGTTTGAAGAGCTGGAACACGAAAATGTTCGGTTCATCGCAATTCTCCCTTATTTTTGAAGTTTCCCACTTAGTTAGTGTTCCAGAATTTAGATTCCATTAGTGAAAATATCTTTTCCGTTCTGTTCCCCCCTCTCTTTATCCCTACCTGATGAAGTCAGTAAGGCCATGACTGAAATTCCCTACTCTAAAGGGTAAGCAACAAAAAAGAAAGAGATATCCTCCGACATCCACGTAAGGTTGAAAAAGAACTGAGACTCCTTGACAAATACCAAATGGTTGGATTCTTAAACTCCAACAGTGACTGTGGTTTGGAAAGTCACTCAACTTTCAACCTGAAAGCCTTGTCTGACGACACAAAAGTTGATACTATTACTGTGAGTAAATTTGATTGATGATGTTGAAATAAAAACATCTTAAGGCTAATTCTCTACGGAGTGAAAAGCTCACTGGCATCGACAAACAATAAAAACGTCGTATTTTACATTATATTTCGCCGTAATTGTTAATCAGAGCAAGACATTAGGAAATCTCAAAAATTTCAGAAATGATTCGTGCGTGAGTTTTTGATGGTACCCTCCATATAAACCAATGAATACACACACACACACACACATACACACACACACACACACACGCACACACACACACTCAACGGTGAGGAAAGCTGAAATGATGTGCTGCCCATGTTATTTTGGGCGGACTGGGGTTCTAGTTGACAACAGGGTAAAATCAATAATGAAATTAACTGAAGTCTTCCATCTATGTATAAATGATTCACATTAATTTTCAACAATATTTCATCCTCTTGATTATCAATGCAACATATAATTAATCCAAAATCAATTTACCTCTAGGGGTAATCACGTAAACCATTAAACATTCTCAGATAATTGAAATAACAAAAGGAATCAATTGATCTCTGGGTCGATGAGTTTATCAATTCGTGTTGATAAAATATCACTATCAATGACCAAATAACACGTTATTATTGATTCATCAATTATCTTTCGATGTGAATAATTCAATTTCATATCCTTGATCAAAACGTTTATTTGGTAAATTGCATTTCATCAAACTGATTTAATAAAAGGCTGATTGATTTCCAATTCTGAATATCAATACACTCAATCACTTTCTAAAGTAATCACAAGTGCAATGGAAAATAGCAAGGTTAAATAGTAGATCAATTAAATAGTGTATTGAATCAGTTTATTTCAAAAAATAATTGATGCATATTTGTACGTATATAAACTTTACAAGTTCGCTTTTTGTCGACAGGGAGAATAATTGTGCAACAAAAATATCTATAAACATATCTTTTAACGCAAAGAGAAATATTTCAGAAATCTGGACATAACTCAACTCAAATGAATGAACCAGGATTTTCAGCCGATGAAATCTCTGACACTGTGAATCATCATTGTTATTACTGAATTTCTTTTCTGATTAAGCCACAGGTTCTGTATATTCAGCTGTCCAGCGGGTGTTATACTAGGTGTACTCTCATTGCAAAAAATATTTTGCATGTGATGCATTGTTGAGTTCAGACATCGATTGACATTTTACCGGGTAAAACACTCTTAATATTTGTCAATGATATTTTTTTACGTTCCCGTAGTGGCTATGTGTTGCTATTTTTAAATGCTGTTGTATTAAGCGGCACATCGAGTCGAAATTCATCTCAAGTGACAAGGTACCAATGTACAGGCAGTTTTTGATCCAGCTGTTCTTTCTTTATACATATCTTTTTGTTTTAGACCTGACTTTGACCACATTGACATCGTGTTTTGTTAGATATCTTCCTTCATTCCAAAAATAATTTTCATTGTCGATATTTTCTCTTTTTATCAAACCTATCTGAAACTATTATCATTGACTTCACATAACTTCCAATCCATCTACCGCTGTTTCTGCATATGGATTGTCAACAAAATGTCTCCGTGATGAAACCTTGGTCTTGCCATCATAAATATAAATGACAGGGAAAGGGAGCCAAGATATATGTAATTCAAGGAAAAGCAGATCGAAATATTAAAAAACAGAGAAAACAATAAGATATGACGTTAAAATCGGCGTAAGGTAATTGAAAAAAGTAAATGATGGGAGATTCGGGAACAAAGAAGTGAGAAAGCGCAATGCAGAGATTACAATGGTTAAAAGTTGTTCTTTTTATTAACATAAATGAGATGAAATGAAGATTGATAATGAAATATACCAAGTTGGATGGTAGGGAAATAATTTGATGAAGAATGGAAAAAAAAAGAAAACCTATGAGGCTATAGAAAGAGATAGGATAGGCATAAGACAAAAAGTAGAGCAGTAGTAATAAGCACTGACAACAACAACAACCAAACATAGCAGCAATAGAAATATCACTACCACCACCACCACAAAATACAACAAAAACGCTATATATCTTTGTGAAATGATCAAACTATCTAAAATATCAGAAGTTTCGTTGAGAGCAGATGATAAATATGATTTAAAACGGAAATATAAAAAATGCCAATTAAAAACCCTCCATTGTTTTCAGTGTTCAGTATTGTTAACTCGAGAGGAGTACAGTCAGGGACTGTTTGGATACAGGGAGCAGAAAAAAGAAAAATCGTCGGTCATCAGATTTGCAGAAAAAATGATCACCACCGTCTGTGAAATCGTTGCAGTGTGATTTGACGCTTTGGTAACTCAGGAATATCTTTGCATGACTGAGATTTCCATTGATCTCTACAGACATTTCGTCTTTACATCATTGCTGTCCCATGTTTCAGACAAAAAAAAAACAACAACAACAAAAAATCAAATAAATTCTTGAAAGTGGAAAGAATACTCCTTTTATGAAGTCAACGAATTCAACGGAACCCAGCTGGTTCAAAACAGAGTTCAAATCGTTTATGCTCGTCTATAAGACGAGCACTCAATGTTTAATATTCAAATTATTGTACTGCGTACATTGCGCTAGTGTAATGATTTGAATGATGCCTACTCAAAATGGCAGCTAACGGGCCAGGATGAATCGCAACGAATAATGTTTCCAAAGATTTTATTGTAACCTATACAACTTATCGTCCGGAATCCACGGTATATCCATTCATGTTCAGCTACTGTGGTCTTAAAACTGACTGAGATAAACTTAGAAAATATTTAATACTTGTGTTACGGTTTCAATGACTAATTAACAAACGATGCGTTAACTGAGGATCGGCATCATTTTTGAGTATTCAATAGATAGGAGGGTTCCATTATTATAAAGTAAAGAAGTCAGGTAATCACTGATATCATACGAGTGCTTCTGTTACTTTTCATTATTGTCAAGTTATGAAAACATTTTTATCTTTATGATTTGTTTTTAGGTCGGGCACCAGCACATGTTCGATTGTTCGCTTTTGATGATATCTATACATTAAATAACTGTATGGTCAGAAAAAACATGCATCAGTTTGTTACGCGTGATCTTTTCCTGATTTTCAGTACGCAACATTCCGGTGGAGTGCCAAAACATTTTCGAGGAAAAAAATTGGAAACTTCAGTGTTTGATCATTACCTTTTTCCAATGAAAGAAGTAGGTACTTTACTGGTGCCTTAATCTACCGGTGAACGATAGAGTAAATATGAAGTCAGTGGGAATTTAAAAAAAACAAACTTGTCTACGTTTGAAAGATGCTGGTATCAGCCATAATTCCTACTTAATAATAGCAAGATGTTAGATTTTACCACTTGTACTGCATTTTCAGAAGCTTAAAAATGATTTGTCCGAGCTAATATTACATTGATCCGGCCCATCGGGGCTCCTTGTCAAACAATTGTGTTCATTGAGATTTGATATCAACTTTTCAGGGATGACAAGATTGAAAAAAAGAATGTTGGTCATCGTGCATACGTCATAAAATGACATTACTGTTTATTTTATTGGGATATCGTTTCATATGTTTAAACGAATTTTCAAGTAGTGGGTAGAGAAATAAATGTATACATTTACGATGGTTGGATTATAATTTGTAATTTCGTTATAATGGAATAAATGAATGCATATATATGGATACTGTGTCGGCTACTCATTTAAATGGACTCTCATCGTTTGGCAGTCGTGGTGAATATTACAGACTGACACTTGAGAGCACGCCGATTATCTGAGTTCTGTATCTCAGAATGTTTTTGGAGCTGAAAGGGTGTCTGCCTTAATGTTAGCATAGAATTTTTGTTCCACATTTTCAAAATCATTTGCGATCATGTATGAGAATAAATATGCTCGAGGATGGATTGAAAAAAAGGTTGAAAGGATCGAAAGATATATACTTATATAGTCTTTCCACTCCTCTCTCTTTCATTTTCCTCCTATCTCTGTTTTTGTTTTTTGTTTTTTTGTCCGTCATTAGCCACATTTTTCTACTTATTTTTGTTTCCATCTCCACGCAATCATATGAAAAAGCTAACGAACACTTCACCTAGCTTTGCACTTTTTTAATATCATAAGACTCCACGATCGCCTCGTTTCCGATCGATTCGTCTGGCTTCGTCATAACGAATTTCTTGCATCGCCTCCATTAGCATTTTTTTTTCTTCTTCCCCCTTTTACTGCGTTATAGTTCCTTGAGCTTTTGATAAAAAGTAAATAAAACAATACTGGCCAAAATATTATCAGATTGGAAAATATTCGCTGCGTCATCATCGTTAGGGAATTGCTAATGATTTATCAACGAGGTGATGAGGTGAAAATTGGCCAACATTAAACTTTTTTGCATCTTCACAAAAAATGAGGTCGGTGTATACGTACAATAATTGCATGAAATAAACCAACATATGTATTAGAAGTGCTACAAAAACACACGCACACACAACCACAATTACTACACACACATGCACATGCACACGCATAGACATACATACACACACACACACACACACATATATATATATATATATATATATATATATATATATGTGATGGTATGTGAGTCTGTATTTGAAATGTTCTCTTGAATGCTAATATGAAAACACATTTGCAGACGCTGAAGGTGATGCAAACCATGTGAAATAGATGATTTTTAGATATTAAAAGACTTGCCCAAGGCATGAAGCCGACAGAACTGCTTACTCTAAGCTAATTTTCCTATTCCCTGATATATAAGGATAAAATGGCAGTATTAAAAATGAACACCCGAACCGATACCAACAGTATCTAACTAATTTGAAGAGTTGACTTATAAGTTGGATACTCCCAAATGGCTGTCTCTTTGACTCTTTTAGGACGGAGAAAGGCTTGTATTGTAATATGAAGGTTTTGTTACTCTAATTCAGAAGCATTATAAGTGATGCTAATCCAACAAAATCACATTTCCATTCTCTCAATGAAACAACTATTAAAGATTCTACCAATTCACAGAAGGACTTATTTGAGATTTACTTAGTATTGATTTTATACACCTGTAAACACTTATAGAAAACTATTTCTGATACTTGATTGCTTTGAGCCTTAGATATGGACTGCTTTCAGGATTTAGGAGGATCCAGGCGATACACTTGACGGATTGAATGAGCTTTCTTCCTCCTGATTGTGATCTTGTAATTTTCAATATGATACGTATTTCCTGTTGATTCTTAGAAAATGATACATCATCTGACTCAACAGACCCCACGTAAACATGACAATTCATAATGTACTTCAATTAAAAACTTTTTTCGGATGGATTCCTATATGATATTGACCATTGCAAATTTCATCTCATATACCATCAATCAAACAAGTAAGCCATACTATCACTGTGTATGCAACGTGATACAAAACTCAGTAAAAAGCAAATGACATGTTATTATTTATCGATTTTATATACTAATATGATACCTACAAACTTACAGAAGGGGTCAATATATATATATATATATATATATATATATATATATATATATATATATATATATATATATATGTTCCTATGTATGTGTCATACATGAATATTGGAGACAATACAAGAGACAACTAATTTTTAGCCCCTTCCAACCACCACATACCATTTTCATAGCAGGTGTCGTTATTCCACACATTTCATTGCTGTTTGCGCCGACTAACGGCCACAGCCTGAATTTCAGTGGCAAAAAACTGCGATCTTTGCGCCCCCGCATCGATTCCTCTCCTCTTCTACACACCCCTTTCCCATTCAACACCCATCCACTTTTCTTTTTTATTCAAGACCCATTCACTTTTATTATATAATAGATCTTATTACTAATGGAAAAGAGTGTTTGAGTGAAACAAACCCAGCCTTTTATACAATTGCCCTTTTTTTTTTCTCCAACTCTAGTCTTAAGCCTGAAAAGGTTATCATTATAGTAGACAAAAGGAGTATGGACGAGAAGCCAAACTAATCAATAGTATCAATAACCGATCTATTAGTTTCCTTTCCTGTTGTATGTCATTATAAATGATATAAATGAATCTCATAAGTAATAAATGAATTTAAAAAAGAGGACACGTATATTATAAATATATAAGACAGAAAAAACATTGTCTAGTATGTGCAGTCATGAACGTGCGGAAATCTATACTCCCAACCATTCTGACTCATGATATTTCAATTACTGATTCTTCCTAGACAAAGGCAGAGTCGAATCGATATACCACGAACTGAATGGTGAAGCAAAAGAGACTTAAGAGATTCGGCCACATGAAAGATGAACGTCTTGCCTAAGGTTTATGACTGCTTACTCCGTAGACACGTTTATTTTTTTTCCTTTTACGAAGAGAGATTGGCTCGAACGATTGGTAAACGATATCGATTGTGGAAGAACGAATGTTTAAATAGTCTGTTGAGATTTGCATGTAACGATTATGTCTGGCCTAAGACCATGGGGAATAAGACTGATAAAACAAGAGGAAGATAACAAATAGATAGAAAAAGCGAAGAAAAATTAAAGTAACTGCAGATTGGACGAAAACGAAAAAAAGAAAGATTAGTGATAAAAAATTGCAGAGAAAAATAATGAAGGAAAACGAACGTAAGAGACAAGGACATTCAAAATCAATTGAAAGAAGTACTTCCGAGAAAGATATGAGAAAAGATAGAGGGTCACCTTGCATTGAAAAAAGGGTATGTGAATATATTGAAAGAAAGTGGGAAGAAAATGATAACCTCTGGAAAGTAATGATAATCTGGAAAGTAAGAAAGACAGGAAGAAAAAAATGAATGAAGAAATAAGAACATTTTTTTAAAATGTGAGATTGAACTAGACTGAAAAAAATAATATCAGATGACATAGAAAAAACAAAAACAAAAAAAGAAAAACAGAAAGAAGACATTGAACAAGAAAAAGGGAAAACAGAAAAACAAACAAAGGAATGCAATGCTTATATAAAAAAAGTTACTGCATCAAAATATATCTTTAATAGAAAGATGCACATACAAGTACTCCGTAGGCTCCTGTGTAGAGTGGGCGTGCAAAGAAAGAACTAATAGCAAAGATAAGAATGAAACTAAATGGATGAATACGTAATGAAAAACAAATACAGCAGAATCTTCGCAAAGACAGAATTAGAGATGACATAAAAAGCCAAAGGATAAAGATAGGTAAAAGAAGGTTGATTTACTATGAGATACTTTTAGGGAAAAACATAAGAGAATGGAAATTGAATGAAAAAAATAAGAAGAATAAAATATGGATGATTTGATGCTGAATAGACAAAAAACAAAAGAGAAATATCGATATTGGATGAGAACTATTACCAGACGTCTTGCCCGGACATCATTAGGTCGAAAGAAAGAAAAAGAAAAGAAAAAGAAAACAGAAGTGGTAAAAAATGTTTGTTGTTTAATATTTCATTTTATTTTTTGTACCATTTTTTGTTTTTTTTTTTGTTCCTGCTTTCGTGAGTTGTTCATATATTAAACTTGAACGATCGAAACCCAGACACGTAGGAGAAAATATGGAGAAATGAGAAGCAAGCGCATACACGTGCATAATCACAAATCTGCAATCACATACGTCTGGTTCTGCTACTTTTTCTGAAGTGGCCTGTTTGGTTTAGCTTATAGAATATGAGAGACATGCTTATGTATATATATATATATATATATATATATATATATATATATATATATATATATATATATATATATATATATACATAAGCATGTATGTATGTATATATATTTATATATATATGTATATATATAAATATATATGTATATATATATATATATATATAAATGTATATATATATATACATATATAGATACATATAGGTATATACATATATACAGAGAGAGATGTAATATATCGAAACAGCTGTCTGTGAATGACACAATAAAATATACGAATAAATCTATCCATCTATCTATCTATCCATCGATATATCTATCTATGAATATATATATATATATATATATATATATAGAGAGAGAGAGAGAGAGAGAGAGAGAAAGAAAGAAAGAGAATGAGAGAGACAGAGACAGAGAGAGACAGAGACAGAGAAAGACAGAGACAGAGAGAGGGGCAGAGAGAGAGAAATTAGTTGATGTGAGCAAAACATAATATACCAAAAGGTATCTCACCCATGATGAGAGTATGTCAATGGTCGATAAACCTGATAAGAAACAGGTTAGTCTATCCAATGCAACTGGGACAGAGGGGGGGACTTAAGAAATAATTACTGCCTCTTGGAACAAAATCATCACTATTACTGCCTAGAAAACATTCCTTTGTGTTCACTTTGCTCTGTCCGTCAATGTACATATGTATGTATAAATCACACATTAAAGCCACATTGAAAGAGCTGGAGAATCCAGAATCAAAAATCGCAATCCTCAGTATGCAAATATATATATACATATATATATATACATATAAATATATACATATATATATATATATATATATATATATATATATATATATATATATATATATATATATATATATATATATATATATATATATATATATATATTG
Source organism: Thysanoteuthis rhombus (assembly GCA_963457665.1). Lineage (NCBI taxonomy): Eukaryota > Metazoa > Mollusca > Cephalopoda > Oegopsida > Thysanoteuthidae > Thysanoteuthis > Thysanoteuthis major. The sequence continues at coordinate 62,933,736 of OY735202.1, forward strand.
AATACAGTTCCACATGTAGTATTTGCTCTAATATTCCAAGAATTCTATCCGTGTAGTGGAAAAAAAAATACAAGTTCTGAAGATATTTGGTCTTTTCATTGGTTGACTCAGATATTTCAACGGATTCATAAAATGATGTAAGGTATTCAATTGAATTTGATTATGATTGATCGATGTCTATGCTTTCCTGCCCCTGGTAGACCATTTTCATTGAAGCTATTGACCTGAATTGATTAAAACCTGTCTGAGTTTGTTCAGCTGGGATTTGTTTAAGTGTGTAAATAAGGTAACGTCTATCAGATATTTTGTTGGTGTTAGGAGTTGAAGTCATGAGGAATGAAATTCAAGATTGTCTTTATGCACAAACACATGTGTGATTGATAAGATGATTCCCGGTGGCTTTATTCACACAATCGTAGCAAAATCTTAGAGGCGAGTCACTTCGATCTTTACCAGTTTTATTGTTATACGTTTCAAGTATCAAAAGAGAAATTATTTCATTTCTGTGAAAATCATTTGACTTTAGGATGCAAGTAAGATATATTCATTCTTTTCGTTTGAAGAATCAAAAAAAGTGCCATGCAATGGATAACCAAAACTTGTTTTGATGATGCAGTAAGTGAAAACAATGGACGCTACCAGGCAAATGATGAAAAAAATGAGGTTTTTACGTCGTGTTGATATCCCACCTTTTCGTCGAGAATGAATTGAAATTATATAAACCAATTCATGATTTTTTGTTTTTTTCGAATTTTATAACTGGGGTTTTGGGAATTCATTCGTTTATTCAGCGGCTGGCGGATGTATATTCTCGTGAACCATAGTCAGTAAAACTCTTTTCAGTAGTTGTTCGAGTGTAATCTGCTCGTGTCTTAATTATTTTGTGTTTTATGTATGTTAATTGAATATATAGGGAGCTGAATTAAAGAAAGTAATCGGTTGAAAGATAAAAAGTTATTGAAATCAAAATTGAATCTCAAAGATGAATATCATGGTGCTGGCCATCGGCACAGGCAAAATGGAAACATCAAGTCTGTCGAGATAAACAAAATCGACGGATGGAAGGAGTGACCAAAGACGCAGAAGACACGAGCAGTTGGCAAATACAAAGACATCTATAAGGAAAGTCTTCCAATTCTTTGAACCGCTCCCCCAAGTTTCACTTGGCACACCTTTAATTGTTGCATCGCTTTGAGAAGCGATGTGGAAGCAACTGTCACGGTTTACGAGCAAGTAGTATTGAGCATGGGCTGAGTGGAAAAGACAGCGTACTGTTACATCAATAAGTCAAGACGTGAAAGGTCTGAAACATAGTGGTTTGTAGTCGAGTCTATGATTTTATTATACTGTTTTAACAGAACAGAACAGAACGGGAGAGAGTTTTTTGTTGTCTTTCCCGTATCTTCTTTTACGTGCACATTTGCTTATTTTTATTGCGTCTTCCTACCAAGGGAAAAAAGGCATCTGCAGATGTGTTCAGGTAAATATTTATTGATTTAGTCAGTTCTTACTCTGATAAAACACACGCAAACTCACATGTACTTCGAAAGACATCTTATTGTTATGTATTGAAATTGTTCCTCATCTGGTTGGTTCCCTTGCTCTAGCGCGTTTGCAGTTGTGTGTGTGACTGTATTGTAACATCAATTTATTGATTAGCTTATCTACATCTACCTAACGTCTAGGTTGAAACGCCGTTCTCCAAGACATATTATCAAGTCTTGGGTGCTTTCAATGCATTACAACATGGGACTTTTTAAGTATTTGTTGGGTTTTAGAAAAAAACATAAAACAAGATTTCTTCAAAATTCCCAATATAACTTTAAAGCTCAGCTGAGGAGTTATTTTCTGTTAATCGAAGTTATTTTCCGATGTCAAGTAGCCGCCTCAATTAGCATTAAGCCGTCTAACACCTGTGTATAGAGTGAAATTTAGATTTTTTTTATCGAGTAATTTCTGTGCCTTTTCTAACGTTATTGGGGGATGTAGTACTTGCTCATTGAGGATGCCTGTAATCAAGCACTTATTTGAACGGGAATCTGGCCTGCGTGCTCGGTTAGCTACGTGTGGTAGATTGAAAAAAGAAGGAGAAGGAATTCTCGGCGATCGCTGATAAAAAGATATCAACAACGTAAACGTTACTTCAAATCGATAAAAAGTTGTCATTTGGAGGTGGGGAGAGGAAAGATGCTTTTTGGAACGTTTATTACCCATGAGGTACATCCTTCACAGTTTGATGTTATTGTGTTGAAATAGCCAGTGACAGCTGATCTGCAGAATAATTTGAACTTCTATTGTTGAGTGTCAAGCCAATTATAATGTTTACATGTCAGCATATCATGAAAGTTGATGTTTTGCAATACAGAAATGAAAAAGCTTTGTGAGACATAAAAATTGCTCATATATATATATATATATATATATATATATATATATATACACATATATATGAATATATATATATATATATTTATATATATATATATATCTTTATGTATATATATATACATATATATGTATATATATATATATATATATATTTACATATATATATATCGAAATAAAGTAGCTATACATACATTGATATTGTGTGTGTGTGGTGTATGTGTGGTTCATGTGCGCGCGCGCGTGTGTGTGTGTGTGAGAGTGTGTGTGTGTGTGTTTTATATCCTATCATTGTTGTCTACAGGACTATCAGCTTCTAATTGCAGCTGACTGGACTATTATGATGACTATGCGGGAAGTACTTGCCCATTTTATCTTTCTTCATTCACATTGGCATGTAAGTCCCAAGATGTAATCTGTTGATATCCGACAGGTGAACAGAGGACATATAAAAATGAACACGAGACAAAGACATAAAGAGAGGGAGAGAGGGGGAGAGAGAGAGAGAGAAAGAGGGGGGGAAGACAAAAAGGTTATACGAAAAAGTCATGGCCGCTTGATTCTAAGAAGAGACGGATACTGCAGTCTCGACAGCGCGATATAAGGAGAAAAAAAAATTCAATTAGGAGTCAGACCACAACTGACTTAATCAATTAATTACATGTCCCATCTTCGCCATCATTCTCTCAGATTACACAGGTCTCCCTTCTTTTCTAAAATAAAAGCAATTTCTTCACTGATTCGACGCAAAATTATCTAATGAAAAGAACCATCTCTAAACTCACATCTGTATTTTTTATTTTTTAAAACAAAATGACAATATTTCTCCACCTGTCTCCCTTTTTCTCTCTCTGTCTCTCCGTCTCTGTCTCTCTGTCTCTGTCTTTCCGTCTCTCTCACTCTGTCTGTCTCTCTGTCTGTCTGATTCTTTACTTCTGTGTTCCCAGTGCAATATAAGAATATAATTGGTCAAATGGAAGCATTCGAAAGACCGTGAAAATAAAGAAATAAATCACATTATTACCATTGTATAAATGCTACAAAACCCCAGGGCAACATTCAAGGATCAACTAAGTACTAATCATTGCTAAAATCATGTGTCGCTGTTTAATTCCCAAACAATATTTCAAATTTCCATTGTCGTACACCCTTTCTAGTGAGACAATTATCCTTGTAACCATATCTGATTGAAATCCCGTAATTCTGTACTTTTTCTCCAGCTTACTTGATTACAATGGGAGTCTTACCCATTTCCAACACTATTATTACCCATTTGCAAGACTCGTGTTTCTCATCACGAATTACCATTGAATTGTAGTTTGAACGCATCAGAGAATATTTCTGAGTAAACCTTTCTTAAATTTGGGAGACATATCACTGAAAAAGCACGACTTGCACGTAAGGAAAGAGCTGATATCACAAAATGCTACCACTTTCAAGTAAGTTGTTGTTTAGTTTGAACAAAGTCGTCTCCAAAAAAATTTACCGTTGTCCATCGAATTTGGAAATGATATTTCCTTCAAGAAAAGACGAAAGGGGGGAAATATAATAATACACTTTAATTTCAAGTTCTTCTTCAACACAAATTTCCTCTTTCTTCATCTTTTCCCTTCATTTTTCCCCTAATGAGCCTTTCTTCTGATAACTGCTTCTTGTGTTTGCTTTCAATAACATATCTGGCATGAATGTATGTGTCTTTTTTTTTTCGAAAAATACAGAAGTCAAACATGGATTAAGAAGTCTCATGACGAAATCAAAGAGAGAGGACGCTGCCCGAGATACCAACTCGAATGCCTATCTGAAAATCAGACATAGCTCAACACAATCCATCTTCGATGTGTCTATTGGAAAAAAATACCCACATTGACAAATCGTTTCCAAATCTATTTTTGTCTGTTGTAATTACAACTGCTTTCATCTAGAGTCCCATTCAATTCCAAGTTTCTCTAGATTTACTAATTCTTAAAACAAAAAACGAACCGAGAAGAAGAGGTAGTGCCAAGGTTCCAAGTACTTCACAAAGATTCATGCGAAAAATGCGTAGTGACGGCAAACAAATTGTATACTTTTTTTTCTAATAAAAACAAAGGGAGTGCATGCCACATTTTTCTTTTAATTTCAATATCAATATCATTTTCCTTGTGATTTTTTCATTCTTCCATCACCTTGCCCGTTTCTGATGTTTTTCCATCTGTTGATCGTTCCATCGAAAGAACGTATTTTTCTTAGATCAATTTATTTCCCTCCTCTCTCTCTCTCTCTCTCTCTCTCTCTCTCGCTTTCCATAACAGGGACGCCATACTAACCCTTCATTTTTCCATTCTTTATTTGAGATCAATGGCAATTCAATGCAATGAGTGAATAAATAACGTACAACAACAATTGAAAATGTAACGGTCTACGTTCAACACAATCAAACTCCTGATTACCAAGAGTGTTGTTAGCTCAGTCGGGAGGGAACAGTTGTGTTAATGAGGCTTTCTGGTTGGAATCTTTCATGATGCTCAAATCTCATTGCTTACATGGTCAGCTATTTGATACGATATTCGGCTACCGGTGCAGGACTGCATAGTCCTAGTCAATTATCATATTTTGTCGAACAAAAGTGTCCAATCTAATCACATAAATTCACACACATAAAAAAGAATATATACATATATATATACATATATATATATATATATATATATATATATATATATATATATATATATATATATATATATATACACACACATACATATATATATACACACACACATATATATATATATATATATATATATATATATATATATATATATATATAAGGTGTGCATACCTCACGTATTTACGAGTGTTAACATTCGTATTTACACTTTCCTGCTGATATGCCTGAATGTTTTGATGTTTATTTTAGTGTATATCATCAAAAGTTTTGTAACTAGAATTTTGATTCCAGAGAGAGAGAGAGAGAGAGAGAGAGAGAGGGAGAGAGAGAGAAAGAGATAGAGAGACGGACAGACAAACCGACAGACAGAAAGAAGCAGAAACAGAGACGGAGAGAAAGAGAGTGAGAGGATGCAAAGCCTCGCCCACGCCCAACTGGAATTATATTCAATTTTTGCTGGTGCCCAACTTTGGAATATTTATTTCAGTTATCAAATGATGATCAAGTTTCTTTTCAATTTTACGGGTGTTTTATGTTCAGTTGAGAGAGTATTGATTTCAATAACTATAAGTTTGAACGCTATTAACTCTTGAAACCAAGGGATTGAATGAAGGTTGGTGTACATGAATCATAATTGTGTATGCATGTGCATATATGTGTGAAAATAAACACTTGATTTTTTACTGCCAAATCGTACCACGTGTTGTAAGAAAACAAACAGCAGATACTTCTGAGTCAGTTTGCGAAGGAGAGAAGAATCTGTCGACGTGTGCAGCCGACTATAGAGTTGTAGACGATAAGGAAATGGGTCAGGGTGAATGAATAATTGAATGAACAGACAGGTCAATGGATGTATTCACGTCTGTCAAAATTTGGGAAAGGTGTATATCCAACGACGGACACTAAAAGGCTGCATTGGTTGCTGCTGTATATTCCACCTCTTAGTGCTAACACAGTTCACCGTATAACTGCGTACTACATGAAAGTAAAATTTTAAAATCAAAGACAATTAACCAGCTACGCTGTTATAATCTTATCAGGCTAATACTTCAAGGATTGGTTCAAGGATTAGTATCAAAAAGTCAGTCAAGGCAAAATTTTATTAGTGTAGGGGCCTTTTTTTTAATTTGAATAACATCTTCTCTACAGAGAGAAATCTCTTGTGCGGTGTTTACACACTCAAATTGTTACAAAAATGCAAAAAATGAATGAAAGGAAAGTCATGGGATTTAATAACAAAAGAAGAAAGTTTTATTCTGAGTGAGATAATGATTTATTTGAAAGAAATGTTTATGCACTTGTTAACAGAAGAAATTTGTTGGTCAATAAAAAACGAACACTTCAACATACAAGACTAGAAAGTGGTTCTATCTATCTTTATTGAATCAGGAAGATATAGTTTCGTTTATGTCTATAACCTTTCAAATTAAAGTCATTCAAGTGTATATTTCGATTATTTTTCTTCCAAGAATGAACTATATAGATCTTGAATTGGAGAGATGAAAAAAAGCACTTTCACCAAAACTACATGATTCGGAAAGCAGAAACAGACACCAAGTCAATAGACTTGGTTAATCAAATTTCGACTAAAATATTGCAGGAAGTCTGAAATTTTTCGTTTTATAGTGCTATATAAAGGTAGAGCCTGAATATCAAGCATCCGTGCTGATATCAATTCTTTCTCTGTGATGAATTGTATTCATATAAATTGTATAGGTACATAAGTCAATAATGAAAAATGTTTTTAATTGTAAATACAATGCTGCGATAATCGATAACTACTATATTATTATTATTATCATTACTATTGTTGTTGATGTTGTTGTTGTTATTATTATTATTATTGTTATTATCATTATCATTATCATCATCATTATTATTATGATTACTATCATTATTCTCATCAAAACAAGAGACTGCCAACATCACTTAGTCTCCAACGCACTTCACAGTAGCCAAAAGTAATCATTCCGTTACAATGCGGTCTGGATTGATAGATTTTATCTACACTGTTTTTTTTTTCGGTTGTCTTGCTAAGGATTCAACGGCTGTTGATGCCATTGTTCTAAAGATTAGATATAACTCTTGTGTGAGCTATCAATATCTTCTGTTTTTTTCTTTTTTTGGACAATCGTGTTTGGACTATCGTTTTCTTCAGCATACATATGTGTGTGTGTGTGTGTGAGAGAGAGAGAGAAAGTGGCATATACACGAACATACGCACAAATATTGGGAAATATAATATGATATGCAATTTTCTTAATAAGGATACAGACACACATGTGCATGTCCACATATATATATATATATGTGTATGTATGTGTGTGATCAATTCATCTATTCTCCCACAAGAGCAGATTGCAACTTAAGGTCAGGGCAGTACGTGGGCTAAAAAAGATAAACCCTTTAAAGATAGCTCCAGCCAATGCAACTTTGATAGCTCAGCAACCGTGGTTGCTAAAAGATCTGCAGTCACGAAAAGCGTCAGGACGATCCCGACCTGTCCCTTTGAGTGCAATGAGTTTTCCCCCTGGACAATGGATCCCCCGTAGTTATAGTAAGGGAACTGAAAAGGCAATATATGTGGATCAGGCCCAATAGTATCCGTAGCTGCGTGTCATGGAGGTCATTTGTTGTCTTTGTATATATATATATATATATATACATATATATATATATATAGGTCGGTGTGTCTGTGTGTCCTTGTATCTTTGTGTGTCTTTGTGTGTCCGTGTGTTTGACAAAAAGATTTTAAGTTGCAGTAAAATATTTAGATTCCTTTTTTTAAAAAAATGATCCCATCTTTACGCTGTTGATGTATCACTTAGCCTAAAGAATGTAAATAGCATAAATAAGTGAAAAAAAGAGGGCTGCTTCAGGAAACAAACCTGTGACATATTGAGTAGCTGCATTGACTTAGTGCTGCTCTTAAAGCTGCTCGTAATGCAAATGCCCTAAGAACAGCTTCCACCATATATACATATATATATATAGAGAGAGAGAGAGAGAGAGAAAGAGAGAGAGAGAGAGAGACGGACAGAGAGAGAGAGAGAGGGGGAGTGGGAGAGAGAGAGGAAGAAAAAGTAAGGGGGAGAGAGAGGAAATGAGAGAGAGGTGAGAGGGAAAAAGAGGGAGATATGGATGGAGATAAAATAAAGGAGGGAGAATAGACAGATGGACAGGGACTGGCTTGATTGAGTAAGGTGGAAACTCGATTTATGTCCATTTTATGATAGTAGCTCAATGGATCCCACATTCCTCTGCTCCAATGTTCATTTTTTTTTCTTCCTCGATTCAATCATCTTTTAATAAATTTCTTTCCGTTTCTAAGTCAACGTAAATAATGCCCCTATTTCACTCGATCACACCATATTCACCGACGCACAGCCTTAAGAAGACCTGTCAATTAACATTATTCCCACAGCCTCAAAGGATCGTCTCACGTACAGCAGCTACTCTATCATGGCTCTCTTCTAATTTCTTTTTTCTCCCTCCTACATCTTCATTAACTATTTCTTTCAAACTTCCGCTTGAGTCTTCATTTTTCAACTTTTTCTTCTCTTCCAGTCTTTTCACCTACTAAAGACGAGACAAACTCAAAGCACATAAAATCGCCTCAACTCCAATAATTTGATTTCGGTTCTCAAAGTACGATAATCCGAACCTTGTGCACTGTGGAAAACAAACACACAGACACACACAGACACACACACACACACACATACACACACTCCCATACATATATATGTGTGCTGATGTGTGTGTCTGTGTTTGTTTGTATCTGTGTGTCTTTGTGTATCTGTGTGTGTCAGTGTGTATGTATGTGTGTCTGTGTGTGTTATATTTAAAGTAAATTGGGCCGTTGCAAGTGTCGAATCTGGGATTGATCAGATTGTAAGGCCTCCGTAATGTTGCTCTTATCATTTGCGTAACAGTTATGTGAAAATTGTTTCCAGACATTTTTGTGACTGTCAACTGGAAGTTGTAATCCGGACTTTCATTGACCCTACTTTAAATGTATTCCTCAACGACTATTTCGGGGAGACAGTCGAATAAACGAGGTGTTTTTTATTTCAATTTTTTTACTATTCCTTTTCATAAACTCATTCCGAAAACATTTAGTTAATAATTTGAGCACACCAAACTTTTGTATTTAAATCCTTACTGTCAGTAATGGTGATCAAAAGATTTAGCCCATTATTTTTCGAAATATTTAGCATAAATTCTAAAATGTGTGGTTTAAAGACTAGTGCCTGACTTTTTAGTTACGATCAAGAGATATCAACGGGGATTTCATCACAGGAACATGAATACGGCAAACATAATACGCTTTGATTATATGCTACACCATGGAATTTTTATGAACTGCGATGGTTCGACCTATTTGTCTCTATTGGATGTCAAATAGTCCATATAACACAATATGTACTCACTCAATATCTATTTTGAAACTAAGCACGCACGCTCCAGCGTGCACACGCACACACACGAACACACGCACACGCACACACACACAGACTTATGAACATCAATTTTCTTCGATTAAATGAATCTCAATGACATTGTCTGTTACTCCCTGTCCCTTCCTTTACCACCTTTTGTCTCTTCACTTGCTCTCTGTCCCAGTCCATCATACAATTACATAGCTATAAAATCTCAACGATTCATTCCTTTTGCTTTTCTTTTACGTTCTTCGTACTGATGTTAAAGGATGGGCTTTCAATTGCAATTTAGGCATGAGTTTGTCTTTTCCCTTTGACAAAAGAATAGGGGAGTGAAGAAAGATTTTCCTGAATGACTGAAAAGAGAAGCAAAAGAAACGAATCGTTGAAATTTTAAAGCTACTTTAGTACGCATTCATCATAACAATTAGAAACCCGATGTAGAATTTTGAAAATGATGAATCAGAATCGCTCAAGAAATGTAACATTGACTGATGTTTATGAATAATAAAGAATTTAATATAAACAATCGTACTGCAGCAACAATGCATCGGAGGCAAAAATATCATTTAATCAAGCAAATAAATATCAGCTGTCAGAGTTGAACTGCATGTAAGGGAAACGATGAAAAAATACTTGAACCTTGTCATCCAAATGAAATATCTAAACATTCATATAAAATTAAGGTTTTAACCAACATGATCTGAGCAATTAAAAGAGCATTAGGGAGCTCAGAACAAGAATTCGTGTCCAGTCGTGGGAATATCAATCGTGGACCTTGAATAGTTTGAGCTTAATATATTTACAATGTACACATCTTCGAAATTTTGAAAAAAGATCGAATGGTCCTAATTCCATTGTTTCAACTCATACATCCGTAAATTCTTACCGTTCGTTTTATCAATGGCTTCCTGAATATCTCAGAATTGCAGACAATATTTTGTTCAACAGATAGCCTTGACTAAGTATATCCAACAAGATAAATTGGTTTCAATTTGTCGGGATATCTTTGATGAAACATTACAATTGTTAGTTTTCATCAATACGTTATTTCTTCTTTGTTAGTAGTAGTAGTAGTAGTAGTAGTAGTAGTAGTAGTAGTAGTAGTAGTAGTAGTAGTAGTAGTAGTAGTAATAGTAGCAGCAGTGTTCAGGTGTGAACATTGTTATCATCAATGATTCTCAACTAGTTCTTCCATTGTTGCCCTTGTCTGCAACAAACTGGTCATTTTAACCTCTCATGCTATCAAATGATACATTTGATCCGGAGAAGCCATGTGACTAATATAAAAGACCATCGCCTACATTTAAGATGTAAGAGTGAATTATTTGTTGCCATATTTCTCATCATGGACATGTCTCCTCCCTGGCCAGCGGTATCTAATGGCATTATAAAACCCAATGTCCATTGATATCGATTTCCCGTATCATAAATATCATGGGAAAATCTCAAGCAATGCTCAATGCTGGGAAGTCTATATATTTCAGGACAGAAATCTCATTGTGGAAATATTTAAGTAGATTTTCAGACTCATATGGTACTCCGAAAATTCATATGTAGGCAATAGATACGTCTCAACATCATGGTCAATTCCTGATCTAGGGTTTTTCTCAAACCTTTAAAGTTTGTTTTTTTTCCAAATTCAGCTTTCATCAACATTTTCATCTCAAGTAGGTTTCTTCATATGAGTCACTACAGAATACTTTCCCTTTTTTTTTCATCTATAATCTACATGGAACCATCAGAAGAACAAGAAATCAAATGAAACATCATACTAAATTTGCAGGTTTTCCGCGAAGAAGGCTCAACTTTAAAGAAAAAGAAACTTCTTCCACTGCTAAAAAAAGTATACAAAGAAGCATTATCCAGATAATAATTCATAGAGCTGAAATGTGGAATCAAGCCTGAAGACTGACCCTCAATCTGAGGAGCATGCATCATGTACCAGGTAAAACCACGCCTAACTCTGTATGAATAGATCTCAAAATGACACATTATACTTGAAAAAAAGACTGTAGTGATACAAAAATGTTAGACAACCACTGCACATCCAACATCTCGACTCACATCGTTGATACCCTTTGACCACATGCAAAACCAGGGCTGACAACATATAAGATTGAAGGATAGGTCCAAAAAAGGACTGTCTCGGTGACACCAACAATGGAACCGGTCTACCAAATCTTAGCAATCTTCTATTTTTTCTTTCTTACGGGTCAGTGTTGTTTTCCCTATACGTATTTCAGATGGACATTAAATGGTATTCTTCTGTGCTGCATCCACTCATGGAAGAAACATCATAACTTTGTGTAAACTGATTTAATTCTCTGTAAAAAGTTTAGTTCCCACAATTCATTCTGTTTGACACTCATGCATTTATTTTTCAAAAATAAGCTTTTTTTCATCCCATCGGGATGAGAGGGATTCAGTGACCGTCATGAAATTGAACAGTCTCCCCTGCCACCGTTGATGTTGAATTACATGGATGATACATCTGTTTTCTACTCGTTCCCGAATGCTTTCATGGAAGAGGAAAACAAAAAAACAAAAAAGACGTCATTGCAAATAACTCAACCATTTTCCTGCATTAAATATTACTTGAAAACTACAGGTTGGAAACAATTACTCTTCTCCCAGAGCAGATTCTAGATCAACTTAAAACCGAAAGACCCAGCTTGTGTCTGATATCAATTTCAATTGTAATCGATTTAAGTCAAGAACCTTCACCGTAGTTAGGTCGGATTTCTTAAGATAGCTTCATATTAGCTACAACTGAAATGACCAAACTGAGAGACATTCTTTAGACTCTATCTTGCATTTACTTAATGACATTCCTTTCCCTTCATTCTTTTTATCTGTATATCCTTATCCCGGTAAATCCTTCCACATATCTGTGATGGCAGAAACTCCAGTCCTCATCTATTCACTCATGAATTGAACTTATCACTGTTGTTAACCTATTTGTTTGCTCTTATATCTACGTTTCGTTAACAATCCAACTAACTGTGTACGAACCTTGTTTTTTCTGCTTAAGCAGTGAACAGGCTACTTATTTATGTCCTGAGATCAATCCTGGTAATTGTATTCTATGAAACTGATATAATTAGCAGCGCAGCCTTAAAAAAGATTTTATAATTTTGTAGTAATCAAAGAGTTGTCAGTTATAACCATGACGGGCTTAACCATGAAGAGATGTTCTATCAAGATACCTGGCCGGGATATAACATACAGGGGACAGTGATATCATATCATTTTCAAGGGTTTGCTGGTTTTCCTTTTGGTACTAATAGAAAATATAAGAGCACAGGCCACAAGGATATAGAGTTTTGGCGTGGAACTGTGTTAAGCAGTCATTAGCAAATTATCACAAACGAATTACTGTTGGTGCCCAGCAACAAATTATGTTAATATTTGTAATGAAATCGGCTCTCCATTGAGGAGTAGTTGAGTGGCTTGTCTTGCACATCTTCACTACACTTAGTGTGCTGGATATGTAGCTTTGCAACAAACTAAACAACCCTGGTGCTTAACAAGCTCCTCTCAACAAACATTACAATTAATCTAGTCATGGGCAGATGCTCTACACAAATGACTTTACACCGATGAGCCTAAAGTTACGAAGCTCTCTCTCTCTCTCTTTACACCATCACTTCTGAAGTGAGTTGAGCATATGATACCAGGACCTATGGGTGCCAAAATATACAGAGTAAGCTTTTGACTTTTATTATTAAAGTGAACTCTTCCTGGTATGCCTCACACTCTTGGCTATGTATTTTCCCAGCTCATGATGGAAAAATATTGATATATTGTCGCATATTGACAAGAATTGGCACAAAATAAAACATTTGAATAAGAGCATAAATTTCTTCTCTTCACAGCGTTATATCTCTGAATTTTTATGCTCTTTTCATTAATTTCGTTCCTTCTTGCTCTCTCTATTCCTTCTTTTTGATTTATCCTATCATACGCGGCGTGTGAACATAAATGGCACGATATAAATCATTTATATCGTTTGACTGTACACTTGTACGAAAATCATTTTTTATGATTGATTTATTACTTTGGTTTATGAAAATCAGTAACTAAACTTTATTTTCACGTCGGATCTCCTTTTTTAATGCATGCAATGAAATATACAATTACTGTAAAACGTAATAGCCGTTGGTTCCTTGGTCAAAACACTCAAAAAAATGCTTTAAATGATAAACAACAATTTTCACGACGGCAGGAGTTTAATTCATACTCGATATTATTTTTCTGTGAAGTTGCACCAATATACTTGTATTCTATACTTTATCAAAAAATATCCCATGAGATCATTTAAGTTGGAAATGTAATTTTCGATTTGAATAAGATATCAGTATATTAATTATTCTTTGATAGTTTCCAATCTTACCTCTTTGGATGCCAATTTGCATAGTAATATATATATATATATATATATATATATATATATATATATATATATATATATATATATATATATATATATATATATATATATATATATATATATATATATATATATATATATATATATATATATATATATATAATACTATGCAAATTGGCATCCAAAGATATATATACATATAATTGATTATGTTCGGTCACGTCTCTACTTGGTTGCGTACATGTGTGTAGGGGGTGTATGTGTGGGTGAGTCCTGTAACTGATTCTGATTCTTTAGCAGGTGACTCATTGATTTGTTGACTCTTAGATGAGAGTTAAATAATGAGCTATAATGACATTCAAGATCTTTTTTTTTAGATGAAAAAATTATCATTAGCTCATAAAAGATTCATTATAATCCAGATATCAAATCACTCAAAATAAAAAGAACTTTTAGATTTCAAAATACCTTTTGTTTCGACCGGTTTGTTCCGGCTCCTGGTGCAGTGAAAGAAAAAACATTTGCTTTCCCAGTGTGAGAGACTTACATAGCGTATTTTCGGTATTTTGATTTGCATCTCACGGATACTATGCATTAGTATCAGTGCACCCTTAATGATACAGAAAGTCTGCTGTACTCAAGCTGATCACTGAAAACATCGTGAGAAAGAAACTCCTTGCCGCTTGGAGAGATGCAATCGGTTGCATATTTGAACACATGAAGTCGGTTTATAGACGTTACTCCATCCTGTTATTTCATTTCTCTCTCTCAAAATGCATCAGTTTTATTGAAAAATGATATTTTTTACAACTAACACAGTTTTCACGTTGCATTACAAGCAAACTAATTGCTTAAATTCAAAGTGCAAGTTGTTGAGATCCAATTACCGAGACATCCAGTACTTTACCTTCAGAGGTCATGTAGAGACCACTCCGAACCAACGGCTCTTTTTTTCAACTCTCTTACTGATTACTACTATCTCCCAATTTATCGAAAATGCATGTTGTTATCTTACCAAGGATGCATGTTTTTCAACACACACGTACACACCTGGGCATGAGTCTGCGCATGGTATCATGATACACATATAGTTATCTACTCATCCTTAGGTGGGTGAGTAATTACAAAACTATCAAGTAAATTAAAACATATGTTTAAATACTGATCAGCCCACGGATACATACTTCTTAATAGTCACAATATCTTCTTAATAGCCCCTTTTGAAGCCATCTAATCTACAACAGGAGCAGCAAAAAGGTCAACTTCTTAAACTTCATCGGTCAAGTGATCTGATGTTGTCGTATTACTTTCCCCAGCATAAGAAAACAGAATAACAGAATACAGAGGCAAAAATGTGAACTGGTCTCTATACCTTGCGATGTATTAGTAAAATTTCGAAATCACTGGCTTTCTGCCCTACATGCACCTATCACAAAACATCTATCCCTGTGCCTCTCTCTTCAATCTCTGATTTCCCTCCGAACTTTTGATTTGTGGTTTACATAATCGATTGGCATCACTTGGGACTGAAGTAGATGTTCCAAAAAACACAACCACTTTTTTAAAGCTGTATACTCATGATGCAGTTTTAAAACGATGTTTTTTCAAGACTAGATCAGATTAAAAAATGTCTCTGACGATGCATCAGGGTAGCTCCGAAACTAGTTTTACATCACTAAGGCAATGAGTTTCATCAGAATATTATATCTGGTATTTTACTATGTGCACACCTAAAACAGCTCTTATCCAATCAGGTATTAACATTGCAGGACTGCCAGACGTTTCTTTTGGGATATGGTACCATTATGTTAACAGAAGCGACTTGATCCAGTGAACGTTATATGATTGCTCTTCTATGGAGCAAAATTGTTGTACCAGCACTTCCAATGTTGAGGTAGCAGTTCGTTGCCAGAGCAGTTTGTACATTCTATGTGAATGATAACACCCAGTTTTCCCAAGCAGAATGCTGCCAAGTTCAGAACACTCCGCTACCAGTTTTTGATTTACCATATTTCATCCAGCAACCGTTACCTCCCAATAATAATTTTATTAGACAAAGCAAAAAATTGACTATGTGAGTTTTCCAGATCAGGATTTTGTACATCTGAATAAGTTTAGACTTTTGGTTGAAATAGGTACTGCGAGACTAGATGGTTATGTTCATGCTAATATGTAGTCTTCTCTTAATCTCAATTAGCATTATTTGCAAGTTGTGTATCTATAGCCATTTTATAAGCTTTCACTTAATCGGAAACTTTTTGGTTAACGTACACATCTTGGCTACCCAGAGCCTTGTCAGGAGTCACTGATTGTTTTCCCTTTGTGACACTATAACAGAATGTTACTTACTGCAACCGAACATGAGCACTACGATTGGGTTGACCATTCTCCTATTCAGATCAGTAGCTGCCAATATAGGTTATGTGCATGATAAATGTTGACAGGGTTCAAAGAGATACATCGATGAAGGTTCTATTTTTTCGTCGTTTTTGTTTGGTTGTTTTCTTTGGGAAGGGTTTTTTGCTTTTGAGCCTACCTTTGATTTGATGAAAAGCATATATCTTATGTTTTACTTTTGTATTTTAATGATTCAGTCTGTTCACTTGGCCTTTCATTTTCCAAATATTCTTGTTTGTATTGGATTCATAATCACACAGAATAATCATGAAAACTATTACTGTCATTTCAAACTTTTTCATGAATTGACTTTCTGTTTACACTGTCTAGACAGACGGATCAACTGTACAGACTGTTCACCACTGACATTCTGATCTCAGGGAATATATATATTTTTATTTTCTTTGGAATCGTAAAGGTTTGTCTGATAGCCTTTTGCTTAGTAATACAGAAAAAAAAGAAGTTGGTTAGACACCAACTAGAAACTGTCATGTGGCCAACATATTTTGGGATCTGTATTTGGGATGATGAATTAAATTTGTCAGTAGAAGTTTGGTAAAAAACTCTTTGTTGATAAAATAAGGGGAAGATGTTGATATTTTCACACCTCTTGTCCAGCCTGTACGCGTGATATATACATACATTACAAGCCATCAAGTAACCAGCCATCCATGACAACTCACAAACTGACAGAAACTTATGTTGACGATTTTGTGAGAGTCTTGTGCTGATGGTTTCGAAATTATCATAACTTCTGTCGGAAATAAAATCGGTTAAACTTAAAGATACGATTTTTTTTGCTACAATCTTTTGAAAAAAGAGAAGTTAAGGAGTTTCGATTACATTGAAGCTTTGTTCAGTTTAATCTGTTTATTTAAAATGCATTCATAGGAAAATTGCGATACATCGTTTCTTTTTGACATTTAATGTTTGGCGGGTGAAATTCAATCGAACACAAAAAAGAAACACATTGCCCTTTGTAAGATATCAAAGGGAAGTTTAATAACGTAATCGAATTTAAAGGCAAAGGAAAGTAAAAGAATAACCTATGAAATTCAATTTCCATTCAAGAAATCGAGTGATGAAATATATTCGTATTTTTCCTAATATAAAAACATTAATGAAAACATTCTTTTATACTTCCATAAACTAGAATATTTATCTTTCTTCAACGGTTTATATCTTGGATGTATTTTTTCGAAATTTCATTCCTGTTAAATAATTCAATGTGCTTGTTACGATAGTGCATTATTAGGAGCATGATAATTCACTTAACATCGGCTTAAATGCAGTTATCGGGATATAATTAGATTGATTTCGATGAATATTGTATTTGAGCGGTGAATACATTCTTTAATGTAATTTTCAGACTGCCATCAGGCTGGAGGCATATTATGAAACGATATAGATAATGAATGAATAACATGGAAATAGGAAAAATGTACACAGCCAATCATCCCTGCGTAAAAACTCACAAACAGATGCATATAGATATATTTATTTTATATACACTTTACTATCAACAAATCATATGCATTTTATACATGTGTTCTAAATCTTATCAAAACTAATCATCTTAGGAAGTTATCGAAATATACATATTTTATCCGTTCGGGTTCCGATGTAGTATTGTTGAGGCACGGTAGAACGGATTAATGTAACCAAGTATTCGATTAAAATAATCGCATATTGAAATATCATAAGATCCTGATCAAGGCAGTATGAAGAGTACGGAGATTTTCGAATGGATTGACCAAATAAAGATATACCTGCTTTACATACAAAGAACACATCAAATTGAACATAAGTTCAGGTAATACTTTTGAAATGGTATCGTGTATCAAATTACTATGATTCATATATTTGTCGTGACATCATGATCATCCTTTTAGCGTCCGTCGTTGGACTGATACTTTCCAAAGGTTTTGCCAGACCTCGATCATTAGAGTCTCAGAGCCAAGGCTTCTTGTCAGCCAGGATTTATGATGTGATAATTGTGTCCTGTGATCTACTGATGTTTTTGAGTAATGTCCATTGAGGTCAAGTTGAATCTTTTTCCGTTTTTTGCCCCTTCGAAACGAAGCTTTCAAAGTGCTTTATCTTTGTGAATCATTTACTTTGTTGATTCGTACTATTTTATGAAGCACTTGTCTCAATATGATATCAAATTAAATACAGATACTCTTTGTAAGGCTTTTTTCGACACTTACATTCTGTACGTACGGTGAATAATGGCGTGCTGTCTTATTTGAACGGCAAAAATTCAATCATGTTGTGATATGCGTCGATAGACAGAAAGGATGTATTTTATCCGTTGCACTGCAGATGCAGGAATACATATTTTTATACATCCGCTCCCTGAGTGAATTCATTTTCAGCTTCCATATAGTAAACGTATCTAACGATTTGTTTTTAGCATGAACAATCTGATAAATTTTATTTGTAAAGCAGCTTCTTACAAGGCGTACTGCAAATGAATAGTTACAAAGCCAGAATTAGCAAAAAGTGAACGAAAATCTTCCGTAATATATGGAAGTGGAAGTATGAAAATGCTGTTTAAAAAATGTTGATGATTTACCATTCCGGCTTTGAATGAATAATGATTACGTCCTTGCATAATACTTGAAATTGCCCGTATCTTTTCATACGTAGCGTCATGGCCAAAATTTTTCCAAAACCAGATATGGATCGATTAAGAATTACAACATGAGAACCGACGGAGCTGCATTCTGAATATTTCATTTTTATCTTGAAATATATGATTTTTTTTTTTTAAGACTATTGTTATTTTTCGTTCTTGCCCGGGTATATGTGGACGATACTCACATACTTAATCAAAGAGTAACCATTTCCAGGCGCAAAAAGGTGATAGAGAGGTCTTAATTATAATGTGAAGAAAATACTTGAAAAAAAGAAAAGATGATGAGGATGATGGTAATGATCAGAAAGATCAACAAGTACAAGTAAGGAGTCAAAGCAGAGGAAGGGACGGACAAAGATGGCGGCTGCAGTGTTAAGGATAGTGCTGGAGATTTTCAGAAATAAAATCATGGGCGCAGGGGAAACTAATAAGAACAACCATTATGGATAACGGATATTTCTGAAAGACATAAGGAATTCCATGAGTATTTATCAATATTTAAGAACAGAAATGGAGAGAAAATATATAGAAAAAAAGTGACAAGAACGAAAACAAATGAATGGCGAATAACTTTTTCCTGGCGGAGCATAAAATAATCTTGAGTGAACTAGTTGACAGAATAACGCTGTCAGTCTTGCTAACGTATTTAAATGGCATGTTGGGCTAGAGATTTGACATCACTCTGACAGATAGTGCCAAAAGGGTTTCAACGTTAGAATAGGATTGTTACGTATTCAGTCTTATATTGCTGGCCTATATAATGGGTTCCAGTTACTACCGGATAGCAAGGGAATCCTCTACAATATTCATTGAGTTTCACACCAGAAGGAAGATCTACTTGTAAATGAAAAAATAAACTATATATATATATATATATATATATATATAGAGAGAGAGAGAGAGAGAGAGAGACAGACAGACAGACAGACAGACAGAGACAGAGAGACG
The DNA here is from genome assembly GCA_963457665.1 of Thysanoteuthis rhombus. NCBI lineage: Eukaryota > Metazoa > Mollusca > Cephalopoda > Oegopsida > Thysanoteuthidae > Thysanoteuthis > Thysanoteuthis major. Next base: position 62,953,592 of record OY735202.1, read on the forward strand.
GAGAGAGAGACAGAGACAAAGATAGAGACACAGAGAGAGAGACTGAGACAGAGAAGTGGAAGATAGAGACAAAGGAGGGGACTAGAGCGTGGATGAACTTCGAAAATGGGGGAACATTTTGTGAACAAAAAAAAGAGACTTGCAATGACATGAGATCAAATATTTCAATCAAAGAAAAACACTGAACACCTTGAAGCTGCTCTTGCCGATCGCATCAACAAAAGGGATTAGTTTCCTCTCCCGGACAAAGCGTTCTTTCCTGTTGTTAATAAAACAACAGAACCAACCCGTTATCGTAAATGCTAAGATGAGCAGAGAGGTATTGATTGACAAGCAAGTTCCATGGTGCATAACAATCTTTCGAAGAACATATATACGCATGTGCGTGCGGATGTGTGTATCCTGTGATATTTTCAATTATTCCTTCGCAATGTGTTAAAATTTCCTTATTTTTTCTCCTATACTGTCTTTCAACCCTTTATTCTTTATTGTAAATTCAAGTTTCCTGCCCTAAAAATTCTGTTTAATTATCCTTAACGATTTGAAAATCGTTTGAAATTTATCATGAAATGAGAATTATATTCTCGTCCAATTAGCCATTTTTGGAGCTTAGCCATCATTACCTGGATAATTCGCAGATAAACCAAATCTCTTGTTATTCCCCTTGGTATACTATCAATATGCACAACACGGTTAAATAACTCGGATCAATTGTATTTTATCTCTCACACTTATATGGAATCGTATTTTGCATTTATTCTTTCTATTGTCATTAAGTTTGTTTTCGATGCATTTTCTTTGTTTTTTTTTCTACCAATCTTTCTCCAACATTATATCTCTCCGTTATTTCTCTCAGAAATTTTACCTGAAAGTACAATTATTGTGGTGTAGCACACTCTTCCATAAACTAAATCCGTCTTATCTTTTTTTCCCCACAAATCCTCGACCTTCAATAATTCTAGTACATGATTCTTCGTTTTCGTATCTATATTATAATGAGCCAATAAACAAATGCTATTTTCTGGTTTCAATGATACGATAAAGTAAAAAATCATGATGAAATTTTGTTGGCGCCACTCCTTGGAGAATATATCAGTTCAGAGTTCAGTTGGCTGCAAAATACTTTTCGTAATACGATAATGCTGGGTCTCCGTTTTGCACTCACGAAAAAATCCATATCATAATGGTCCAATGATCGACTCGTGTATCATGAAGGTTATTCTGAGTCTTTTTCTCAGTCGCTGTATCGAACTTTGAGGCATTATAGCTGCGCTTATTTGCATTTTTCTGTTTCTTCCCTACCAAAAATCAAGACTCGTTGTTTATGATCAGTGTTGGTATAGCTGAAAAGAATATCTTGCAGTTTCAGAAATATGAACTGCCAGTACACCTAACGTTGCCCATCTAATATGTTCGAGTGTTTAATTTCAACTTTCTGGTGCTGAAAATAATAACGATCAAACTGCAACACCACCCATCTGTCTATAAATCACACTCCGGCAATTGGACACAGAACTCCACCCAGCTCAATGTCTCTGACCGTCTCCTCAACATTTGCTCAAATGATAGAAAAGATGCATCGGAGCAAAAAGCAGCTACGTCAGCATTTGCTGCGAATATGTGTTGGTCGACCTTTTTTCCTCGTGAATATTTAGTAGCTGTGATATTTGCGCACAGGATTAGTTCCTGCATTATTGCAGAATTGCAAAGCATCTTATCATTTAACAGGTGTGTAACAATAAATTGGAATAAGTCAATCACGATTGACTGGCAAAATAGAATTGAGTGATAGTGAATAACAAACATGGAGACTTCACTATCCATGAATCAACTATGTATTTTAATGCATATATACATGTTTTAACATATAGTCACAGGCAGACACACACACAAACACGTACACATATATGTATAAATATGAACAAAGCGCAAATGTGAGTTCATACCATCACATGTATGTATGTATGTATGAATGTATGCATGTATGTATGTATGTGTGTTAGTGTAAATATCCAATTATCTGTATATATGAGCAAATTTGGTAAACAGATATCCTGATACAGATGTGCGAGCATCCTCAGGATCGCCAGGGCATCTCCCTCTTGTAAAACTAAAGAAAAGTTTTGTTTTTTTTCCTCCAAACTTATCAATTACATGCTCAATGTGTCGTTAGGGATTATCAGATTCAACAATGTCATATTTTATCATTATTAATAATCTAATTCATCTGTTTCGGCGAGGGATTTTGCTCGATAAAAACACATTTTATTGTTAGGGTAAGTTTTGGTTCATCACAAGGAAAAACTGCTAAACAAGCATAAGCTTTGAGAAGAGAGAAATTCACTCCCTCAGTATTCATACAATGGGCAGAAAGTTTTGGTTAAGACCAGCATTATAGTTCCTCTGCCATGAGAACCCCCCCCCCGTCCACAAAGTTTGAATATAATCACAACTAATCAATTTATTTGGGGATTTCATTTTTTAATGGATTGAAAACGCATGGAAAACTTTGGACTTGGTCCCCAGATTCTATTTCCGGACTTTCAACCCATTTACTTTTTGACTCTTCCATCGCATTTCTTAGAAAAGTTTGATTTTTCGAATAAAGCATACGAATTATGGCAACACTGGTACACGCTGTATTGCGTGAAAGATGCCCTTATTTGGTATGCTGGCCGGATATGATAATGTTGAACCTATAAATATCTGGAAGGTCAGTGCCACCTATACTATTTTGATATCAGAGTCGAGTTGCCGACATAGGCATTTTTTTTTTTACACCAGGCTGCAGCCGTTTCGGTGTCTATATAACATATACTCGCAAGCATACATGTCAGTTTTATAGTATTTGATATGCTTGTGCTCTGAGATGTTTTTATGTATATTTTACATGTACATAAAAGCATCAACCATTTAAATCTGAACCAGTTTATAATGCCTTGATGCATCTTTTTATTGGCATGTAGTCAGTCACACTTTCAATACGATTTGATGAATACCTCTATAATCATCATTCTCCTGATAATCATTCTCCTCCTTAAAATCATCATCTTTTTAGTGTCTGTTGTTGAACAGATTCAGAGAATTTTCTCATCATGGGTATTTTGGTGTCAATACTTTCTAAACTTGTTTAGTTCGTCTGACTATGTTTCACTCTACCGGCCATGATTTTGCATATGATCATCAGGTATCCACATTGTCGTGATGTCCATTTGTGGTCTGACATTGTTGTATCATAACCAGCCAATTAAATTTGAATTTTTAAATCGATTCTATGAAATCATGGTCTCCTCTTAATATACCGTTCCGTCTTGTGATCACTCCATATTATGTTAAGCATGAATATTTCCTAAATGTTAAACTACCTTATCCTTCAAAATGATGAAAGTTTTTAACCTTTCATTTTTTATACATATATATTATATATATATATATATATATATATATATATATATATATATATATATATATGTGTGTGTGTGTGTGTGTGTGTGTGTGTGTGTGTGTGTGTTTATATGTGTTTATATATATATGTGTGAGTGTGTGTGTGATCTAGCACCTCTGGCCATATCTTTTAGTTCATAAGTACTCCACCAAACCCTTTCAACGAATATTTTTTTCTAATTTATCGACTTTATTGGGTCTTATTTTGACGGTATCATCGTAAACATTTTGATTATCCTGAATCTAGGTGTATCTAGTTATTTCACTGTATTTTACATGAAGAATACCAGTGGTGTCATTATCACCATTTATTCTGATCATCTTTATTCTTCAGAACGATTGTTTAGTCATTGCATGTGATGTTCAGTTATATAGAATTCCTTAATTTTTATGAATTTGTGCATTATGAATTTGACAACTATGTACCATTCAGAACTGACGTGTCCTCTCACCTAAATCAATTTCCCTGGCAATGGTTTTGTTTGATTGAGAAAAAATGTATTAAAAGAAAGTGTTATTCATGTTGATATGATAAAAAATGATATTGATATTATTTTTCAATAAGTTCGCCTATACTTTATCCCCATATTGTTTGATTCAGTTGCAACGTTTCAGCAATAGGTATCTGTCTGTTGATTGTTCATGTATAGTTTCCTCCGAATGGATTCCATGTTTCATCACAGCCGGTCAAGTGGCTCTGGTGATATTCAATTCAATTACATACTCCCCAGACAGACCTTGAGATTGTAAACATCCCAGCGAACTCAAACAAATGTTAACGAAATTCAATCACAGAAAAAATTTGATGAAGTTAGCGATCAGAATCAGCAGGATGAAGACACACATCTGAATATTTGACTTCATAAAGCCACGCATTCTAAAAAAATGAGTCCGGACAAAAGCTGGGAACATTGATGATCTTAAGATAATTATACGTGTGCTTCATCCGTATTTTACTGTGGCGTTTTCATTCTTTATTTCTAGAGCAAATTGTTGGCCACCTACTCGACCACAAAACATCTGAATATCGATCCTAGATCTTCAATATTACGGATGCATGGAAATGTCTTGTTCCGAAAAATGCTTGCCTAATTTGTTCGCTTGTAATGACAGCTCGCCAGAGGGACAGGTTCGGCATTTAGTTCAATAAGGGATTGATTAGACCTTCAAAAGAACACTTTATTGATCTTGAAGTGATTACTGCAGCTGCAGAATTGCAACGACAGAACTGCTGATGAAGACATTCTACTCTACATGAGGGATCGACAAGGAATTTTGGTATAACTGACTGCTATCTACGTATAAAGATCTTTTTATTATTTGTATTACAGAACATTCTGCTATATTAGTTAAGCTCCAGTGAGGCACAAAGCAAAAAATATAATGGATGAGATTTTGGAGAAAGTGATCTTCTTTTGGGGGCTTTTCAACAACCACTGGCCGAAATCAGAAATATTCTACTTACACAGACTAAGAAGCCAACCTTTTATTCTACTTAGCCTCGTTTAGTACAGTATATGGCCATATGCAGGTTAGATAAGAACGGAGTTGGAAGATGGCCAGGGACTTTTTCCTTGATATGGGGCAGGACAAATTTCCATACAGTTAATAATCATTATAATAATCGTTGAAATCTGATAAACTTCGTTTAGCATGGCACAAAGATGGAAATGATTGAATATTGGTTTGGAAATCGTTTTGCTGCATTATGCAAAGGAAAAAAGCTTCCCCGGCTATAGCATTTTACTTGTGTCCAAACATCGAGTATTGACTTTAGATCTTTCATATCTGTTCTGTGCAACCCACTAGAATCTATTATCCAAGTATGATTCCAAATATGCTAGATAAGAGAAGTTAGAAAAAATGTTCTGTACAAAGTGAGTACGTTTTGCTTGGTTTGAAAATCGTTGCCCATAACCCCCACGTTTCTGCCTGATTTCCAACAACAATATCAGTAACTAGAGGAGCCAACAAAAATTGAAGAACTGTAGCCATTAAAGACGGTGACATTTATTCTATTCTATTTTTTTCTGTATGTGTTTGTATTTTAGTGCTCCTGGTCATACTATTTTGTCTACTGATTGAAAATTCTCTATTATATCCCATGTATATATATAAAAAAAACGTGATTTTTGGATTGGTAGCTTTTCTGACTTTTTGGCAGTTTTATTCCATTTGGTCCATTGCTGACATCCGTATTTTCCTGACTATTGATGTTTTCGTATGTTTTTACTTAATACGGAATATTTTCGAAATTAGAAATGCTAATGATCTTCGAAGTAAAGTTTACTCAGACCAAATTAAAATTTGGATGGGATCTTTTTAAAAATCCTTTAATTCACTTTTTAGTTTCAATATTAGGAAATATTTGAAAGGGGAAACAATTTGTTTCATGTATATTACCCCAATGTTCTTTGTATGCCTTGATTTTGATTTTGTTAACAACATGATATTCATTCAGGATGACTCATCTTTTATTTCAATCAGCACAACTACACAAGCATTCATTGATGTTTAGTTTTCTGAATGGTAAATATCGGGAGAAAAAATTCTCTCAATAGATTCAAACTGTTGAAAAAATCAAAGGGAGTATAAATTGAACCTGATAAAATTTAATCCAAATCGATCAATCCCGAAGATATGTTAATTAGCATTGCTAAAATAATATAAATATATTTTGCTTGTATTTGGAGTCAATAAGTGGAACATAATCTATACTTTTCGATACTGAAGTTAATATCTTTGTAAGATAGTGGTACATGATTTTTTTGTTACGGCAGTACATACAATCTTAGGACATTTTTTCAAATAAGTAGTTCGTCACGAACTTTTCTGATTTTTTAACACTAATTACTGTTCTCAACTAATCTCCAAGCTAACTACTGAACTGATACGACTCTGCCTATGCTTTATTATCTGATGAAAACTGATGCTTCTAATTGTGAGTGAAGGTAATACTTTCATGTTTCTTGTACTCCCTCTTCGAACATTTTTAATAATTTTCATATATATCTCCATTTTTTCATCTCTCCACAGTCGTATATACTATATAATTGTCGTAGAGTGTGTTGACTGTTATTTGTCAAGTGTGACATGAATTCAAACCCTCTTGATAATAACTGGAGAGTGATGCTCTCGGGCCACCCTATAGACAAGACAAACGACGTCATGGATGTATATGTTTACCAAGTATTATATGATGGCCGGTTTTGTTTTATTGGCTACACACCTGTGAAACTCCAGTAAGTCTCTGAAAAAGCAGTTCCCGGTAAAGCAAGAGTTTTCTATCCTTTGAAGGTCCCATACACCCAGTATACCGACCATAATGTCTTCATACCTTTCTGCAAGACAACCAAAATAAGCACCACCATGTTATCATCATCATAATCATCATTCCTACTAGAAAATTGATTTTGCAGAAATATACTTTGATGTCATTATCCCTATTCAAAATAACATGTTTAACCTTTCGAAAATTAGATTAGAAGCACCATTACATAATTTAGGATGAAATGTAATGAAATAACTATCAACTTTGACAATCAACGAAAGATTACAGGAAAAAAAACAACTCTTTTTTATCTTGTATGCCCAAAAGAGGAAAACTATCAATAAGGGTAAGATCAACGGTCATAGAATTTTTTCATTTTCCTCATCGTCTTTCAAACCCTGATAATTTGTTCCCAATGTCTCCAAGGAGTTCATATATCCCTGGTTTCAAACCCATGATTTATTTACATGTCCACGAGCCTTACATTCATCTGTGTTTGCCATGAATTACCTGATATTGTTCGATTGTCAAGGAATGCTTGTACAGATTCTCTTTGGATATACATTGCACAAGTTCCAACCACTCATGGTGTGAGTGCATTGTTGGTCAATGCATAACAATTCCAGTGACTAGTTTCTGAAAAACAGTCACAACCAGTGCAACCTCTGTCACCACAAATAGTTTCATACAACCACAATCCCGAACTGGAGACTTGTTTACTCAATTACAAATCGTAACCTCCATTACCACTCGCCAATTTAAGTACCTTTGCTCTCTTTAAACCAATGTTCACTGTCGTATCTTAACAAACAGGACCCCTGTTGTAATCTAACGTTTCTAGCGTACAGATAATAGTAATTGGCAAGTTTTTTTCATGATATTTCCCAGGTGAAAGCAGTTGAAAGCCAAAACTGATCCCACCAATAGCTCCCGATTCACGGGATTATCAACGTTTTCAGATAGGTTTATTAGCTTGAAACTTGCAACAGAACAAGCCACTAATTGCTCCATAGATCTGCAAATCATAATTGGTAATGAGTTTATATGAATTGGTGATACGGAGCTGATCTTTGTTACGCTGCTGGGGAATAGGTAGAAAGCACTTAAAGTTATGAATAAACATCAAGCTATTTAATCAAATCGATATCCTCACTCAGAAAGGTCGGAAAGAGGTCATTTATGGAGATAACTTGATGACTTCCAAGTGCAATGTGGATTATATTCCTGACAAGTTTACCTTTAGTAATCAAATGTACCCACATGAACTAAGGCTTGTAACGAATAGATAAGAGAGCCTACTTAAGCGATGTACATCTATTATTCCTTGACAAAGGTTACAGATGAACATAAAAGCATGGAGCATACTATGCATTAGTTCACCCTGACGTTCTTGTTGCGTGAAACAGAAAAAGTCAAGAACACAATCAAAAAACAGACACAGGGTAGTCATGATGATGGTTGAACGCTCATTGTTTGTTCTTTTGTGGAGAAGAAAACATTGATACATCAACATTAGCAGCGGGCTTTTGGCGTCCATTGTTGGACATAAACCTTTTCACAAACATTCACCAACACAAATGCAATCTTTGAAATCTTAACTGACCAAATACGTATCTTAAATAAGGTATCTTCCTTTTCATGTTTTTCTGATGGTAAAAGATTTTGTCCAAGTAGTTTGTCAGAAATTGTATTTTGTAATTATTGCTGATAAACACAAAACATGCTAAGGTCATGAATTGCACCTGGAGTGATCCCATAATGAACCCCTTTTGACATTTGACTCACATGAAACACATGATACTGGAACATTTCGATTTCCTTTCCTCCATTTCTTAAGATAACACTTCTGAACGAATTGGAGTATGCTATATTTCCAAAGTTTCTCTGGGTACATTTATTCATATAATTCATAATATCATATTTTTCATAAAATGATCTTAGATTACTTTTTCTTGAAAAACTATACTCATGATTTTGTTCTAATGTAACTTTAGTAAGGTTTTTCATTTTCAAATTATTTGAATCGCTTTCTGCCATTGTCCTTTAGTTGAAATCTTTAGTATATCATTCCATACATATGTATATATATTTATTGCACCATAGCCACAAAATTCGATAATTTGCTTACTGAACTATGTTTCACGTATTGCCAGTTTAAACATAAAAGAAACAGTGTAGAAATGATATTTCATATAGTTTTCACCAAATTTTAGTAAAAGCATCATTTACATGTGGTTATCCAGAAGATAGAAAATTACACGTATTTGACAGTGATAACGCAGTGAAAAAAAAGAGAATACGTAATTCAAAAGGCCTTTTTCCAACTCTGTGATTTTGATACATAACAAAATTTACAAGGAAACAGAATGAATATTATCTTATAACTAAGAGCACTCATTGAAGTTCTGGATTTGCTTTTAAATGAAGAATCTATCTATTTAACAAAATTCATTCAAGTGATTTATGACCAACCGAACAATGTATAAAACGTGAATATTTTTCATTTTAACGAGTTTTGATTAATCGAACAGGCAATAAAAAATGTGCAATAACGCCTTGACAGTAAATCAAATTATTATCTACATGGAGCTCAGTTGAAAATTCTCTTTGGCTTAAAGGTAGAATCGGATTTTCTAATCAGTTTTTTTAATTTTATCTTCTATCTTAAAATGTTATGCATAACATGATTGTGTGTCAATATTCCTATCCGTGTGTATATGAGTGTGTGCAGAATCCTGTTTGGAATTTTCAATTTACTTTGACTTCTATTCATGGATGAAAAAAGTGATGATCCTTAGATAGTCCATCGTTTAACACACATGCTTTATGAATTTGGGGAGAGAGAAAATATAATTTTATAAATAATTTTATCGTGTCAGATATCAAAAGATCTATAGAACATCTCCACGAGATGTCCCTCTGGCATGCTTATATACTGGACTTGCGTTTAGTGATTAAGTTATATAATGGACTATGTAATCATCATAAGATTATTACATGGACCTGAGTGACTGAAAAAAAAGTCTGTATACGAGAAGGCAGAGTGAATGGAGTGGAACTCTCAGATTTGAGGATAATGTCTCCTCTCTTATCAACGTGCTTGGGGTCTACATCAGGCGGCCTAAAGAAAAAATAGTCATGGCAAACAAATATTGTAGTGGAACACCCAACCTAGCCCAAATGATTCACACACACACACACACACACACTCATTAACCCGTATATATATATATATATATATATATATATATATATATATATATATATGTATATATATATGTATATATATATATATATATATATATATATATATATATATATATATATATATATATATATATGAGAAATTGACATTTTGTTCAAACAGAACGAATTGAAAATTGCGATATGCTACATAGAAGCCAACCAAAAATAATTTCCCGTCGTTAGACGGTTAATATATCATTCAATTTAGTTGTTTATCCTATTAACGTTGTCTAAAATGGATGATGTGTTAACAGTGTAACGACAACGAATAATTTCAGAAGGGTTTTTTTTAATAATATAACTCAATTCATAATTCATGCACACTTACATGCACACACACACACACACACACACATACATATGTGTGTGTGTATGTATGTATGTGTGCTTACTCTTGTGAAAAAATGTATGCATATACATATATATATATATATATATATATATATATATATATATATATATAAGTAAAATTGAAATTCGTTGATAAAACGAATTTCGTGTACATTTGCGTACATGTTTTCTCTCGGTATACAAGTTGTTTTTTTTAAAAATAAGCCTTGACTTTCGTTTTTACCAATTTTTTTGTGTCGTAGTTATTCTTGATTTTTGAAATTTCAAACGATGTTTTTCTTCGCTCATTAAGAACCTCCACGAATTTAGTTTCATTCAACGCTTCCCATCATCCAAGATATAATTCCATCTTCGGTATTCTTGTTTTTCTTGTATTTTTTTCTCTCAAATACTGATAAGACTATATTGATGTCTGCTCTGTGGATATCATTCATGCATATCAAGTTGTTTTGACTATATAAGCATTTTATATTATCCATATCTAGAACGTATTTATCATTGCTTTCCTACGACAAAATGGCGTAAAGACAACCAAATTATAATAATTAATCATACTGCAAAAATTTTGCAGTCCCCAACCCCCCAAAAGGATAATGGTGGAATGTAAGGTTGAACTGAGATAGTTTGAAGCACAGAAAACTGGGCTGAAGCCGCATGGTAGACGCTGAAAACTCACTCCAGAAGAAATGTTAGGTGATATTCTCGGTTTTCTCATTTTTTTGCAAAATATTATACAAAGAAATAATCTGTATACCTTGTTTTGTTCAATTTTTATCCAACTTCCAAACTTTTTTCAACCCAATATTTCGGGTACTTGATTGAATAGATAAGATATATTCTCTAAAAGTATCTCTGCCTTTTCTTTTTGTCACTTTACATGTCACCCTTGGGAAATCAAGGTTTGTCCAACCTTCCCCACAACAGTCTCTTTTAACTTCTATCATCTCCCCATTTTTCTTCCTTTGTAGATTTGTAAGAGATTCCTTGTCCTAAATAGATGTAGTGGTCTACTTCCCTCAGTTTTTGAAAATTCGATTTTGACAATCATATCCTTAATTTCGATGTGATTGTTGCACATAATTTCCGTTTTACTGAAGTTCATGTGTTGGCCAGCTTATTTGCTTTCTTCGTTTAGTTCATCCAGCATTAGCTGGAGGTCGTGTCGGTTCTATGGAAAGAGGGCGATGTCTTCTGCAAATCTCAGATTGCTTTTATATTCGCTGTCTATTTTGATTCCTAGACATGAAATTCCATAAAATAGATTAGCAGATGTTAATGGACGTTTCACGTCAAAATGTTATTGAATGGTGTTGAACTGGAAGAATCTCCAGTCACCAAAGTTGTTTGTATGGAATCTGCGTCAAGTGAACATCACTTGGTATTCAGCACATGCACCAATAGGTTTAAGCAATGTTCTACCATATCACCTTTGATGCTTTCCCATAGCCAAACAACTGATCCGTTTTCCACTAAACGTAATGTTTTTGACTGAAATGTCATTTTGGCTGTTGCCAAAGAAAATAAAAGTATTTTGGGTAGCATTCTGATGCATACAATACGTTTCCAACCTTGCGTCAAGAGAAAAAGATCCCTTTCTCCAGAGACGTATAATCAGGTTGGTTGATTTTGGAACCGTTGCATTGGAAAAATCCTGGAGTTATTTCTCAATAAAATTCAGTAAAGGTTTCATGCAGTGTACTCTTAGGATTATCTCAGGACTTTTGTCTCATTCTTCTTCAATACCTCTCTTATATTTTTTATAATCCCATTCCTCAGTTTTTCATTTTTCCCTTTCCATTCCTTTATTCGTGTCTGTTTTCTTCGTTCCTTCATTCTTTTGCCCCTTATTCTCATTCTTATATACCAATCCCTCTATTTGTATCCAGCATTACCCGTTTCCTTTTTTTCTCCCTTTTATGCCTAATCCTTTATTCTCATACCTCTATTATGTTGGTAGTATTATTTTTGGTTCCCAATGGTTTAACTTGTTGATGATAATGCAGTTTAAAAACTTTATCCCGATTCGTAACTATAATGATTATGCTTTTAAAAGAATAAAAATTGATTGTTGAAATAATACAGTTTTCAAATGAATCTTGTTAAAAAAAAAAAAATTTCTCTTTACATGAATTTTGACAATCAACTCATAGATGTCTCCCAAACTGATGTTGGAAGCTAAGAATCTGAATTTATTTGTCGATTGTTCAATTTCAAGCCCCGACCATCTGGCCTTGGACAAAGTTGATTTTCCTGAGTAAAAAAAAAAACAAACAAACCATCACCTTTACGTACGTATACCATGATTTCTTTAAAAAATGTTACTGGATAAATTTTATTAATTATAGAGGATCTTGGCAAATTATTGTTCCAATAAATTTGTAATTGTTTTTATGTCCGTAGTAGACAATATCAATTTTAACATTTTTCTTAAAAAATTGTGATAAAATATTTCGTCACATATTCAGTCAAATATCTTGGTCAAGAAATACTTAACAAGACCTACAAATATCGTTGAATGTTTTACTATCGTTATCATCAAATGATCTTCCCCAAGTACCTCTTGATCACCTGTAGCACATAGAGTTAAGTGTACTTTTAGGTAGTGTATGAAAAAGATTTTACCAAATAATTGCCTCAGGGAAAGTTGGGTTCACCACTTCTGATATGTAAAGCTTAGTGGTACTGGGTTGTAACAGAATTTACAGTTGCCATGGAAGCTACACTTGAACATGTACACATTATTCCTAGCTTTTGATGAACTTCTTCCATCTTTCGTATATTTTCGATACTAAATTTGTAAAATTCCTTTATTTGACCTGATATAAAATACTATCACTTATATCTTTGTACTAAAAATGGTTGTAAAGGGTTCAGAAAATGAAAAAGTCAACCAAACCAAATAATCAGATTTTTGTCAGAGAGGCAGATGTACTTGTCGATTATTCCAATAGACCCACTGATGACAGAGTTTAAGATTGTCAAAATAAGTTTCATTTCTTTTCCCAGAAAGAATTGTTTCGAAAGACTCCTGGAAATACTAAGAAATTTAATGACCCTCTCAAATTGGTCAATAGTCAGCAAGTTTCTGCTTGAAAGTTTTTATTAGGTTTCCATATTGCAAAGGATGGTAATAGAGCTAAAGTCAAATCATTTGCCAGATTCCTTATATATATATATATATATATATATATATATATATATATATATATATATATATATATATATATATATATATATATATGGAACTCGTCCTCAATATTATTTTCAGGGACATCTTAAGCTGAGCTGCATTAATCGACGAGGGCAGGGTTTTTTTTACTGAATTTCAATGGTCGATCTAACATTTAATTGATCCTCCATTTCTTTAGAGGGAAAAACTATGAGATTGTGAGACTTGCTTTAATCATGCAATGTTTATTGTCATTATACTATTCCATTCAGATATTTTCTTGGGTTTATGGTTCAAAAGTTTAAAGGTTTAAATCAACCGTAAACTAGAAGACACGAACGGAGTTGTAGCCATATCTAATTTCCCTTTAGCTCTGTTCAAATTCTCTACTGCAAGGCACTAATATCATTATCATGCCATCGGCTCAATCAAATGAAACCTGAAGAGTTTTAAACAGGGTTAGACGATCAATGTCAGAACAATTAAGGTCTGTGTGCCATCATGCCAATGTATCAGTGCAGTTAATTGAAAACAAAATGCACAAAGGCTCGAGCCGTTCGAAAGATATCAACTTCCAGCAGCGTTGTGGGAGCAGATTTGGTTAATTGAATAAGAACATGAACTCCTGAGATTTAAGTTCATTGAATATTATTAGCTTGTTTGCATAAAAAGAATTTATATCAATTTATTTCTAGTTACGTTGAATGCATCAATGGGAATTCGGTTACTGAGTGAATTTCGGGGAGCAAACCATCACTTGTCAAAATATTTTAACAGCATTAATCCTCTCATGAATTTTTTTTGATCTCTTTACTTTTTGGAATTGTTCATACAATGATGCAAATAGTCTTTTTTTGAGCTGATATTCGTATCGTGGTTTTTATGCAGTTGTATAATTTCAGCAGATGTACACTTCGGCAACACCAGGTGTCTATCGTAGACGGCAGCATTCTGGGATTCTTCTTCAACCTGCAATCCTGGATGTATTCCTATTTTCAGAGCTTGTCTGAGACTCTATCAGGTATCAATTTATACTTTTTTCGGAGATGGTGTCCTGGCTCTGTTGGATGAATACTAGTTGATGACTTTTCTCACAATAACTACCATCGAGCTGGTGACGATAAGATAAGGAACACTATCCAACAGAAGCTGTGTCTCTTACGTACATATTCCTTCTGCATGATCAGATCTGCATCATTTCATATTTTGCCACATGTTATCGGCTTTATAGTTTCTTCAATTCTCATCCTCAGCGGACAATCAATACCCGTTTTTCACTACATGCTACATGAGATGGTCTAGAGACAATTCTTACTTACATGTACACATATTATCAGGGATATAATTTTGAATTGACCATTTTTTTTATTTTAACAGGAGTTCTACATTTGAATGATTCCTTATTCCTGATATGCAATGCTCACAAACATTCGTAAAAATGTTCTATGGTTATTCATTTATCTATTTATTTATTTATCAGGTTTTATACTAGATATAAGGGCCAACAAGTTGATGGATTCAAATCTAACCCTTTCAAAGAGAATACCTGTGGAAAAAATAACATCCATTGAAGGTCATATCTGCGTTCATCGAAAATGTAGACCTGCCAAAAAAAAAAGAAAAAAAACTATCTGTAAGAATACTGATTAGACACTAGTTAGGAAGTGTCGCATGGCAAATATCATTTAAGAACAATACCAAATATACACTTCTGGACCTAATTAAAATAAACTTAGATCGTAAATAAAGACAGAATTTGAAAAGAAGTTTTGAGATTTGGGGGAGGGAGTGGAGGGGGATCCATTCACATTTTATAATAGAAATTTGCCGTTAGCTAATATTAGTGTTTTACGAGTTCCTGATTCATTTTGATTTTGTTTTTAATTCATTACAATCACTTACATTGTGAATTCATAGCTGTTAGTAAACTGTGCCAAATTAATTGAAGTATTAGTTCCTGGTGAAACTTTGACTGAAAACCTTGTTCCTCAGAATGACCAAAGATAATTTTGAAATGAATTATGGTTGATATTGTTCCATCAAATGAAGAAAAAATATAATGCCTACGATAATGTTTTGCAACCTAAGCTGGCAAAAAAAACCCATTAATTCCCTACCTGTCATATACAAATCTCAGCAAACATGATTACTAATTAACAAATCTATCTAAGGTCTTCCCTACGAACAAAAGGTATTTGCCAAATGCTTTGATGAGTGCTTCCCATCCTTCCATTGCCTTTTTAACTTTCGTTTCGGAGACCACGGGGCTTTATCTAATTTCATTGTTGGGGTTCAGGTTACAGGCCTCAGGATCTCAGCTCCAATTATCAGCTTAACTTATCAGTTTCTGTACTGCATCGATTTTTCCTCGCTTTGTTAATAGTAATCATGGTGACTTTTTACCACCATATCATTGCAATGCAGGATCAGCAGCGAGCTTAAGGGGTTTGCACAACAAAAAAAAAATGAGTGGAAGAAAAACTAAAAACCTAAAAAAAAAGTTTCAATCTATAAGAAAATAGGCCCAGGATTCTTACAAATAACAAAAAGGAAAAGAACAAATTCTGTTTGAGAACTATGATGCTGTTTATACCAATTTGAGAGCATCTCTCTACTTTTGTTTCTGTATTTTCTATAATAGAACTATGATTTTTTTTCAAACTAATTTCTGTTAAAACAGCCAAAGCAAATATAAATCATCCAAAATGCTATATAATTCATTTGCAAAGGGAGAAACTGTTGTTTTTTTTCTTTTTTCTTCTTTTATTTTCTCCTTCCTATTTTTTTATTTTTATTCTTTATTTCGGAAATGGATCCAAGAAAATAGGTCTGAAGCAGTGTTACATAGAAAAAAAACAATACCCTCTTTATATGGATTCATTGTAGTTAATACAGCCAAAGCCGACGAAGATGATTTAAATTGCCCTAAGTATTGATAAAATATTGAAACTTGATTTTCTTCCATGTTTTTTTTTCCTATAATCTAATATACGCATGACATAAGAGCTGACGGGGCTTCAGGAGTGTTCTTGCTGAATCAATGAGGCCCTGACCCATTTTTGCTTCGTTATTTCAGCAGTGGATATTACTTCAGTCCCTAATACCTTTTAGGTTGTGCTTCATGTATCTGCCAAAAATTTTTTTATGACTATCAAGAAATGAAAAGCCTTATAAAAGTGATAATTTTGGAATCAGTAATATCAAATACTGAATATTTCATCCAGATTAAAAGTGGTTTGTAGTGTATAGCAATTGCAAAACCAGTGAAATAGAATCGATAAGCCTGGGATACTTCAATTCAATATTCTTGCCTCTCTGCATCGTTTCATAAATTTATTTATATACACACAAAGATACATAGAAAAACACACACACACACACATGCACACACACACATATACATATATATATATGTATATATATATATATATATATATATATATATATACATATATATATATATATATATATATATATATATATATATTATTGTGCAATCCACAGATAGCTGTGTTCGTAGTAGAATAATGGACCTGTATGGTTAAAATAAATATCCTGACAACTGTTAAACTTACTACCTCAATAAGTTGGAACAAGAATGATGACAAAATATTCATTCTGAATTAAAAGGGATGTGAGTTTGTGTCCTGCAAAGAAGGTAGTCTTCATTTCTGATCTGCACTGTTGAGTAATGTTAGTAAAATGAAAATGGAGAGAGTTGCAATATGAGAGGCAGCACAAAATACTATTGATTAACTACCAACAAATATCATCTGTTTTAACATCTTTTATTTCAGTATTCAATTTTTGCAGTAAATAGACGCTTTGCAGTTTTATGCATTTTTTCTGCATATGTTGCAACATTGTTGATAACAAAAGCAACTCAAGGCCAGTATTTTACATCGAATATTTTAATCAGATGGGCGAGAGCATATTTGCTTAGGTAAGCATTTTCCATGGGAAAAATTTTTTTCCAGAAATGAATAAGTTAATACGTATCGGAGCGAATCATTAAGCGTTACCAAAAGATAAAAACTCAAATTTGGAACCAGTGAGAAGCGTGTTCAACATCTGTTCCAGAGATTGCAAGACAGTGGATTATATTAAAGGAAATCCAGAAACCATTACAAAACCCAATTGACTAGCCATGTTTCAGGAATATTAGATAATCATTCGACATCATGACTTATGATATGTAAACTGAGAAATCATATGTGCAAATACAGTTGGAAAAAAATTCAGAAGTTAAGAGACTGTTTGATCTGCAACTCCCATGACAGAGAGTTCTGAGGAATCTGGGGAAACGATTGACTCTGGAACACTGCTTTTGCAAATGATGATGATGATGGTGATGTTGGTGGTTTTGGCAACAATTATCAAGATCTGAACGTTGAAGTGAATCTTCATTAAGAGAATCAAAGGATGTATAGAAAAAAATTATCTGGAGATAAAAATATAAATATGAAAACTTTGAATCAAAGACATTGCATTTGCAAACAATGGTGTTTGATTAAATACAAAACAATCAGCCTAGCCTGTTAAATTCGAATTTGATTGAAAAAATTACATTGTAACATCAAAGAATTCAATTATATACATATATATTTTTTTTTTCCTTTTTCTAATCAATGAAATCGTCTTTTTGTATTTTGAATGACATATCTGTTAGCAAACGTCAACTAAATCTGTCATTAAAGGTTTCTGCAATTTTTAGTTCATCTTGTTGATTTTAACGTCATGCACGAATCACGAGTACAGGTGGCACACATATAGCTAGTCGGCTGAACATCAAATTATCTTAGAACTTGATGACAGATACTGAGTGGAGTCATTTTTTCTCTCTCGTGTTTTGTTTATCACCCCTTTTTTTAATCGTGTTCATTTTCCTGGTTTCGAATTTAAATGAAGTTGTGTGGATTTTACCCCCAGATGTCCCTCGTAAAGGTAATGGAATATATAAGTAAATGTTTTTTGGGTCATGTCGAGTTTTAACAATCACTCTTAGGGGGAGAAACATTTCCTGAAGTT
The DNA here is from genome assembly GCA_963457665.1 of Thysanoteuthis rhombus. NCBI lineage: Eukaryota > Metazoa > Mollusca > Cephalopoda > Oegopsida > Thysanoteuthidae > Thysanoteuthis > Thysanoteuthis major. The sequence continues at coordinate 62,972,101 of OY735202.1, forward strand.
GGTTAATTCATTTGACTTCAGTTAGCATGACAATTGATCTGTTTCTGATAGCGTTGATTCTCCGCTCAACAAATTGCTCAAGCATTGAACTGACAGCTGTTAATTTTGAGCGTCATTTCCATGTCAGTATTTACTAAGCTTTCATCATCATGGCTCAAAGTCAAATGACCCGAAAAATAAAAAAGAATACATCGAGGGAGGAGGGATTGCGTTGGGGCACCGATCTTTTGCAAATACCGATAGTCTACGAGTGTCCAAGAATAGATTTTTGTTATGCTGATTTATTTATGCTATTACATATTCAGATATACTTCTACAAATGTTCACTTACACGCACTGACGCAAACACACACAGATGGACAAACACACACACACACACACACACATATTCATAACAAAATATATATTTCTTTATTGATATCAAAAGCCATACATGAAAAGCAACACAAATAAAACACAGTGTTTAAGGTAGTAAATTTTCATCATTCTAATAAATCACTTATTTGGATATTGATAATTCGTTTCTCTTTGAGTTATTGACTGCAGTTTTTCATTTTCCTGCGTTCTAACCAAGGAAAAATCAAAAACTTTGCACAAACTGCACCTGATCCTACCTAAATCAACATCCAGTTACTGTATCCAAGCAACGTATTCAAAATTCCCGTCGGTGTTTCTGGTTAGGTGATAATAGAAATTGACGGATTTACTGATGCAAATGAACTCATCATAATGGCTCGTTTGATCGTGGACAAAGACGAAAATAATTATGATAACGACGATGATGGTAGGGACAACATCAAATACGAATTAAAAATAACAAAGACGTTGAAAAATGAAATAAATCGAGTTAGTTATAAAAGTAACCTGAATGGGTAATACGAATGAAAAACAGGGGTACCCTTGGCATCACAATGGAACTCCCAGTCATTGAGATCGAATCTCTCCACCGTTGAAACTTTTGATCTCAAATCGCGCTGGTAACTTATCACTTGTGGAATATTAGCAAATGAGTTGTTCACTATTAGAATAAAAAACTTGGATATATGAATAATAAAAAAATTATTTCTGGCATAAAAATTGTTTGACGAATTGGAAGAAAATTGCAGAAATATGGATTGAATCTCATGAAATCTGTAAACTAAATCTTCGAAATATTATGAAATATATTGTATAAAAAAACTAATGTATGACGATGCAGTTATGGATTTGGACATTGAATTTTTTTTTAATGTTGATAAGACAACACACTATAAAGAAATGCCCATGGATAAATTATTTATGAATGAATAAATAAATAAATAGATGAATAAATGAATAAATGAGTAGTTTGGGTTTTTTCTTCCTTCCTGGAAAAAATCCAGGTACAGAGAACATAATGCACAATTTAATTTTATGGAACCTACAACAAAACAAATGGAAGCAATATGGCTGTTAAAACAATATTCAAGTTAAGAATATCATTTTCTTTCAACATTACTGGCAATGAACACGTGTCCATACGCAGTGTTCGTAAAAATCTACCCTAATTGATGCGATCCACTTTTCACTGCAGCAATAACTTAGTTGGCGTCGAAAATTTTTTTTTTTGCGATTTTCAATCTTTATCTACCCAAACAGATGGTAACTAAACAGTCGAAAACCCAGACTCTACGATGAATATGGTGGATCAGTCCATTTTAGATTTCCAAAAGACAGTGCTCGTAACATAACATGGCAGAGACTGCACTTGGAAATTTTCTTTGTTGAAAAAATAACACGTCACCTCTTCATGGACTGTTGCTTTGATTTTGTGACAAAACATCTTGTCACCGTTGATGATCCAGACACTGTTGTAGTAGTCTACTTGGCTCTGTATTTGTGTTTAATTGTGAACACAAATCGGACCAACCTGGGATAAACTCTCAAATATCTAACACGTTCAGACGCAAATTCAACTCTTGTCATCGTACCCTGGTCGTAATCCACCAAATGTGCATATGTGCCAATTGATGAGCCTTTCATTTCGTCGGTTATGCACGACAACTATCGTCATCGCCGCTGAAATGCATTTCCTACTGCTTAAGCATGATACTTACAACTGATTTCTATCCGTCGATACATGTCAGTGGGTGCACTGTTTCTCACCTGAAGTAGTAAGCAGACTAACATCTGCTTCGTACACACTTTTTTTGCCTTGCGTCATTCTGCCGGACTGACTCTCAGCCAAAATTTGTAACGAAGCCGAAAGATTATCGTGTGTGGCTGAAAGGTCTAACCAGCTCTGCAAAATAACCAATAACTGCCTCTGGTGTGTTTTGCCGGAGTGATAAAGTAGGAAGCATATTTTGGATTTTGTTCCCCTAGGGATTAATGAAATTATCTTATATGAAAGGAATATACGTTGAACCACATCATATAACAGTGCTAAAAATATTTATCTTGCTAGCTGGTGTTAGTGGTATCGATGTTTATCAGATGTCTCACAATTGATGGTCTGACATTTTGAATTATTGACCCATAGTAAAATAAAAACAGACACGTATAGCAAAGATAAGTCAGCTGTATTGTTTGTTGTTGCTGATTGGTTCGTCATTAGATCACCCAGCATTGATGGCTTGAAAGCAAGTAATTCGATCTGCTTATATAATAATGGTTCCATTTTTTTTCACTCCGTACGTAACTATGGTCCCGACGATTAACAGTTACATTACTGTTAATCAAACAAGCAACCACATCAACACATTATAACTGCAAAATGAATTCTTATATAGGGTAAATTCAATATTTTTGTACGTTTTATAAATTTTACGTTCATATCATCAAGTATATGTGTCCATCTTGTCGAAATGAAACAATAAAATATCACTTTGGCCTCTAAAATGTGATATAATTCTTCTATGAATCCTGAGTCTGCCACAACCAGTCAAAAGTTATATTATTGATCTCATAATGCCAAAAAAGAGGGATTACCTAATTACATATATGTACATCCGTCGATCTATCTATCTATCTACGCACATACACACACACGTATATATATATATATATATATATATATATATATATATATATATATATATATATAGATATATAGATATATAGATATATATAATATATATATATATATATATATATATATATATATATATATATATATATATATATATATATATATATATATATATATATATTTGGGGGGCCATCTCAAAACTTTCTCATGATTATATTTATTCAATTTCACATTTTTTTATGTTTCTTCCTTTAGGATATGAGAAGGCTTAAAACCACCAATTTATACTCTAATGTCCTACGCTAATTTCAAAATGTTAATATTCGTTTCATCTGATTAATATTGATGAATAATACCAAGTTTATCATTTAATTGAACTGTGAAGGCTGCACTAAAGACTTTGCAGGAATGTGATGCAATAATGCCGTGATTTTTTTACAGTATTAATGACGTCACTGGCCTCCTTAACAGAAGATAATGTACGCAAAATTGATATTTATCCGTTCAAGATATTTCATTGTGTTTTTTGTTCCTTTTTTCTTGTATTAAAATCGAAGATTCTCTGGACAGCATAATACATCTGGGAGGAGACAGCAGTCACTGACATCATGGAATTCATTACAAAACTCAAATGACAATCGGCTTGTCATAGTATGAGAATGGCAGACAACTGATAGACAATGCAACTCATGATATGAACCCCCAGATATCACACGCAGAACCAAATCCAGCAAAGTATTATTTGAAGAGACGACCTGAACGCATCCAGAAAGTACAGGATCAGCGATGCCCACGATAGGGAATTATCCTGAGGGGTTTTACGTCCAACGACAGAATTCGATAAACTGATGATGATGATGATGATGATGATGATGATGATGATGATGATGATGATGATGAAAAACAGACTTTGGCTGCCCCGATAAGGTCTAACCTTTCCACATTTTTGCTCTTTACCGCTTATTTCATCTTTCTCTCCATCTTACTCATATATGGAGAGAGACACATCTTACATGATCCAATTCTCGATTCCAATTCTTTTTTTTATCCCCTAGGATTTCATCTTTATTTTTCTCTCTGAATTTCAATTTCCGATTCGATATCTATTAATATATGGAAGAAAACGATATCACATGTTTTAAAATGTGGATATTCTAACTTTAAGAACGAAATACTTTTGAATAGCGTTCTGTTATGTCCACTCTTCCAGCCATCATTTGAAATAGTTATCAGATCGTAATATTGAAAAAAAAGGAGAAGTTTATTGAATGATCTTGATCGGAGAATATTTCAACAGTCACCATGAGACACTATTCAGGTGAGCATATGTTTTTATGTGCAGGTGCAGGTTTTTACGAAGCTTTGAATCAAGAGTAGTCATTCAACTCATAGCAATCTTGAAACTGATCATGATCAACTGAAATCCACTACTATATATTACAAACTATTTTCTTTTTCATCTCAAACAACACCCCATAGCAGAAATTGATGGATGGGAGATTCTAGGAAAGGAAGGTCAATATTCATTTTATTAGATTGGTCAACTTTGCAATCCTTCATCATCCTACTTCCTGAAGAAGTCCCTTTTTTAATTTTCAAATCAATTACAAAACAGGAAAAAATATATGAAAAAATGACATTAGAATGGAAGGATGCGTATGGATGCTGGATGTATATGTTCAAGTGTTTTTTGTTTTTTTTTCAGTATTATAGTAATGTGGAAATCCCGAAATTGTTCTGTTTTCATGCAAGATCAAGTTGGGGGGGGCTTGGCATTACGGGTTTGGCGCCAATTTTCAGTGTGTCTGGAGCAAAACTGACGATCCAATTTTTTTATTACTGTTCATTGATTTAGTTTTTTTTAAAATCTTATCACTCTTAGTTACATGATAATCTCAGCGCCATAGGCTCTGGGTCAGAGAACAAAATGACGATTCGATTCCAATACCAAAAATATCATCTTTAGAAGAATGTATGCCTAGACCTAATTACCATATAAACTGAAAAAAGTATGAACAATCCCACTATCATGTAATTGGCGAGTGTCATTGTTCCATTGTTGTACAATAGATACCTATACTTAATAACATGAAGCGAATTGACAATCGAGGGGATAAAAATTGAAGATGAAATGATGGTAGCATTGTTGTACAAAGGACACACACAAAGCAATATCTCTAAACTTCAAGCCAAAGCAAATATATATCAAAAATTGTCATACTGGTATCAAAAGATGAAATGCACAGTAAACTGAGAGATGTCAACTGTGTTGCAATAGAGATCTTCATTCTATACCAATGTATAAATGTTCAAAATCCTTAATTTACATTTTATCAAATAGAATCGTCTATTGTGTTCATTTTGGATTTCTTCGTCTTTGCCTTTGGCCACGTTGAATATCGAAATCCCGAAAGTTTATCTTATATTTACTTACTATTCTATTAGTGGTTCCAGACAGACAACGTTGTTACTTAATTGTAATTCTTCTATTTTATCTTTCATAATATGTTGTAACGACTAATAAACCCAACCGAGCACAAAATTTCATTGATGAGGGCGAACACGACGATCAATCCTCGTATAAACATTACAAAAAATGCAATGATTTTGAACAAGATATACATTGACAAGGAAAACTGTTTTGGTTACGGGAGATCATTGATAAGTGTGCAAGAGGCATTCATCAATAGTTTAAATTCAATTTGCAATCATATAAACCCTCATATGAATCCTTTTACGATTAATATTGATAACAAAAGACCGTTCAGTCAATTGCATCGAAAAAGTCTGAGATATCCTGCAATGTATTCATTTATTTTTGTTATATTTCCTAATTTGGCTGGCTATTTATAAAAAAAACACAGTTTCAGACAGACAGACACACAGACACACAGACAGATACAAACACACACACACACACACACACACACATATATATATATATATATATATATATATATATATATATATATATATATCCGGGCTTCCTCAGGCAGAGACATTTTAGTATCATTCAAGCTTTGCTCTAAATCAACTAAATGTTCAATGCTGATTGTATCGGATATTGCATTACAATATGCCTTTCCAATCCCTGATCTGTATTACGTATGCATGCGTGTGTATATATATATATATATATATATATATATATATATATATATATATATATATATATATATATATATATGTGTGTGTGTGTGTGTGTCTCTGTGTGTGTATATATATATATATATATATATATATATATATATATATATATATATATATATATATATGACTGGTTTTCTATCTCTGTCCATCCAACGAATTGTCCTGTGTAAATCAAAACTGATACAGCCTATGTTTCCAACCTTTATAAGGTTGTTGCAGCTGCTATTGTTGATCATCATCATCATCATCATCATCATCATCATCATCATCATCATTATTATTATTATTATTGATAATAGAAATGTATACATTAATTTGATGGATCATCTCTACAGCTAATACCAACCTTCCCTTCTGTACCATCATACGCATACTATTTGAACATGCAATATCATAGAAGCATGAATGAATCTACGTCAACCATATTAGTTAAATTTTTTCGTTTCTTTAATACAATGAAACGTATGATATTCATTGGCTCAAGAAAAAATAATACCTCAGCCTCAATTCTCTACGATTACAATTATTAGTCTTCATTTTCTTGCTTCTGACTCATTCAGTCACTCCAACAACAGTCACATCAAACAACCATTAGATCTGATCACTATTTGGACACATTTAGTGCAGCTCCTCCTCTCATCTCCGTCTATCCTTCATCATTGTTCATCAAAGAATCTCACTCTCGTCTCATCAAGAACGTTTCATCTTTCTGGTAGCAGACGTATCATTATTTTTCCGTTTGAAATTCCAGAGACATTCTGGCCGCATTTCTACCCCTTCCGCTTGATATTGGATAAGTTGTTTTCCTTCCCATCAACCTAAAGTGGACATCAACAAAAGCTGGATTTCACTTGCTGATTTGCCAACATAATGATTCGTTGGAATGTAAACATTGAGTATTTCAGTTGATCTTCTCTTACAGACGCCAAAATAAAGCAATCATAATTAATCTGGTGAACTTGAGTGTTCCCAATTATTCAATTCAAATATGATAGTCCAAAGTCTCCGATACGCAAGCTTTTTTTTTCTTTGATCAATTTTAGCGGTAATTTTGAGATCAAAGAATTGAAAGAGATACGTAAATTGGCATCAGACTAATCACGACAATCTTTTTTTCAATATAATCGGATTAATTTTTTTTTTCCGTCCTTGGAAGCCAATACAGAATAAACATAAAATCAGAGATAGCAGAGTCTTTAATCAAGAATTCCGAACAAGGTTACTAATATCCTTGGATCTGGGGGCTTGAACATGCGTAAAAAAGAAACATGATAGATACAGTTGGACCTGCATATCTATTGTAATAGGGGCATGTTGAATGCTGACTTTCAAATCATAACGGAACTCTGTAAATTTGAGTTCAATAACTTGAAAAAAAATAGCACCTACGTCTCGACCCTTGATAAGGACTAGAATATGATCTAAAGAGCACAATCATGAAAATTAAACGATATTCACACTCCTTGGATGGATACACTCAGGGAAAGTCATCCGAACAGTTGAAAAGAAATATGCAGCGTTTATCTTCTTTGTTCAGCCCTACAATCATTATCAGCAGCAACAGTTTTTTTTCGCCAGAAGATGCCAAATTCTCTCCATCATGAGCGTTGCAGATTCAATACTTGACTAGTTTAGGTTTTCATGCCATTTTATAATCTGTGAAAGTCTTGCATGTGAACTCAAAAGCATTGTGCTGTAATTTGATCATACCATGTCGGTCATGATTCTCTATTAAATACTTTGCAAGGTTTGCTATCTAAGTACTGATCATTTGATTAGGCTCTATGTTTTGGCTGCATTTATGACTATTGGGAGGCCACATTGCTCGTATGCCATTCTCGGTAGGGCGTTCGGCTTTTGTAGTCCCTGAAGTTTGAGCTTTTTCTACCATCATTTGCCGTACTGGGGTGAATATTTGATTAATGTATCCTTGTTTTCAGGATTTCACAAAGATTATTTTACTATGTGAAGGTAGGGAAGTACTTTTTTCATGCCTGCTTGATATGTGGTATTTGTTCCCAAAGTTCATTTAAAAAGCAACTTTCAATCTCCATTCATACAGTCTCGCTATATCGAAAAATCATGAAATCTCTCCACAAAAAAGACAATGTCGTCTTCGAATCTGTGGTCACTTGAGTTTTTTAAAATTCCGGTATTTCTCAAACTTAGGATTTGGGAGTTCAACTCGGCGCAGGTTATGACGAATTAAAATGAGTAACTATCACTTTGTCCTTTTGGAGCTGAAAAGGCTCCGTCTCTATGTAGCCTAATTGATGGAAGTGTCTTTCAAGAATCGAAAAATACTGTAAGGTTTGACACATGTACTGTATATGAAGGAACATCATACCCGCTACCCTATTATTATTTGCTGCGATGTAAATGCCACCTGAAAAACAATATTTTTGGTAGAAAATCAGCTGTTTCAATTCTTTGGCCTTAAACAAGGGTATTTCCCTTTCCCTTCCATCTTCAGCAGTAGTATATTACTGTGGTGGGCTCAAACTGTACCGCTCTATCTTGTTTCTAGGACTTTCTAGTTGATAATCGATTCCCACCACAAACTAAAAATCTTTATCCTCGTAAAATCCAAGTTGGCTGATATATTTGAAAAAATGTTCTATTTGTTTTTGCAATCTTGTATTGAATGAACTTCCCTCCGTCAGGCATAAGAGATAAGAGCTTAAAAAAATGACTGATACTCGTCAAATGGGATCCATTTTTCGACTTTTTCTGTATTGTTCTTAAGGGGTTTTTTTTACAGAAATTGCACCGGCTGACTGTCTGACCAAACAGTCGACAGCAATACAGACGTCAGAAACTTTTCTAACAATTAAGTATGATCTTATTTACGCTAGCTTCTTGTAATTTAGTCGGATGACAAGTAAAAAGATCGTAGTAACTTGTCTACAAATCATATTGATCTAACAAATCGATGCCACAGCTTCAATCATTTCACTTATGCCTAATGAAGTTTGCTTAATGCAAATAACACATTTGACATTCCTGTTCATTTTCGTTTGAACTTGAATCTTCCAACGCCTTTAATGGTTTTATCTCTTTAGACCACGATTGCTATAGAACCACAGCGTATGTACATTGATCAACTATAGGAATAAGTTCCAGTCTGAAATAAATCGAACTCTATTTTCGGACAGAAAGAAACAAAGTCATGAGCAATGATGAGATACCACACTAAACCCTGGATGATACTAATTCGTTTTGAGCGTCATACTATGCAGCAAAAGAAATTTTACCATTGGAATAGTTTGACAAATTACACACATACCAAGTTTTATAGAATCGTGAGAATGAATTCACCCAATAATGTGTCCTTACTATCTAATATCATTCACCTGTAAAAAAATTCGTTTCATCCTTGCCAACAAATGTTCGAATTTCCACGAAATATACACCAAGTTTAGGATAATTGTGATCGCTATTTTGTAGCCTTATTCTATAATGCTGAACTTGTTAAATTTCAAATATTCTTTTGAAATTCCCTGGAGCTCAAAAAAAATTACAAGTTAGATATGAAGATGTGTATGAGTGGTTTTATTAAACTTTATACTTAATTAGCTTTTACTTTTTCTTTCCAACGAACAAAACGCTGCAAACGAAGAGTATTCTTTTCAAAATCGAACCGAAACCCTCACATGTGTAACTTCTTTCATAATGCAGATGCAGATTCTCTGTGTGTATGTGGGCGTGCGTTTATGATTTTGATAAACATTTTTAGATAATTCGGATATATTTGCATATCAAAATTAATTTTGAAATAACAAATAAAGACAGAGACATTCATCTTTGATAGAATATTCCGCTAGCCATTTATTTTCACAATAAATCAATAAACATAACCTATGAACGCCTGATACTGCAGCTCAAAAGTAGACATTGATTTGCAGACATTCTTTACGGTTAATTCTCAAGAGGGCAATAGTACACTCCAGATACAGCGCACTTTTCTGAGATTTCCTGCTACCTTCGAGTTATTCTGTATTTTACATGACCTCTATTTTCTCGGACTTTCTATTTCTGGAGGACTTCCGTTTAAGTTTTTTGGACACGTTCCAAGTGCGAAAATGATCAGGATACCCACTTTGATGATCGTATCCGCGAACATTTCAATCTCCAGAGGGGCACTCTTCTTCTTCTTCTTCTTCTTCTTCTTCTTCTTCTTCTTCTTCTTCTTCTTCTTCTTCTTCTTCTTCTTCTTCTTCTTCTTCTTCTTCTTCTTCTTCTTCTTCTTCTTCTTCTTCTTCTTCTCCTTCTCCTTCTTCTTCTTCTTCTTCTTCTTCTTCTTCTTCTTCTTCTTCTTCTTCTTCTTCTTCTTCTTCTTCTTCTTCTTCTTCTTCTTCTTCTTCTTCTTCTTTCATATTGTTTAGTTATATTCAGTTAAATCGAGCATAATAATTTCATATATTTCATCATTCTTTGTACCAGATATAAAGTTGCATAGGACTTACAAAAAACTTAAAAATGAAATTTTAAAAATCTATTGCCTTTCACTGTTATCAGATAAAACCAAGGTTCGAATTTCGTGCGATCACTAATGAACCCTGGAGAGAATTCCTGTTGCTCTAGTTGAAAAGACAAATATACATTCTTCCTTTTCATGCGACATAGCCCAGGAATTTATGTTATATTTTATCTAGTTTCTCTATTATGTACTTTTTTATTTTTGCGTATAAGATATAATATCAAGAGACATAACCGGTTACCCCCCCCAAAAAAAAAGCATTCTCCTGCAAATCAAACATGGAGGTATCGAAGGGATAACCAATCCATCAAAATAATTCAAATGCAATTAAGCAAATACACGTAATATTGAGTTTAATCCTGTTTGATGCAAATATATCACTGTTCTGATAAGCAAAATACAATTCATTAGAATTGGCTGGTGGATGGGTTCGAGAATGTTTTTTTCATTTACTTTCCAATAACACAACAATCAAAGAATTTGATTAATCACTTCAAAAATTATGAAAAAAGGAGCAATGGTATTTCCTATTATCCTTTCTCAATGATATTGTTATCATAAATATTGGGAAGGTTAAGCATCTTGAATTAAGGCTCAAATTGATGCAAAATTTATTTTTTCAAATGAAGGAGAGACGTATTGAATTGATTTGAAAGGGAACATAAATGAAAGAGATTATTAGAATGAACGAAGCATGATGTTAGAATAGTGATATTTGAATGCATGACAGTTTCGAAGTGAACTAAAGTATAAATAGATAGATGAATGGATAGATATATTGATCGCAGTTAAATATCTATTCATAGGAGTTACAATTTTTTGAAATTTCCGATATTGACAGGTATTTTTCTACGGATCAGAGTATTTAGGGGGAATTTCAATTTACTCCAGGAGTCTGATCGACGGAAAAAAGAATCGTTCACCTTAGAAACTGAAGGGAGACCCTTTTCTCTTCCATTGGTCAAAATAAAAGAGAACATGTTACCTCTCAAACAAGGCCGCATTTAATCATTTCTTCCAACAATTAGGGGGTCATCTGAAAGATAAAACTCGGAGGGTCAATTTACTTCTCTCTCATTTGTCAAAATCGGGAGATGGATCTTCCAAATTTTCAGCATCATCTCTCTCTTTTTTTTGACATAAACCACAATCATCTTTTTTTTATAATTCGTCATATGTGTAATTATTAAACCCAGGTTAAACGCAATGTTTTTTCTATTCTCCCTTCCCCCGATATCCATGTATATTATATATATATATATATATATATATATATATATATATATATATAATATATATATATATATATATATATATATATATATATATATATATATATATATATATATATATATATATATATATATATACACACACACACATGTATATTTGAGAAGATTGTTTATATAGTGACTTAACACTATTTGTGAATTGTACCGAAAATTGATGTCGGTCTAGAGAATATCCAGCGCATTTGTATCAAGAGGAAATAAACTACCCGGAAAAATGGAGTCTTTAATGTACTCCTCGTTTGGGACGCTAAAATGGTGGCTGTCGTTGCCGCCGATATTGATTACCCATGATTGGGTCGTGTGTTTGATCTGCTAAAAACGTTATAAAAAATGCGTTTTATCAGAATCGATTGACTTTTGCCAATGCAGTCTGCAAAAGACATTCAGCGATGTCTTACTGCCTAACCTAGCAGGCCATTGATTTTTAGTTTTGAAATCTGAATGTATGGAATAGGTTTCACAAATTAAAGGAATATGTATGGTCATTTTCATATGCTCTATTTTATTTTTGCTGAGTCTCTGAGAGATACTGGACCAAAACCACTGCATTTTAGTTTGAGGAGTAGAAATAGGTTTTTTCATCTTCATGTAGCCTAATACCCAGGTTTCAGCTTTTATCTGCCGGATTCAACTTCTCTTTGAATGTCAGTAAAGACTTAAAAATGTCAAACTATTTACCCATAGCCAAGGACTGACGTAGATCTATGACTTTCATCTTGATATCAGTGTGAAGTGAAGTGGAAAAAGTTAGGCCAAAACTCCGTTAAACAACCCCAAAGATGTTTAAATATGAACGCTTTCACAGGAAGAATTCATAGTCATTATAGCAAAGCAAATTACAATTTGTTTTTAATGTCTGTTTGAAATTCTGACAATGGTCTTTTGGATCTGTTATTGATTAATTGAAATAAATTTGTTCTCTTTCTTCATATTTTTTCTACTTCCATTAGGTTTTTTTTGTTTTTTCCATCATTTTTGGGTTTTTTCCATCAGAATATTGCGTCAGCAATATGAGAGAGAGATTTTACAGATAAAAAGAATGGTGATAAACAAATTATATAACACATAGAAAAAATGGTGCTTGAGTTGAAAGTGAACGGAATAAATAAGAAGTTTGCGCAGAAGGATTAAGAAAAAGTGAGAAGTAATATTTTAAGAACGCCTACACATTTACAAACACATCAAACGAAACGGCCGAAGGCGAAATCAAAATGAAACAAAGAGAACAAAGGCCGAAAGTTCAAACTACATTGTTTGTTTATGATAAATGTTTGGAGACGGAGACGCATCGAAAAGTGATAGACGAAGAAGCATCTTGAAAAATTGAATAAAATTAAAGTCTAAGAATCTTAGATGGAAAAATAATTGTAAAGAATAGATGAGAAGGAAAGGGAAATGCAGACTAGCTGAAAAGTAGCCAAGATACCAAAAAGAGACTCAAAGAAAATAAAATAATGACATTGAGAGGGAATGTTTGAAGCAATCACTCCAAAGAGAGAAATATTAAAGAGAAATCTAGGAAGAATGGGTGATAAACGAAAGCGATGTCGAATAAGAATAAAATATATCTTAAAACAACGAACAGACATTATGAAAAAGGAAGAGAGAAAGGAAAATATCCTACGAAGAGCGAATCTTCAACAATGAATAAAGAAAGGAACATAGAAAACAATAAAGTCAGTTAAATTCAGTCTAAATGTAAACAATAGAAAACTCAACTAAGTAATTAAATATGAGAATGAAAAATTTAACAGAAGCAGAAAAGTCAAACAAGAAAAACAATTAAAACTATAACAGGATTCAATAGCCAAGAAATCATCGCCGATGGCACTTCATTATGTTTAATTAGAGAAACAAATTTGATAATCGAATCTTTTGTGCGCAGCATTTGATTAAGATGCAACAGACAGAAAGAAACTAAAGACGTTCATAGCAATCAGAAAAAAGAAAATGTATTGTAAAATAAAACAAATATGTTCATTAATGATGAAAGAAACTAGTGTTTTGAATTATATAAAACGAATCAGAGAACAAATTTCGAATAACACATACAAACCATGTATGTCACGAGCAAATTGCGAAATAATGTGGACAGTGGTATCCAGAGATGTTTATACACGCAATAATGACTATATATACACTGGCTCGGTTCGAATTTCGTCTAAGACTATTGACATAGTAAATACACAATCAAACCACACGGACAAAGAAATAGAATTAATTATATGCTAAGAAGTGATCGTGGATCCGTGAGCTGGATAAAAAAAAAAAAAAAAGAAAACACAAAATAATTGTCCCATATGCAAAGTATGAGTATGGCTTTATCATGAAAACTAAAGTAATAAGGCTGACAGTAACTGAGGAAAAATTATTACTACAACCGAGAAATCGTTATAGTCTAAAAGTCAATTATTTGGTAAGGCTTGGTACGAAATAGTATCACCATAAAGAGTCTCACCTTCGTGTAAAAAGTTCTGCAGTTATAGATGAAGTATAATGCATATCCTGTTCTTAATGATAAATATGCAAAAAAAAAAAACCAACAAAAAAACAAACAAAACACGTGTTATTCCTGAGACATTCTAAAATACTTCAATCTAGTAAATTGAACAATTTTTCAGTCATAGCATCGAGAGAATGGGATACAATCCGAATCATTTAGTGGGTATGAAAACATTTCCTTTCATTTTTCTACTTTGTGTTCTCATTTCCCTTACTTTTTTCACTCTCTTTTTCAACATATCTATCTATCTATGTATCTATCCATGTATCTATATATCTATATATCTATATCTATATCTATATATATATATATATATATATATATATATATATATATATATATATATATATATGATACGTCACAAATAAAAATTTAAAGAAAATGTAATCATCAGAAGTATATCGGACGAATATTTTGTAAGTATCTAGGAAATTGTGTGCACGGGTATAGTGCACAGGAAAAAGCATACGATGACCTATAAAGAACAAACATCTGGTAAGTTAAATGAGTCCATTAAACAGATACCACAGAATATTTGAAACAAAATGACTTCAATTAGATTTAAACCAAATCCCTTGTATCCAGCGTTAGTATAAATTCGCTATTTTGTAACACAATGCCTGTTTCGGCTCCAGATAGTATCAAGCCAATATAAAAAAAACGTTTGCAAAAAAAGCTTGCTCAACATTATCCCAAGGTGTCAAGATCTGTGTTTATTAATGAGCAAAGAATGATTCAACATAAGGCTACCAGTGTTTGGTATCAACTCCGTGTTTAACGCACAGCCTAGTAGTTTTGACAATAGCTTGATAAACATATTTTCCCAGCTGTGTCTATAATGTTGATGGTTTTTCAGTGCAAGATGAAATACGTAAATATACTCTGAATTCATCTGATTATGAGGCTCGTGGATTGTTTTCAGCATGGTTGCATTGCAGAATGCCTTCCAACCGTACAACTCATATTATTGTCAGTCGACTTTATGGCAGTCTACAATAATTGAAATGTCCAGGCGAGAAAAATCAATAAAGGTCCGTGTACAGAGAATAACTAACATATTATAAACCTATGGACAGGATGTATCAGTTTCCTTGTACTGTGAAATCGGGTACTACCCTCAAGATATGAAAAGACGCTGATTGCATTCAATGTCCTCCTTGGTAGACAACAATTGTCATTATTTGCCCAGGCTGAACCTATCTTCTGTGCCAACATTACCATCCTCGAGGCGATCTGCATGTCTGTCTTGTGTGCATAATCAAGCAGTTGCGTGTCTATAGGGAATCGATCAGAAAAAAAAGTTCACATCGAGTCGGTTTGAACAGTTTCTATGAATATTAAGATTTATTCAATTCGGCAACTTTTTTCTTCCAACTGAAAGTTTATTTATGTAAATATATTGAGGCATCGATTCCCAAACGGAGAACAGCAGTGCCCCGCATGGTAAGAAAAAATGGGAGTTATTTAAAGGACAAATATATTTTTATTCAAGCAAAAAAGGAAAGGGAAATATAAAGCATTAAAAATACAATTCTGGGAAAACGAATTCAGATTTGCCTGTCAACAGGCTGAACATGACCAGAGCATAGCGTTCATGTATGCATGAGACATATCCAAGGTTTGCTTCAAGCGAGATACTGAGGTCCCAAATTCAATGGTCCGGAATTAGTAGATATGTGTACCGTAAGATATCACATACACGATGATTAGATAGAAGCACAATGCTAAAGAGTGCCTCAGTTTTAAATCAACATAACAACGTAAATTGCTCTAGATAAGGAGAGAAGTTGTCGTCATTAAAAAGGAATAGCACTTATCGTATCTAAATTGAGTACATATATATATATATATATATATATATATATATATATGTATGTATATATATGTGTGTGTGTGTGTGTGTGTGTGTGTGTGTGTGTTTGTGTGCATATATGGCTCGTGTTAAAATGTGCACCCACACAAAAGTCCATATGGTATTTATATTCGTAGAGTGTACATAACTAATAACAGAAGTGTGTACTTATCAGCATAAGATATTTGCACATACATATACATATAGGATGAATTAGATTTGAAGAAAGCCTTGTGGCATTTTCCAAACTTAGAGCTGATTTCCGATTGCGTAAGGAAATTGTGTTCCAACCATTCTACTTGAACGTCCTCTTGAAGAAAGTTCAAATTAGTCTGACCAACATAAATAAGAGTAGATCGCACACGTTTGAGGCATTGTATGCTACATGTGTTCAAAAGGGTCCATAAGCCTTAGCAGTGGCGGGCAATTTCTGTACTATCCCAGGAAACGGAGCCTCAATAGACCGGGAATGCCTGCAATAGTTTGTTAAATTCTGGTCGATATCATTTGTCATCAAATAATCCCTTTTTCTAGACTACCTACTCCAATCGACAATAAAGCTTTCTGAACATACATGGGGGAAATGCCAAGTCAACAGTCACTGGAATGCAATACACAAGTCAATAGAGCCTATTCAACATTCATCCTAATTGTCAAATTGTGATCAATGGTTTTTACATAATTTGAGCAATTCTAAATCATGACAAAGAATCATGGTAGTATCATCAATAAAAATAAGAGATGCTGTCAAAGCATAATGATTAAAAGTGTCTTCCATAATAGCATTCAGGGGACGATAATATCATTCCGACTTGCAGGGAAATGCATGCCAGTACGAAAACCAGAATTTTTTTTTATCTGGTAGGGTTTATAGGGTATCAATTAACATACAAGAAGGGAATAGTTTATCAAATTGCTCAAATGCAATCAAACACTCAATGTTATGAGATATGTTGCCAATCAGAAACATAACAACAATAATTGTTATTTAAAGTAAGCTTCACTTTTCAATCCGGAAAGTGTTTTACTCCTTCATAATGACGCAACAACACATGTAATCAGAAAAAAAAGATTCTGGTTATTATTACATGTTTTGTAATCCTCCTTACTTGCTAGATCTTGTTTGGGAAAAGTTCAGCCTTTCTAAATCTCAACCACATTCCTTAGACTGGATGCAGTTCCCGGTGAATTTATGAGGGGTAATCATGGAATAAATATATTTCTTAGCGTTGGAACCTATATGAATATATGCAAGAGGCATCAATAACTCGCTGCTTACTAGATGGAGTAATATCATTTAGAATGGTAGAAAATGTTACCTTTATTGAATAAGGCAATTATAATTGCAAAACATACGGGTCTATAGTGACAAAAATGACATTAACTCATTTCTAATATAATAATGATATAATCTCGGGTAAATAAAAATGAAGCAATATAGCTCTGTGTATCCGTAACTCAGTCTATTTAATCATAAGTATGTATACAAACGTGTGTTTATATATATATATATATATATATATATATATATATATATATATATATATATATATATATATATATATATATATATATATATATATATATATATATATATATATATATATAATCTGTCGTTGGGCTTATCTTAGATTCATACAAATCCCTGTCTAAACCAGTATCTATCCTTTGAGCCAGTGGTTAAAATACTTTCCTGTATTGATTTTCACTGTAGCTTATATTTTGTTCCTGAAAGCCACCTGAATTAGTGATAATTCCCACTTGACAAAATATAGACACATAATTCTATATTCTTGCTATTTTTATGAGGAAACATCGAAAATTGTTTGATATTTATTTTCTCTGCATTCAGGTACAACTATACACACGTATATATATATATATATATATATATATATATATATATATATATATATATATATATAGATATGCGTGTGTGTGTATATATATATGTATGTATGTAGACATATATATATATATATACATATATATATATATATATATATATATATATACTCACACACACATGCACACATACATACATACATACACACACATTTATATATATAATGAAATAAAAATTTACTACGCAGAAAGATTCGAAATCGTCCTTTTGGTGTTCCTCCAGGCAAATGATTCAATTTATTTGCAACCTTATTAGGATGTTATTTGGGGTGTCTATTTTTCTGGGTGGATAAACTCTTCATTCTATTTATGTATCACCCTTCCTCTATTTGGTCATTTTTACATTTTGCACAGTGACTGTCTAGTTGTTTTAAAACAAAATGGAATACTGCAAAAATATTCCTTATCAGGGTATTGTTAATCCATCATCACAATGTGGTGTATTTCCTCTCAGACAGTATTTTAATTCTCACATCATCAGCCCTGCTGTGCTAAGGTTCACATGAACTTAGTTGTTCATATTCATTTTTCTTTCAATTTCAGGTTGAATGAGTTTCTGGATATGTAAGAAAATTATGAAACAATGATTCGGCTGTTCTTAAAAACGAAATGGGGTTCGATAATTATAATCTAAAAAAAACAACAAAAAACGTTGATAATACTGTTATTGATAATAGTGTAAAAAATAGCTAGGGTTGGTTTGTGTACGACTGTGTGTGGGTGAATTATGTTCTCTTAAAAAGATTCGAAGCTGTGCCAGGATTTTAAAACTACTTTATTCTTTTTATTCCATTTTTGTCAAACTTCTCTACTGCGGCCAGCTGCGTGCAAGGCAAGGACCGAGCCTGCCATCGGTAAAAGTGAAATTATGTCGTACACGCTCCCAAATCTTTGACCAGAGGGATGAAAAGGTCTAAAAGTGATGAATATGATAGAAAGGTTGATATTTCAATTGTTATAATATTCATATGAGAGAATATCTTGACAGAGTTATTGACTGGAGTTCAGTTAGGTTTTCCTACAGTATAATGTCCTCTTAACGCACTACTGGAATAAGTATATCGACAAAAAAAAGGAAATCAAATATCTAAATAAATGAGCTTTTCATGAGAAATCCACCATCCTATGCAAAACTAAAGCTCTACCATTTATCATATATACAAAAAAGTAACAGACAGATGGATAGAAAGGCTAACTAAAATAACAGAGACGGTAATCATCTATGGATCATTAAACTGTATTATTATGTGATCAAAAGATAGTAGAAACAAAGCTTCGACGTCATTATGTTTGAATATGTAATAGATTGGATGAATTTTTGAGGACTTCATGAAAAAAAAAGTGGATGTTGGACAGTTCAAGACCTGAACTCCTTTTTCATCTGCCTCTTTGCCGACATAAAGATGCTCTTACTGATCGTTTTTTTCTTTTCATCTTGTATCAAAAACATTGCAAAATTATGAACAGAATATGTATTGACTCTTAGTAATGCAAGAAACCTCATACGCTAATCTTCACACAAGCACAAAAAAGACAAGTAAACAGACACATGCACACACATACACACAACACACACACGCAACGATACACACGCGCGCACACACACACACACACACATATATATGTATGTATGTATGTATATATATATATATATATAGAGAGAGAGAGAGTGATTGAGAAAGAGAGAAAGAGAGAGATAGCTGGAATTGATATGCTGCAAAAATATAAAAAAAAGCTTATTACAACAACTTTTGGATGTGTTGTTTTATTCCTGACTCATATATTCCTTTCTTTATCCATATTGTCATCATTGCTAGCATTTTAGTTGCAAAAAAAACCCAGCAACGATGTGTTGAGGAAGTAATCAAAAAAAGAGAATAAAAAAATGGAAAATTTGATGATTCTATTCAATGTACGGAATATCAAGGACTTACTAGCCTCTGTGATATTATTTGGTCTACTTAATGCCTATCACATTATTGGGATGTTTGTTGTGAATAGAGGTAAGTCTTGCAGCATACTAATGTCAAAGCTGCTCAAATATTCTGCAAAATCTTTCAACCTCATTTAAAATTCTTGATGAACATGTACATTGTCTGCAAAATAAATATGGATTACTTACATTCATTTCTCTGTTCGGACAATTGGAACCCTTTTTTATATTGCTTTGATAACAGTTGAACCAATCAATCCAACCCTATTTGCAAGGTTATGAATGATTGAACGACATTACGTCATGAAAGGAAGATGCTGCTCCATCTTATGTGAAGTATATTCTTGCAGACCACTGTAAATGCACTGGACATTGCATGGAACAATATGTATTCAAGTGGAATTATGTATTCAATCTGTATGTTGCGCGTCCCAAATCAGGAAGAGTATTGTTTTTTATGGAATGGGAATAAGAGTATACGTTGCAAGCTTGACGGAGCTTGTTATGAGGAATCGAAAATTCTGTAGTGAAACATTGCCGTTCTCCTCCTGTGAGATAAATAGATTTGTTTTATATAAATGTCAACATTACTTAACACAAGTCTGGCCGAGATTTTATCTTTCACTGAATTATTATCAATCACCAATTTCCTCGATTATGTATACCGACACTAATACTGAATTAGATTAGAAAGAATCAATTTGATTTGATTATGTATAAATGGGTAAGCATAGTCTTTTGTTTTCAATATAGATAATCAATATTTTTGCGTAAAATCTATCTATTACTATATATTGTTTAAATAACAACCATCTACAATGGAACTAAGCCTTGTCTAAATTGATTATAAGGGTCTTTG
Organism: Thysanoteuthis rhombus; assembly: GCA_963457665.1. NCBI lineage: Eukaryota > Metazoa > Mollusca > Cephalopoda > Oegopsida > Thysanoteuthidae > Thysanoteuthis > Thysanoteuthis major. The sequence goes on from OY735202.1 coordinate 62,993,064, forward strand.
AACGAGTTTATCTATATATGTTATGTGAAATGAAAGCACACACACACAATTGCATATATATGTATATATATATATATATATATATATACATATATATACATATATATATATATATACATATATATATATATATATATATATATATATATGTATATATATGTATATATATATATATATATACATATATATACATATATATATATATATATATATATATATATATATATATATATATATATATAAATAGTAGGGGATTGGACAAACTCAATTTGAAAGTTTACGGATGTTTATCAAAAGATGATTAATAAATAAATAAAATAGTGTGTTATACATGTTTAAGGAAAAGATACATGTTACAGTAGCATGTATTTAAATTTCAGTTTTTGATTTGAAAACAAAGTGCGTAATAAGCCATGAGGATTTGTTGAATATCATGGTAGTAAATTTGGTAGCGGTTCGGCTGGAAATTTTTTTTTAGAGGTAAGAGCAGCAGCCATGGGTATTTTATTAACTGTACTATTCAGAGGAGGCAGAAATTAGTTATGAATCAGTTTTCATTGATATTGCAGAGCTGGATAATATTTTTTTATGTTAAACCATTGGGTTCTTGGTAATATGGGGTTGAAACTATCGCTAGTTATAATCAAAGTAGTGTGACGAGGTTAAAAAAGGCCTTTTATTCATGATCTTGTATCATTTGCAAAGTATAAGTTGAGTTTCCATATTTGCCATTGTTGATGTTCTGAAAGAGCCATATGGCTCAGAGTAGTATATTCAAGATGTGTGTATGTGTCTGTGTGATAGTAATCATGAAAACAGAAAGTCCAGTTGCTTTTAAATAACGTGTTGTTCTATTATCAAATCAGATTCTTTTCTTTGTAGAAAACCAAAGTTTCTAACCGATTCGGAAAACAACCGGAAAAAAAGTGAGCAGCAGACCGGTAATTTATTTACTTTTCTCTTAGGGGTTGGTAACTGAAGAAGTCCAAATTGAAAAAAACAAAACAAAACAAAAAACTGAAGAACTGATTTTTTTTCCAAAATTGAACCTGTCACGAACTGATTGCATGATTATTTTTTGAAAACAAATCCAAGCCTAAATATTTAATTTTCAGACCCCAGCGTCACCAGTGCTGGCTCTATGCACGATACTCACATCCATGGCCAGCCGACCAGCCAGATTCGGATTGTTAAGAAAGTTATCATTGACAGTTCCAGTTGATGGTGTCTAATCATCTGTGATGCTGGGAACTTATATCTTTGGAACTTTGACTAAAATCATACAGACTATGTCATGATGGAAACAGGGTAACAAATAGGATGAACGTATTCTAATGAATAATCAATGAAGCAGCGAGCCAACTATCAAAAGTAAATGCTCTCTTTTTATTTCCCTATACTGCATTTATTGACCAAATTCTCACTGACAGAGAGCAATTAACCATGACTAATTGGCAATGTTGAAGTTCCAGAAAATGTCCGTAATGTGACTCTAAAAATCTGCTGTCAGACAATATACACTTTGCAGTGGTCCCTAAATTGACCTTTGACTACATGTGTTTCTCTCTTTTTCTCACACTTCTTTGAATCTCTCATTGTTCCTGCTGCGATCGAAAATATCTGTTTTGTTCCCCATTGCTCGGCTCTTAAAAACACTTTTTCTTCGCTCCGTTAATTCATCCGTTGCTCAGATTTTTTTTTTTTTCATTCAGGTTCTGACTTTGGGTATTTTCCATTGATTGTTCAACGTTTTTTCCCAATTTCTTATTTTACTTCGTTTAGTTTCACATTTTTGTGTTTTGTCAAACTCGTAAGAGTGGATTTGATTATCATGATTAGTAAGTTTCAGAATGAAGTGTTTCCAGAACTGAATTTGAAGCACAGGAAGTTAGATTGACTTCAAGTAAATTCGTGACCAGAACATTAATAAAGAAAAGGAAATGGACAAGAAAAAGAGAGAATGGGGGGGGGGGAATAAGAGAGAGAGAACAGACAGAGAGAAGGAAGGAGGACTAAGAGAAGGAAAAAAATAGGAGAATACGATGGTGAAAGAGAATTAAGAAAATAGGGAGGAAGCGAAAGAAAGTGTACCAAAAAAAAAAAATGGAAATATCGAATGGAAAGTTAAAAGAGAGAGGAAGCGAGAAAGAGAGTGAGAGGGAGAGAGAGACAGACGGACAGACAGACAAAGACAGAGACTGAGACATACGTACATACAGACAGACATAGACCAAGTATGATAATATTCATAAAATCATCAATAATTGAGCTGATGTCGCTAAAACGGATAAATTCAAATGAATTTTTTTAAAGGGTCATTTCACTGACGATGATTATGCGAGGAAAAAAAGAATTGCAATTTTCTACTTATCACAGTGAAAATCAAACAGGAACTATTTCTCCCCATTTCAAAATTTTTCGGAAATTGAATCCCTCACTGAAAATCATTCCTAGTGGGGATTCGAGAAAAAAAAAATAAGTACTAATAGTTTTAAGCCCCTTTAACATTGGGCCTCTTGGCTACAAGAGTAGATAACATGTAAAGTATATCAAGCAACTATTCATCCGACATGTGCAACAAAACTCTATTACTCATTGGATCTCACGGATTTTCTGATAAAAATACATCACATCTAGTTTTTTAAAGATTCTGTTCAAGCTTAAAACATATTTCCTCGTCTCATATTTAGGTCTGCTAAGAATAAACTCTAAAAAGCAATTCCAACCTCCATTACAAATACGACGAGAACGCTCGAAGGGAAAACAATTTCCCTACCTGGAGGGACTTATTTTCTCCAATGCCGTTTGCAATTCATCTGTCTTTACTTATCTTTTTCACTTCTTTTTTCGCTTTCAGCAGATTTGTTTTTGCTGAAATGCTGGAAATATTTGAAAAACATGAATAGAAGTATTATATATATATATATATTGAAAAACACACCAACATGTCAACAGAAAATTTCACCGGCCAGTTTATTGCTTACTTTTTAATGCCAGTACATATTTGCTGATTAACTGGCATTTGAAATCAGAATGCATACTGACACGAACGTACCAATATTTGTGTACATGTGCATGCATACGCGTATACACACGGAATGAGATAAAGTATAAGAGGATCTATTACGCCCTTTTTAGTCTTTGTGGCTTGGTAATTGCCAGAATTTCAAATGCTGATCTACACAGTAGACTGGTCATTCTCTTTTAAAAGAGGAAGTCACTGTCGGTAAACGTATAATCTCAAAGATGCTGTTATCTCACTAATATTAAGGCATTAATATTTCTAACCCTTGTCATTGGTGTTGCTCCCATCACAACAGACATTTTTGACCATAAGTGGCATCAGTGAAAAAGTCAAGAACATTGAGGTCTTTCCCGTATCGTAGGAGTCATATTTTCGTGGCCAACACTTTTACCATTCTGGAAACGGAAACTCAGATTGCAAATAATTAGCCTCTCCTTTATATTTTATTTCTGTATTTGTTAATGGCATTTCTTTAAAAAACTGTAGATGAACCATTTTCTCTCTTAGTGATCAATTACTTTATTTTCTTATCGTTGCTTTTAGATGAAAAAAATCTGAATCTGTATCAGATTTAAATAAAAGGTTCTTAGTCCATCTCATTATGGTTCCTATTGTAAACCCTTCCTTCACACTGCTGACTTTGTATCGTATGGAACTGAATTCTGTAAATATTGCAATCTTAGCATTTTCCTGAAAATTGACAAGAACCCTTTAGTAGCACAGGTATGATCAGTATTTGTTGATATTTTATGTGTGTATATGTGTATTTTAGTGAGAGAGAAAGAGGGGGGAGACAGAAGTACGGAAAGAGAAAGATGGAAAGAGACAGAGAAAAAGGGAGAGAGAGAGAGAGTCTATTCCCTATTTAGTGAACATCAATTGAGTATTCTTCGTGGGTCGGTTACTTTTTTCCTTGGAATCGAGTTTTGACTACCTCGATGTACATTTCCTTAGTGGGTATTTCATGTGCTGTAGTTGCAATGCTTTTTGTAGATGCAAGTCGTTTCTCCACCTCATTTGATCGTTTCTTTTACTTATTTATTATTATTCATTTTTATTGATCGAGTGTGAGACTCCACACGTGTTTGCCTCTTGCAGCTGCAAAATTCGAGACTGTTTCATCAGTTATACAAGCTTGTTTCCAATTATTGAACCTTAACGGTAACAAAATCATTGGTGCCATTTGGGGTTCGATAAAGTTAATGACGTTGACATCACTTTATCTGATTAATAGCACTTAATTTTCTTCTCGTTTGTTTTTTCTGAATAAGAAGCCAATACTCTTTCGGCTCCCCCTTCCACAGCATCGACAGCCCTCTTTGCAATTTGAGTGATTTGCAACTTGAAGCGATTGTTTGTAACATGAAAATATTTTCAGTATCCAAGGCAAAACACGTATAGTTGAATCAATACACAAATACTCACAGTTGCATGAATTGGTATGTAGACATCTTTTTTCATATAAAAGTGTAAGAGATGAATTGGTGATAAAGATATAATCTTTTTTGAAAATTGAACCCCTCACTGAAAATCATTCCTAGCGGAGATTCGAGAGAAAAAAAATCGTAAGTACTGACAGTCTTCAGCCCTTTAGCAATGGACTTCCAGGCGAGAGGAATAGATATGTAGCCGGCCTGCTAACTAAACCAACCAGCTTATAAGCAAAAGAAGGCAATGTTGGTAATATTGGCAACGGTTCCGGTCAATAGTTTCTTCTGCACACATACACACACAAACACACAGAGATGTGCGCACGCACAAACACAAGTTGTTTTGAAGAATATAACACTATAAATCGAGGTATATCTTTAATCTACCCATTTTAAACATCCTGAAAACTGGATAGACCTGATTGTTGTAATTGGACTACCAATTTACATTTCCCTTACTCAATCTGTGGTCAAGCATCATCTGTTTGTATTACTCAACCGGTAATAAAACATTGCTGAATTTACTTTTGCACGATACAATCATTCCATTCCCAATATTTTCCTCTTTTGTGGAGTAGGATCACTATTCTGATGGTGGGGTTGTCGATGTATTTTCTTCGTCATATCAGGCACTCTGGATGAGAATCAACCATTGCAGAAATGTCTCTTGAAACCATCTGGGAAACCGAAGTCACTTCAAATTGCTCATCATATTTTAAGCCATTTTTCTGGTTTCCAAATTCATACCATCCTTCCCCTTCTTTTTTTATTCCTCCCTTTACATTTCATCCTTTTTTTGCGTGTTCTCTTGGGCGTGTGTACAAATAAAATAACAACTCCGGACAACTAAAAGGTCAATGGATGACATAACGATATCATATTTCCCGAGGAGTGTCAAGCCTCAGGCTTCTTTGTTATGGAGAATCTATTTCACACCTACGTAAAAGCTATAAGAAGTATTGATACTCAAAGAACACAATACAATTCGTTATTATTCACGGCATGTTTCGTAGCCCGTTGGGTTTTGTAAGGACAGTCGGACATATATGTTACAAATGTCAATATGAATGACTTTCAAATGTTTGTTGCACTACGTCTTAACGGCGTTGTAGAGAATAAAGAATGAAAGGAAACCGGCCCGTGGGAAGGCCGGTCAGAATGATGAAAAGTTACCAACTCGCGTTAATGCTGGATGGATACAGATATACAAGTGAGACGTAGCCAAATACATAAGAAAAAAAATATTGCATTACTTATGAGAAAAAAATAAAGATATACCAAATTTACAGATCATAGGAAATGGAGGATATGATCGCCTTTTTTAGTTATCTACCTTACTCCCTCTTGTCTAATTTCCAAAAATACTAAACGCTGCAGTTTTATATTTGAGTCCTACTAACAATTCAACAACGAATCTCTGGACAGGTCTAATGAATCCGTAGACAATGGTTGGGGATAAACTTCAATTAGAAGCATACTGTGTTGGGGTTGACCGATTGAAATTGGGTTTCAATATCACTTTTTCACTTTTTGGAAGTGATAACTGAAATGTTTTATTTGAATTTGCAATAAGAGTGAATGTTGCTAGAAACAAACTGAATGACCAATTTAGAGGTGACTTACACTCAGAATCCTCCTCAAAAAGGATAGGATGACATAATAAGGAGAAAAAAAGGCTAAAATCACCCATTGATTAGCTTCATTGGTGTGGCAAGTACATACATACATACATACATACATACATACATACATGCATACTTATCCAGTTAGCCAGCATATCATATGAAAACTAATAAAACATGTTGATAGATTTGATTCAGTTCTGGTTAAGAGTCATTTACAGGAAAGCATAAACCTGAACTTATGCAGCAAATTGATTCATATTCATACATATTGGAGGCTTTTGAAAAAGTTCTATAATACATAAACTTAAATATACATATATATATATATATATATATATATATATATATATATATATATATATATATATATATATATATGTATATATATATATATATATATATATATATATATATATATATATATATATAATGTCATAGGACTTCAGAGAACCTAAACAGGGGTATTATATTTGAAGTAAGTATGAAAATATATTAGTATACGGAAGCACTTATTATAGCTATTGGTTTGTTTTACTTTTATTCATTTTAAAGAAAAAATGTGACACACAACTCGAGGAAAAAAATCTCTGACTGTCTCAAAAGGGCTGAATCTTTACCCATAAACATCTTATTTTCTGGAGACGTTTAGTTAGAGAATAATTAATTTGCAGTTTATTACATAGATAGTATTTGATGTCTATCTGTGCAGTTACTGAATACTCAAATTGTTTGATGCTTTTTCTGGAATTGTATCAAACCAATTCCCCTTGGGAATGGGGTTTTTACTTTCACCTTTATTTACCCTGCTTCGAACTTCGAGGGATGGCAAAATGGGAACAGCTGGATAGAACTGTCAGGCCTTTGGGCACGGCTTATTGGCATGTGAGTGTTGTTTACGATCAATAATCTTAGCACTAAAAATATTTAGGACCTGAGACAAAGGTAGAGTAAGAAATACAGAAATTTGCCGGTGAACCATTGAGTTATAATTATGTAAATGACTTCCGTTCAGTCAATAGACAATTGGATATCTCCTCAGGGAATAAGACTGCGCAGATTGTTTGGAAATCCTAGTAGGCAAAATCGTCAGAATTGCCATCTCGGCCATACCAATGGGGTGAAAATGAAAGTATAGAGCAATATGAGCTTTTTCTTGATTCTAGCTACTACTGTAGGGACGTCAAATTTGGCACCAAACAACCTCGGTGCATTTCATCACTTGATTTTGTATCAGAGTCAACTTTCTCATTGATTGGTTTTCTTCCTGAGGCCAAGGTGTCCAGTCTGCCATTTCAGATATGTATATAATCATTTCTTCCCAAGGGCATCGGTGCAAAGGGAATTTGAACATACCTGCCCCGAGTTTGAAGAAGCGTCATTAATTCCGACTTGCTAATGAGTATGAAGTTGCATATCAATAATTCTATGTATGGGGGTAGTATAACCATTGACTATTAAGTAACTATATCACCTCACAAATCATTACATCAAATTACAGTGTTCCATCTATGTGGAAAACCATGGAAGAGATCAATGAAATTTCCTGGATTATTAAATCTAACATTTTTCAGGGCAATTAATGTGAATTAGTGTAGTTCTTAGGTTACCCAGGATAGAATTATTTCATTCACTTCCTGTAAAGATTTTCAAAAATTAATATTGAAATAATTGTTTTGTGTATAAACTCGACTTAATCATTCTTAGGGCTACAGTGGTGTGGCCGATTATCCAGGACAAAATAATTTTGGCATGAATCAATTGCCTTTGCCATCATCAGTTTACGACGTACTTTGATTATATATTGTATTTTTCATAGGTTATTTCATTACCTCTCAACAGAAGCTAACGTCAATCATTTTTTAAGTGATAACTTCAACAAAGAGACAATACTGTAATCCAAACAAATCTATTTTAGTTTTGAATTTTCGTGTACATGAGTAAGAAAATAATCATAAAAACAAAAAAACAACTTAAAAAAAGCGAATCTTTATTGACACTAGTGGTCCTCCATACCGAAGAAACACCAATTTTTGGATTAGTGAAAATGTCTGATGCCTCTGCCGAAACAAAACGTAATTTTTCCTTCTTTTGGTCTGTTTCATAAGAATTTCTTCCTTACGCTCAACGAATGAACATCAATTTTAACTTCCGTCCAATTCCTCTGTCAACGAGACAAGCAGCATGGCTTAATCAAACGCTTTTTGAAAAGCAATCAATGTCAAGAAGGCTGAATACAGTTGCATTCTCCATTTGAACACAATCAAACACGAATATGGTTTGATGCTGTGCATATTGATTAAGTTGTCCATGCATTGTTTCTGCACGCATGCACGTTACCCTAGGGAAAGGCTCGTCCTAATTAGCACATAAGGAAAATTGATGCACCCTCCAGAAAAAAAGGGAAAG
>OY735202.1:63004049-63146549 GCA_963457665.1 Thysanoteuthis rhombus
ATGAATAGGAATCACAATAATTATCATAACAATTTGATTCTTGTGATTAAATTGCTATGTATTGTATTATAAGAAATGTCCAAAATGATTATATCACTGTAATGAAACCTGTTTGGGAGTAATTTAATGTCATTAGTATTGGCTTTTCTAACGCCAAAGTCCATGTTATTCGCACTTAGAATGCTCTGAGTCCCAGGGTTTTTGGAATAAGGAAGCATCATTTGATGCTAAGGACATCCTTTCTGAGGGTTGAAAGTATTGTCAAATTTAAATAGCTTAATTTTAAAATCCTATTGAAACACTCATTGTTGACTTATCTTTTCAGAACAATTTTCAATGTTTGACTTTTTTAAACTCGAAATAATGCTTAAAATTTTGAACATTCGAATGATTTACAGTAACAGTAGTCAGAGATGTCACTATGAATTTCATTATTCCGATCACGGACAAAATATTCTTTCCAACCACCAGGGTTGGGGGTTGATCTTTTGCTAACACTTGTTTCATTCCGTTAAACATTGATCATCGATGCATTACAATCACTCCATTTCTTATATTGCATGTAAGATATTTCCAGAGGGAAGGTCAATTTGATATTACTGCATCGACTGGCTAAGATGAAAAATTCCTGAAGAAAAAGAAATTCACTAAATTTAGACTCACGATTTCTTTTGCACACTCAGGAAGTGGAATAAGCAATCCCAGAACCCGCGAAGAATATACACCAGTATGGAGGAAAAAAAGACACGGAATACTAGATACGAAAACAAGAAGAAATTTCATTGAAGTGTTGGAAGAGTTGTCCATTGGAAACTATGTAAACAACCTAATTCTGATCATAGAATGAAATATACATGCACGAAACATGGAATCAAATCATTCCCAGATCACATGATGACAATATTGGAAAAGCACGCACAGTAATCACGCACCAGTTGATGCAAACCATAACACTGCCACTGTATATTGATTCATTAGAATAAAATGTAACGTTCCTTTTTATAATATTGTAGTGATCCCCACCTTCATCTGCATTTTATAACCGTGCTGGAATAATGACCTGAATTTCTCTTCCTTGGGTCATGTAATTGCTCGACTCAAAGATTCGAATTAGTAGGCTAAGCATAGATACCATTGCAATATTTATGTCTCACACATATAGCAACTGTTATAAAAGTCTTTCATGAGACTAATTTATTAACACTGATCTGCTGCAGAGTAGATCTATGTATTTCAGTGAGAGAAGATCATTCTATTTCAGAGATTTCATACATGACATTTTTGTACCATCTTCTTAAATTCTGATGGAGGATATGATTTTATACAGTTTTTGTAATATCTTGAGGCATGGTTCTTGATGTCATTTAGTTTGTTTATTCGACATGCTCCATTTTGATTTGCAAACAAAGCTGTTCAATAAGAATCTTCAGCATTGTACGCCTTTTTTTCGATTCATCAATCCACCTTATTAAATCAAGACCAGGGAAAAAAACAAGAAGTAATTAAAATTTATGAACATTACTAACGAGGAAAAAATAAGTTTGTAAGATCGTTATTTCAACTTCAAGATTCCCTGTGCTGCTTTACATATTATTTTGTTTGAATTCAATTTGTTCTGTAGTTTTGAATATGGCAAGCAAGAAAGAGATTCGAATATTCAAAAATTAAAAAGTTTTTAAACATTGAAAATGATTAATATGACAGCCACGTTTACGTTTTGTTTAGCTGGTTTGTATATCCATTTCCTAATGCCTGCATTCACGGTGTTATCCCAAAAGATAACATTATTCTGTAATAAGGTCAATCTGTTCACAACCAAATACTGATTTAACTCGATTTACGGTCTGCTTGACTAACTATCTGTTACCTACATTACTGTTACTGACAGATAACATTTCTGTATAAAAATACATAGAAAAATGCATTGATAGGTCCATTGCGCAGCAATGGAGGAACTTTTCATACCAATCTATCAATATAATCCTAATATTTTCGTTTAGACATAATTGCTGTGAATGATGATTATACGGATCGAACATTAACGAGATGTAATGTCACCAAAATTTAGATACATCCATCTTTTACCCGGTACTTGATAATGTTTGATCAAAAAATCGATTCACTTATACCACAGATGTGTTTTCTCATACGAAAAGAGGGAGAAACTTGTCCACTGCTTTCAATAAGCTAAATTACACACGTTCGGATACAAGCACATGCTTTAAGGCTCGCTGGAAAGTGTCTTAATGTATATCTTGTGTGTTTCAATCCCAAATATTCATCTTGTAAGTATCATTATGATACATGACTATCACAGTAATATTTCCATATTAAATATATGTTAATATCCATATCTATATCAATATCTATATATCTATATCTATATCTATATATCTATCTATCTATCAATATATATCTATCTATCTATCAATATATATATATATATATATATATATATATATATATATATATATATATACAGAGAGAGAGAGAGAGAGAGAGAGAGATAGATAGATGGATAGATATATAGATATTGATATAGATATTGATATAGATATGGATCTGTTTAGAAAAAATATCTTCCAATCCAGCATTCTAATGTTTCACCGTGCTATGGCTGGAATGTTATGCAGCATTCTTCTTGGCTGTTTGTATAAAAATAAAGTTAGTCATTGAGCTGCCTCTAAATGATTGCCTTTATAGAGTCTTAAGCTGCAGTTGAATAATGAAGTTTATAACACTGTTTTATGATTTTTTTCATATAGAAGGTGAGTGGACTGGTATATAACATTGTAGTCAGAGTAGGCGGAAATGTTTCATCGGCACACCGTTTCGAAAGCTACGTTTCTATATGGGAATACCTTTTATACATTTTACTGAAATGAGGTTTTTTAGTTGACTGCGTTTTACAACATTGTTTTCATCATCAGATGTAAATTGGTACATGAAACCTCATCACAACGTATTTGGTATTTATGAAATGATCGTTGAAATCGAGTAACTTCAATTATCAGCCTTTTGTGAATGTTCTGCAACTGTTATCCAAATTTGATACAATTTAGAAAAAATTACTTTTAATGTGATTTAAGGAACCTGTAAGGCTTTAAATTTTTTACGGCCACACTTTATCAAAAGTACGTCAAGTTCTAAGTTTTCCCATATGAAGTGTAACAATAACGAAATTGAAAATCTGAATCAGCAAATAAACGTACAAACAAAACGTCTGGATAATCGAGAAAACAAGTGAAAAATTTGGTAGAAGATGAATGTTACTTAGAACAGGTGATTCGCACTCTGAGGAAAGATTTCATTAATTTGTATGAGCACTTAGAATATATCATTTTTTTCAGTTGTGGGGGAATCAAAGAAGGGAGACCACATCGAGTCCGTGAAGAATTCTACAGAAAACGAAATGTAAAATCATAATGAAGAAAATACAATAAAGAACAAGTATTCATGCCTAGATAAGATGGTTAGCTGTAAGGGAGGTTTTTTAAAACACCAGATGTTTACATCTACCAAATGCAAATATATTATCAAAGAACTTCAAAAGAGATCAATATCTTCCGTCAATTAGTGACAGTGGTTGAGTGTGGTATATTAAATGCAGCAGATAGAAAGCAGAAATAAAGATGGACAAACAGCTCCTGAGAAAAAAGCTGACTACCACAGAAAAGAAAATTACTATTTACTTAAAACACTCTTATTGAAGACGAAAAACTTACATCGGGTCAGCTTGAATGTGACCGAGGAGGAGAACATAATCCTCAAGCACAATTAAAAGCTGTATTGAGGCATGAATCAAAAACTTGATTACGAATTGACCCTTAATGTCAAGCAACAAATGGCTAGTAATTCGGATCTTTTGTATAGGTTTCATGAACTGAGACGGCAGTATGTTTTACCTAGCCAAGAACAAATGCCCAGTCCATCTTCGCTAATTTCGCCGTTGAGTGGAATAAAATCAGACTGTGATCAAGGAGACAGAAAAGTCTGCTGTGATAATCTTGAAAATTCAAACAAGACATCAGCTGAACAAACGTCCCAGACACGTACCCAATGTGGGTTTCACGAGAGATTTTGGATGTCTGTCACTTCGTCAAGTCAAAAACCCGTCTGAATGCATATTCAGGGACTGATTCTAGGGAACTCAGTAAATGCATATCAATAGCTGTATGTTTGAAACTTAAGTTGGACAAGGTTAGTCACACCAGTGAGATTTTAAAAAATATGAAGGGAAAACTCAGGGAGATGCAACAGGAGTTACAGCAATGCAAAACAACAATCAAGGAATTGAAATGGGAAACAGACCTGTACTTTCAATTAATAATGCAGAGATATATGAACATACCAACATTCTTTTCGAAAACTTGAAGGTGGAGTAGTTTCATAGTTGTTACTGTCACAAGAACGTAAAAGCCTTTCAATGAAACAACAATGAATTGATACATAAACACTGTTTATACTGAAGAGTGGAACTATATCTCATGTAAATTGTATCATCATCATCATCATCATTTTCCTTCTAGTGCCTATAGTTTATCATATACCTCCCAATAGGCCTCTCTATTATCGGCGTGAGAGAGACAGTACTTTGTATTTGGCAGATCAACTTTCCGGCAGCCACAGTATATATATATATATATATATATATATATATATATATATATATATATATATATATATATATATATATATATATATATATATATATATATTGTGCCGTCGTATGATCTTTTCAAGGTTTAACACTTTATCAAGTGAAAATTGTAGATCTCAGTTGGAGGGCCGATCTTTTGTTTAGGCCCCTTTCTTCTGCGTAATTGGTGACTAACAGGAGAATTGATTGGTTCAATATATCTTTTTTAGACTCGATGGATTCACTTTGTCTTTGAGAGTCGAGGTCAATTTTACGAAAGGATGCCGAACTACCGTGACGCTTCACCTGATTTATCCTTTTTTGATGATGCAAAACAAACTCTTTATCATAGGTGAGTGTACTGGTCTACTTTCCTCCTTTGCGTTTTCGATTTCTATCGTTACCTTTCTCCACAACATGTTTTCTTTACATCTATTGTACTTTTCGATCTAATGCCATGGATTTTCTCAAAGTTAGAATTGTTGGGATGCGTTTTACCGCTGGAACATCCTTGGTGGTAAGGGTTGTATCGAGAATGGTAGATCTGGGTACCTTACAGATAACTATCGTAGAAAGTCAGCCAAATAAATATTGGTTCACTTTAATGACTGTTCACCTTCATCATAGTCTTCAGTTTGTTTTTCCCTAATGCCAGTTTTTCCTCAAGGCAATGAATATAGACTGTATTCCTGATCTATCAAACGTTCCCTTTCCCCCAACTCTTTATCGTTCTTATAAGTATTACCATCCTCTGTTAAGCTCATACAAACATTGAAACCATTTATATATCAAATTGTTTGCGTACTTTTACAGCGTTATACCTATGTTGCAGTCGACCAGCCAGGAAAAAAATATTGATCTTTGCATTAACGTATGTTATGAATCGTCCATCCATTCTGCAGCCATTTACAGAAGACATAAGAAAAAAAAAAACTTACCTTTGGAAAACTTGCTTTGAGGCTACGTTGGTATACACAGGAACTTTTTGAAAATATGTTGCGTGATCTCAGCATTTGAATGTTGCATACAGACATAGATTGTGGATATTTGCTTAATCATAATAAGATGGAAATACTTCATTAAACTTAATGAATTCCAAATACCCAAGTACCAGTTATCTTATGAGCATGACAAGATATATTATTATGATAGAATTACCTGATGTTACCCGAAGTATTTAACAGGACAGTGGAAGTGAACTGTTGATACATCACTCAATGAACTTACAAAAATGTATTCAATGTTTTCTGAATAGGCCGAAAGATGTTTTGGTCAAACTAATCTATGAACTAAAATAGTTTATCAAATCATGTAATGGAATTAAAAAATAATTTTGTTATACATCGTCTTGAATTAAACACTCTGTTCCTAAGAGATACAGCTTTATGAAAATCCACATATGAATCTTATTATGAGAATATATGTTTTTTTGTTTTTAGCCGTGCTTTTGTGAATATATAAATGCACGCAAAGCGTCTACGAGATCTAATTGGAGCAAAGGCAGCGATAGAAATATATTTGCGGAAAACATTAAAAAGAATGAAGCGATACGCAAACAATCATGAAATATAGAACATAACATGATCCGACTAAAGAGAAAAGAAATCGTCGGAATGGGAAGATGAGACAAAATACAGTATTAAAATAAATTCATATAAACTGATTGCAACACAGAACATACGTGAAAGCGTTCAGAATATATGATTCATGTCTACATCCCGTGGGGTTTTGGATGTAATCTAAATAGTGAGCGAATGCTGTGAATAAAAAATGGATGAAATATTTCAAGATGGCCGCTGATTTAAAATATGAAATGATCTATGCCCATACACTAGCGTGTATGATAAATCTCTTGACAGCTCAATAAATAATACGGAATGATCTTAAATAAGATTTCAGAAACAGATTAAACGGAGATCAAACGATAAATTAGAATGGATAAAGGGAATTCTATTATTATTATTATTATTATTATTATTATTATTATTATTATTATTATTATTATTATTATTATTATTATTATTATTAATAATAATATTATTATTATTATCATTATTATTATCATCAACATCATCACCAGTATTATAATCATTATGTTATTTCCTAAATACCATTATCAATACCATTATAATAATACATATCACAGAAAGGGCGTCAATATTCGAAGATTTTAGACATGGGGACCTGCGCTATGGGCTCAAACAATGATTGATTGTGGTGAGGCTGTACGAGCTTTGCTATATACACCACGTGATCTCAGTAAAAATTTGGGTGATTGGCTTGAGAAGAAATGAAAGAAGAATATGTAATTAGAAAAGTAGTAAGATACTGCAATATTATCTTGCTTTTTATCTAAAAACATCTAAAAACTGACTCACCGGAAATTATATCTGCTGTTGAACTATTTCTGCTGTTGAACTGTTACTTAACCCGGCTAAACCGGCAGATCACTAAGATAAGGTATAATCAAAAATTTGTTGCAATGTTAACCTTGAAATTGAATTCATAAACGTAATTATGAATATTCTTTCAAAAAGAATAATATTAAGGGGAAATTCTGATACCTCCTAGCACATATACATTGGAGAAATTATAAAAATTAGATTCCAACAACCTTCTGTAATTTATGTCATTCACTGTCTTGTTATAGTGTTGGTTTTTGTAGCCACCCTGGCTTATCTCCGTTATTATTATTATCACCATCATCATCATTATTATTATTATTATTATTATTATTATTATTATTATTATTATTATTATTATTATTATTATTATTATTATTATTATTATTATTATTATTATTATTATTATAATTATTTGGAATCTCACACCAGTTGCCTGGTGGTAACAGCTGGAGTTTGAGTGACAGCAAGTCTCCTCAAGTTTCCAGCCCTCCTCTCCTAGTACTCATAGGTCGCAGTAATTCTGCGATTTACAGTTTCACACCGGTTGCCCTGTGGTTATCGCTGAAGGCTGAGTGACAATGAGTCTCCTCAGGTCTTCAGCTAACGTCTCCTCTCTCTTTCGCATATCATGACAGAGCTACGATTCGTTGCAGTCCTTATATCTCTAGCACCTTCCTTAGAATCCGTGCAGTTCCCAGTAGTGCTGTGGTCTGTACGGTCTCTATCCTCCCCCTAATCCCGATCTCCTCCAGTCTCTCCCTCAGCGTTTTGGGGACAGTTCCTAGTGTTCCCACTATGACCGGTACTACTATTATTATTATTACCAAGAACATCGACACTAATTGCCTGATGGTTATCCCTGGAGACTGATTGATAGCATATCCGCTTAATATGTCACTTCAGTTGTCAGATGGTTCCTAGTAAATACTGAGGAACAGTGTGTCTTTCAATGTCTCAATCCTAACATTCACTTGTCTTGCATGTCACTGCAGAACTATTGTCTGTATCTTGATCTTGCCGTTTTCATTGGGATTGTTGCTAACAAGTCGAGGTCGTTTTTCTTTTAATTCCAGTACTTTTCTCAGTAATGGCTAATGACATCAGAAGCGCTGTGGTCTGCATGGTCTCTGTCTTAATTCCAGAACATTTAAACTTGATTCCAGTGTATTTGGTACAGTTCCGAGTACATTTAATATTATTAGTATTATCCCCACTTCCATGTTCAACACATTCATTTCCCTTGCCAGACCCTAGTAATTTTCAGCTTTCCTTTTTTCTCCCATATTATGTAATCCTGTTGGAAATGCTACATTTTATAGTTTGGCATGTCCCCCCTCTTGTGCACAACAACTACATCCGGTTTCTTTGCTTAGATTGGGTAAGAAGTTTGGATTTTGAAGTCCCAGGGTAATTTGTGTTTTCCTTTGGCTAGAACTTTCTCTGGTTCTTGTTCATATAATCTGTTTGTTCGTCTTTATACTCTTTCTGGTTACGTGGTTTACACAATTGTCCTTTCCAGTATCATTACAGCCATTGCTAACACGTTTGTTTTTGGACTGCAATGTTTACCGATTTTGTGTCCCTCCTTCAAGTTCCCTCAGCATAGCCGTATTCAGGATTTTTCACCGATGATATTTTGCATCTTTTTTTGAATTCCCCTAATGATTTTTCCGTCTTTTATGCAGTTTAGTCCTCCATCGCCTTTTTTCCCTCTCAACATACCGTCTACGATGTATCTGTGTTATCTTTCAAATGTTAAGCATTGTGTATTGTTCACCGGTCCATTATTTTGAGTTCCCTATCTTTCTGTCCAAGAAATGGAATCTGTGTACCTAACAACCTACACTAGCTATTTGTTCATCTATGTAATATCACTGCAATTTTGCTTGGTGTCTGATATTTCTCCTTATTCCTTTTTTTTAATATCTTATTTCGTATTTTTTCATTTCATCGTGTCACCTTCGATAACATCTATTCAATTATATTGGTCTTGTGAGTTTAGTGTTCTGATTTTTTCTGTATTCTGGTAATTCGATTCCTTTATACCACTGTAAGCCTTTTATTAAGCATTACTATCAATGCTCATTTTCCTATTAGATGCTCTTTACCAATGCTGTCGCTAAATTGCGAAATTTCTTCTTTCCTGACTTCCTCTGAAACCATCTGGTCAAAATAGAGGATGTCAATTGTACATTAGCTCATTTCCTACATCTTTTCTGTTCCTCATCCCACTCTTTTCCATGAACATATATATATATATATATATATATATATATATATATATATATATATATATATATATATATATATATATATATATATATATATATATATATATATATATATATATATATATATATATCTTCCCAGTGATATCTACCAAATTACATTTCCTTGTTTTGGTTTCTTCCTCAAAATCTGCTTAGATGATGGTCTGCAATTGGTAATCCAGTCTTGGACCTCACCTTTATCTATGTAACTCTGGAATTGGTGAATGAGTCTGTCATGTGATGTGGTTTCTCTCTTAAATCATTACCAGTGGTTCCCACCAATTCCTGATATTGTGTTGTTGGATGTTTCATTCAATACAATTTGTTTTTCCGTAATCCATGTTTCAGAGTCCTTTTTTGATAGCATATGACCTCTCAAAGATTCTGTTATGTCCCAAGGGAATATATATATATATATATATATATATATATATATATATATATATATATATATATATATATATATATATATATATATATATATATTCTTCTGGTAATCATTCATGTCTTTGTAGATTAAAGATATGTTTATGAAATCTCATATCTCACGGAGTTATCTGTTTTTTGTTATTTTTGGTTTATATATGTGTTTACAGGCGACCTATACTATTTTTGGCCAGCTGTTTAATTATGCTGTAAGGTTGACTCCCCGAAAGTGGGAGGCTATTTCCTGTCCCATTGTATATGGCTTGTATTTTGATTAGGGTTTGTTTTAGAATTTATTTGTTTCTGTTCGATCGTTTACTATGTTTTTTATGTGTTGGTACACTTCAGCAGATAAACCATGTTCTTCTCTTTCTCAAGTATTACAAATTTCCTTCATATCTATATCAGATAATTATTTATTTTTCAGAATTTATTTCACTCAGTCTGCCAGGCATTTGTTTATTACCCTCACAGGGGACTTTTTATTCCATGTTCTGGACATGTATTCTAGGTTGCACAAATAAGATGGTTTGCCTTTGGAGTGGTGATTCCTCAGTAATGGTGACGTGACGGCAGTGACCCTGTTCAAAAACAATGACTAAGCACAAACTGTATCTCTGAATCTCTGAGATGAGGTATTATCATTATTTCTATAATTATTCAAACTATCCTCATCTTTTCTTTTCCCTACGACTCTTCGGCTTTTGCACTCCACAGCCTTTATGCTAAGAGGGGAGTGCGTCTATATATCCCTGTCTGTTAAAAAAAGGTTCGGTTAGTTACTTCCCCACACCTACCAGATGATATCTGGTGAAGGCTGTAGAGTACCTCAGCCGAAGCGTTGTATGAGAAAAAACCAAAATGAGGATAGTCCGAATAATAGTAGAAATAAGCAGAAACTGGATAACTTATCTGCGGTTTGGGGTTATGAGTGTATCGTACCTTTTGCCAATTGCTGGAAAGCAACGACCACGTCCCCTCACGTGGCCAACAAGGGAGCAATAGCCGGCTATTATGCAAAATTCCTGAATTTGTGCCCTATTTTCCGTGATACTTTAGTCTGGTCGTGCTCTCATCTTCGTTTGGTTTGTGAATCTGCCAAGCAGCCTCAGTCTTTGTGAGATTGATTAACTATTGCTTTCACTCAGAATGGCCTTAAAACTTCAGTTGTTTTTAGTACTCATAACATGAACTTGTAATGATGGTATCCATATATACCTGATGTCTGCGATACTTCTATTTATACCTACTTTTCCTTTAACAGCAGGAACTCTTACATGTTACAGTATAGAGATAGAAGTAAAGATCAATTGCAAAATCTTTGTTTCGATGGGTTGGTTACTTCACTGCTCTCAATTGATCAAATGACCTTGGGAGAAATGAAAAGAAAAAGGGTGAACAACATTGCAATCAGATGGATATACTATGAATAGCATACGACATGATCCCAAACAGCTTGATACTCAAATTTTTGAAGCGGTTTTTCAACAGGTTCAGTATTTGAAACTGTGAAACATTCTATAATATATCTATATATGTGTGTGTGCGTGTGTGTGTGTGTGCGTGTGTTTGCGTATATATATATATATATATATATATATATATATATATATATATATATACATATATATATATGTATATTTATATTTGAGTGTGTGTGTGTATGTGTGCATGTGTATGTGATATAAACACACATATAGACTGAAGTATCAACTTTGCTAACCAATAAACAACTTATGATGAGTTTATTTGATGAAAACACCGAATATACATCGCTACAAAATTTTTTGGTCGAATACATCTTTAATGCTTGGTAGTCAATAATTAGTGATGCTGATACCACTCTCACAGATCCTATATCATCCAAATTCTTTTTTCATGTATATCTTACGTTCAAATTTAGTCAAAACTATTCCATATGCAAGGAAAAACACATAATGAAACGTAATACATTTATTGTTGGATGAGGTTTGTAATAATATTTCAAAAACCCACAAAGTATCATTTGTATTGCTGGTACGCTTCATCATTATATTTGAATATTATCCCACGAGCAATCGTAGATCAGTGAGCTATCAGATTAATTCAGTTCAATTACTTTAACTATACGTTTATCGGAATACTAGGTAAGTTTGGACAAAAATTTGATTCCATTTTTGTCGGTTGAACTTTTTGAACTCAAATGTGTTCTCGGACCCAGTTTAAATTCACACCACTAATTTTCATTTAGATTGAGATCGAGTGACTGTAAAAGCCAGGACATAATATTGATCATCTTCTTATCCATCTGCTGAGTATTCAGCTTCCACTAATGATTTGGGCCGTTATCTTTAAAGGGCATTCAATTTATTCTGCGGAGATTCTGAGCCAGACATTTCTGGTTACACATAACATATCCCGATATTTATTTTAGTGGCTCCTCTGAAACACATATTTTGATCAACATCTTAGCATTAAAACAACCCAGTAGCATTACAGAACCATTGTAATGTTCCACTGTCATGGTGTTTCCGTTTGGCAAATGACTTCGTTCTTTCTGTCAATGCATATTTAAGACCATAATTTTCCTTCCAAAAAGACATTATCTTTGTCTAAAATCTCTTAGACGAAATGCCGTCTAGGTTCCAATAGCAACAGGATCATTGAATGTATATTCCTCAGTCGAAAGTGTTCAAGTGTAAAATGGATGTTACTGAGGACACTGATGATCTTAAGACTATGCCTTACAGGAATTATCATGCTAGATTCCTTTATCTAAGATTATACCACTGATTTATAACACAATCTTTTTACTGCGTTGCATATATATATATATATATATATATATATATATGTGTGTGTGTGTGTGTGTGTGTGTGTGTGTGTGTGTGTGTGCATGTGTATTTATGTATACATACAAAAAATAGAATGCTTCTTATCTAGCTGGATCAAGTTCAAGACTCTTGCCGTATGATGGATGTTTCAATAACAAGGTTCTTGACGTAAGGCGACATGATGCCACAGTGCTTCGTAAAACATTGGAAAACGTTTATGGGTTTATCTAATTTATAACAATTTGCATCAAAATTACGGATACATTAATTCCTGTTATTTTTTCTGTATTCTTACGTACTCCCTTCAAAAATAAACTTTTTGCGCAATTTGTTGGGTTTATCTTCGCTTATATTTATCCAAAGTAAGATATGATTTCAACTAAGTAGACTATGAACAAACGTATTGGGTGGATGAATCAATTTCTCATACGGTATAAATACTAATTGTGACTATGTGTCTTGCTTTCAAATCTAATAGAATGTCCAATCCAATCTTATATATATGTGTGTGTGTATGTTTGTGTATATGTGTGTATATGTGTGTGTGAGTAGGAGTATGTGTAAGGGTGTGTGTGTGTGTGTGTGTCTGTGCGTGTGTGTGCGTGTGTGCAGGTGTGTGTGTGTATGTGTTAAGTATTTCCAAATCTGTTATGGAACAATAAGTTCAAAGGTGAAAAGTCAAGTTGAAAGGTTAGTCCAGAAGCCTAGGCTAAAGTTAATTGGTTGGCCTTTAGATTAGTCTTCTGCTCGACTGATTCACTTCAGAGAAATTTGGGAAATCAATAGTGCAGTCAACCTTTATGTCAGAGTCTGGCAAAAAGGAGGAGATAGATTCAAACGACAAACACTGAAATTGCCTTGTTTATAAATTGATTTCTCTTCGAAATAATTGCGTATTAGATCTTGCAATTTGAAACTTTATCTTCCAAACACAACAGCATTGTTACTGTGATTTGTTATTCGAATAGTAAATACCGTATTATTCAAAATATTTTTCAATGCAGGCTGATATATCATGAAGCGTGTCAATAGCATGTTTTATGTTTCGTAATCTCAGGTTTGCAAGGCTTTCATTTCTTGATGTTGGAGTCTCTAGGAAGAGAATCATCGCAAGTTATGGTCGACATTCTGTATAGGTGACTGACATCTCCCGACGCCTGCCGGCGAAAAAATTGGTGTGCAGGAAACAGACTGGACAGTTTCATAATCTGTGCCTGAAAGGCATCTTCCCAGAAAACAAACCACGTCTCAAAAGATTTTATATTCTAGCTTGAAGAAAAAAATCATACATATAACCATCAGAGGCCAATGATGATTTAATGTCACGTTATACCTTGCCATAGTCCTATTTGACTTTTTTTTTTATATTTAAGATTGACATTGGAATTTCCAATCGTCTCCTCTGCCCATGATTGTCTTTTCATTTTTGTTCATTGGTGCACAAGTCAAGTTGTCTTGCAGACAGCTTTCTTCAACATCCGAACGGTAACTCATTTGTCCCAGACCAAATGATTGATGAAGAAGAAGTGTTGCATGTGGTGCCCAAGATTAAGATGATGATGTTAAGCAAGGTAAAATCACATTTGTTCAACAAAAATTCGATGCTGCAACACTAAAAGGTCTAAAGAGAAAGTGTACATTTTGGAAAAAAGATAATAAAGTGGTAGTGAGACTAGATTGAGTGCTAAGATTGAAAAAAAAAAGGAAAAACAGCGTGTTAAGGTCAATGACAAAAACAGCGTGTTAAGGTCAATGACAAAAACATCCCATTATGTTTATGAAAAAAAGCGGTTTTACTACCAATCCATCCTCCAACGGTCACCCATTGTTGAAACATGGGTTTTAGACGGAAAATTGACTTTCAAATTGAAAATGATGCATTGTTTTAGGGGGAACATCATGTTGAGAGATCGCATGGCAACATAATATGTTGGAGAAAAACGGGGGTCATTGATATCACATCGAAAAACGGGAGTCATTGATATCACATCGATTCTAACGTGCTCATTGGACGAAGTATATTCAAATTTGATGAGAAGAGATATAAATAGATATGCAGTCATTATTCCTCAATGAACACACAAAACGATAACAAAAACGTCCAAAAATCACCCATTTACAGAATTTTGATAACATTTTTGAAATCACAAATGAAGGTTATGAAGAGGTGTCCATTCTGAATGTCAGGAAGAGAAAAACATTTTATTCGTTTCATGTGACACATCGGTCATCGTATGGAGTATGCACCTTTCACTTTATTAATTAGTTACTGAACACCAATGATTCTGTATATGTGATCTTCTCTTGGAGAACATTTTTTCCTCCAATCAACCTGCAAGTTCTGAAAAAAAATAGACATTGAAAGTGTTGCTCATTTATCAATTTGTATTGTAGCTTAGAAATAACATATATTCTTCGTGAAAAAGCACCCCCCCCCCCAAAAAAAAAACGAATAAAATACTAATTTCCTGGATGTAGATTTTTGTAAGTTAGGGATTCCTCAAACTTCTTTGGGAATTCTCCAAGTATGCAGACAATAAGTATATCTTTTAAATGAATGATGCCGATGAAAAAAAAAAAACATCTTGAAAACCGAACTCATTTCGAGGGGGAATTATGATCATTTTTTCAGAAAAAAATTTGTTGAATATACCGAATATACAATTGTTTCAAATAATCGACGGCGGATCCGTTGCAAATCAGGAAACAAGGATTGATTGAAGGTGAAATTGGAAAAATGAAAGAGAAAAAAAACACACTTTGCTTAGCGTTGAAATTTTCTTCTTTTTTTTGTTTTTTCATGTGGTATTCATCATCAACAAATTTGTCCATTCATTTTTAAGTGTGTCCTATCTTTAAAAAAAAAATTCACGAAAAATGCCCCGTGCAAATTGAGTACAATACATGTAGTGATATTTTTTCAAATCATCATTTTAATACCATAAAATTTTCAATACTTTCAAATGTCAATGTATAAAATGGAAAATCACATTTCAAATTCCGGCAAATTTTCCCCATATGATTATAACATAAACCCATTCATGTATTTCAATATTCAAGTAATGGAAATTTGATATTGTGAATATCTGTGTTTTGATAAAAATAGTTACTTTTTTCTACCTTTATTAGTATGACAATGTAAGGCTGTCGGCATAGCGTGGTCATTCATGAGATTTTTTATTTTTCACTTCCTTTCAAAAAATTGAATAATTTCAGTGCTACTTAAAAAAAAACGAATCGATTTTTAAATTGAACATCGAAGATTGTATAAACATTGCACAAAAACGTTTGAACATGTTTACAGTGACCATTTTGCTAGAGTCCAAGCAATATGCTGGTATTCACGACCGACAATGTGGATCCTTGGGAATCGAATGCAATTTTTTTCTGACAAGAAAAAAAGATGGGGTGACAAAGGGGATAACAGTAAAAATTATTCGATTCCATGGTGCCAACGAATTCAGACGAATGTTTTTTTTAAAAAAAACAGATATCAAAAGATAAAAGATCGATATCACCAGGATCATCAACATATAATGGAAGACTCACTTCCGCTAACCAATGCTAGAGGTCATATTGTACCTCTGTTATCGTTGCAGTATAGATGTTCCAACTTACGTCGTAACTCCCTGCAGAGCTCTCATTAAAGGCTATTCAAGTAGCTTGTAGGAATGGCTATTCGTTAAGGTCATACTTCTTTGATGGCAATGTGAACTTATGGAAGAATCCAGATCTTCGTAGAAATTTTTGTGGCCGTGCATATTTTTTGAGGGTGAATTTACAATGATTAACTGTTCTTCAATGTATATCCAAACTGTACCGATGCACAAAATGCATGTGCTTGTATAAATTTATTTATATGTGTGCGTGAATACATGTGCTTGCTTGTGTCTGTGTATGTCTTATCTCATTGTCATTTAAATTTATACTTATATTTGCAGAGGTGTCATGTCTGCGAGAACGGGACAGAGAGAGAGTGAGAGGAAGAATGCCATGGAATTCTATTTCACCTTTCAAATGTATCTAGGCAATATTGTTTCACGTAGAAATTATTGAATTAATCAACAATTCAATTCAAACTTTTGTATTGTTTAAAAAAAACAAAAGTAATCAGCCAAAATTGGACGAGACTTTGACCTAGCGATCTCGATACAGCCATGCAATTCCTACCTGTAAGCATTAATTCTTTCATTTTCTTATTTTCTTCTGCTTTTGTTTGACCAACATTCTCAGTTTTACCCTTGAGTTGAATTCAAAGTGATGTCATTTAATTTCGTTTCTCTTTTTCATTTTGTCATCATCCGCGACATTATTGATTATATGAATGCCTAACATAATTTATCTTATGAACAGCTACTGGCACAATTCACTGCTTCGGTGAAATTTAATTCTGAAGTTAGAACCATTCAGTATTTCTAATTTGATTACCTGGATTTACAGTAATTTTGCGAAGAGAATTTCGTAGTTGTTCAACTAGTGAATATGCATATTTCACGAGAGATGTTGTTCGTTCGAGTTCCATGTATTGATATGTTATTTTATCATACTTTTGATCGGCTAATGCTGAGTTTACTTCATATGATGGCAGCTCATATTTAAGTGGGATTTTGTTCGAAAAAATGCTTTCATGAAAATCACATTTCTTTATCTATTGGAATATCGTAATTATAAGATTCAATAACTGATGATGGATACAGTGTGATAGTGATCTAAAATATCGGCATAAATACATGCCAACGAACACCCTTCCAAGGTCAAAAAGTTGACTAATTTACTTTCCATTTGATGGAACTCTGTAAACTGAAATATCCAAAGATGGGATTAAACAACGCCAGAGAATCAATGGAGATTAGTCGGGTCATACTGATACACCAGACCACACTTCGAGAATGCTACTTTTCTTTGCAAGAAAACTGTGGTGGACGGTAATTTGATCTATTTTATAAATCATTCAATGCTAACAGTTATTCTTCAGCTTTTCACATAAAACAGTTTATAGTACATCTATCTATTCATCTATCTATCTATATCTCTCAGGCATGAATCTATATCTTTCTGATTAAACAGAGAGAGGGAGACAAAGGGGGAAAAAGTTGAAAATTATTTACTGATGTATATGTTCGGATACATGAGCAACATGTATATATTTTGCATCACTTAGCGTTGCAGCTGGTAACATTTGATAAAAAAAAAGGTTGGGACTAACAAAATGAATTGAACATGTCACAGTGACGATATATTTAGAGATGTAATATTTGTTTGGTCTCCGAAATTATTCCACTTTCAAATTGCCAAATTACCACCACCCAATCTCTCTTTCTCTCACTCTCTCATTATATATATATATATATATATATATATATATATATATATATATATATATATGTGTGTGTGTGTGTGTATATATATATATATATATATATATATATATATATATATATATATATATATATATATATATATATATATATATGCCTGAAAATATTTCTGCAACTAAACCTGGACTATAAAACGAATACTTTCAATAACGGAAGCAAAATATCATTATTTGTAACAAAAAAGACAACAAGGAAGACCAATCAGGCATTCATACTTATGTGTAGTTGATGGCTTCATTACATGATATATATTTTGAACATCTAATATAAAGTTTTTATTTATGATTCCATTCAGCCTTTACTGAGGCTATGTAAACAATCTAAATTCTGATTGAAAGCTCAAAGAAGCTCAAATCAAGGAACTATAAATATTGCCATTGAATCCGACGTTTCTGTCTATCACATAAACCAATCTGGTGAATCATATAAAAGAACTCAAAAATAGATTGGGAGAACACGAAGTCGTTTTTTAACAGTGAAAGGGGAGGCTGTTTAATCACTTGGGCTTTTGAATTCTAATGTATTTTCAATAAAAAGATATGTAGCAAAACATTTATAAAAGTCAATTTGTCAAACAGTTGATATGGTTCCATGATCAGGCAAGGAGAGTGACGATCACTATACATATTTCGAACCGGAAAAAAAACAGTGAAATCAATGCTGAATAGCCAAGCATATCCTTTGTTTCAGTGAATTTGCAGAGTATATTCATGATTTTGTTATCCAATGAATTCAATTTGCCTTGGATAAGTAAGAACACCATGATGAATTGTCGGCCATCAAATGGAAAATAGTCATGTGATATGCAGCTTGGGATAACATGTACTACTTGGAGAGAGACCATGATAATATGCATCGAAACCAGAAGAAACTGCAGAATGGTGCAGTTTGCAGAAAACTGGAAGTCATGATGTGAAAAGTATTCTAGATTTTAGAAGATTTACCGTATCTCTAAATTGAGATAATGATAAGAACAACTACAGCAACAAAAGCAACAACAACAACAACAACAACAATTATTAATAATAATAATAATAATAATAATAATAATAATAATAATAATAATAATAATAATAATAATAATAATAATAATAATGTAAGAAAAGAATGAAATTATGGGATGAGGTATTCAATCAAATGCATGCAACTCGCTATGATCTGACCATGTAGACGAATGACTTTTTACACAGTTATTGGAGTTCATTGGAACTGAAAATCAAAGTAACGGGTAGAATGATTTGCAATGAAATTGAAATTTGCAGTGGATCGGAATCACCTAAATTACAAACAACATTAAAGTACCATGAAATTCTGAATACATCAGTATACAGCAGGATCTTTAAAAAAATAGATAAAGGAAAATGCACATATCCATGAATATCATTTCCAATTATGTCTTTCCGGACTAGATTTTAATGCACTTGCTGAGACAAAATAAATTACAGGAAATCGCAGGTATTACAGCAAAGAGAATATAGTGAATAAAGTTTGTTTATTTACTCCCATCTCTTACACGACTTACCTTACAGAATATAAGCCGTAGCATTGCGTTTCGAAGTGTCACATTTCCCGTTAAGTACACTAGTATATTTATAAAAGAGTTTATTTTGAGCAATGACAAAAGGTAGACCTTTGCTTTGGCGAGCTTTGCATGTCCCGACAATATCCTCTGAGCAATGAGTACCGCACAAAATGGTAACCAAGAGAATAGAAATATTCCGAAAATCAAAGCTGTTATTTTTGTCTTGTGAAGATTCGGTAAGTCATCACCTTTTTTCAAGTATCCTGTTTCTGCTGTTGCCTTGGCACACACCATGTTCCTTTGTTTATCAACAGCTTCAATGTGAACCCAAGAGGTTTTTATCACGGAGATGTACATGAAAAATGTCATCAGAATGAATGGAAGTAGTGGAAAAGCAGTAAAACAACCGTAAGCTGTGTTCCAAATATTGGATGGGACACACACCACCCCAGGAGTCCAGGTGTTCCCACCAAAAAGTGGGGTAACAGAAATAATGATATTCAATATCCATATAACAACAACAGTGACCAGGGTACGTTCAGGTGTCACTAAGACCGGGTAGCGAAATGGATGCTTTATGGCGACATACCTCTCGGCGGAAATTAAGAAGAGTCCAGTGACCGAGGAAGACCAGCTCAGCATATGGAAACAAAATTTTAAGAGGCAAATGATCTTCTTTTGACTGCTTTGTGGCTCAACCAATGTATAGATGTCAAATGGGAGAAGAATCACTCCTACAAAAATATCACTGATGGCCAAATTGAGAACAAGGTAATAATGATTGGTGTGAAGATGACCAAAGTGCATAATACTGAGTATTAATAGGAGATTCCCTAAAACAACCGGAAACATGATGGTGCTGTCAACTGCAATCGAAATGGTCCGGTAAGGTTCGCTATAATATTCTCCCAAAGCAGTAAGATTAACTTGAGATTGGTCATATTCCGACATATCTAGATGGATCTGGATTGAATCATTTGTATAGTTTTCCATTCCATTCATTTGCTTTACCAAGGACAATGTTGTGATCGAGACATGAATAGCTTGATATGATATTGATTGAAAAAAGAAGACTCCGAATTGAGGCCAAGCCAAGTATTATTTAAACAAACACCTCTTGCTTAAACTCCAGTGCTCACTTTAGTTGACAATTAAACGCAGTAACGACCATACACGCAGATGCTTTTGCAAGCTGAACTTTATCTCCACATCTACTCTTGGATATGGGTCCTATTTTAACCTACATCGATTTGAACAAGTCCCAACTGAACAACGCCTAAGTTTCTACTTGAGAGAGTTTGAATCAATTGACGCTACCTACACAAATGATCCCAAAATACATAATGCTTACTCTTATGGACATCACTATTTCCAGAGAAGTTAGTTAAGAAAGAAAGAAATAGATGATCATATTTTGATCAAGTAGACTCTCGATAGGCAAACAGAAATGGACACAGGTTGATTGAACCCTCTTAAAAAGATTAGGATCACTCAATAAAGAAGGGAAAAGAAGAAATACAGGATATGTGTAATATTTGCTGTCCTTGCAAATGAGGGGAAGAGGAAAGAAAAAGCAGACAAAGTAGTCCCCCCTCCTTTTAGACAGAAATGTGGCATGACTCTGAGATGTAGCAACGGTATAATTCAATAAACCACTTCCGGATTTGAGGCAGCAAGTAAAGAGATCACCTTAGTTTTATCGGCAACTGATATATGACAGATGACAAGCCCTTCATTGATCATTTAATGGAGTATAATGTGTTGTTTGCTTGGTTGTACAGGAGTGTTATCTGCACACGTTGATAACTGTAGATCACAAGGTTTGCAAAAATTATCAACCAAAATGTTCCAAAGAGAAGTATATATATGTTGTATGATCTGTTTTTGTGGGTCATATATATACATGTATATATGGGTGTATATATATATATATATATATATATATATATATATATATATATATATATATATATATGTGTGTGTGTGTGTGTGTGTGTATATATATATATATATATATATATATATATATATATATGTGTGTGTGTGTATATCTATATATATATATATATATATATATATATATATATATATATATAATTCTCAAATAGAGGTCTGACAGAATACCACGCAATATTGCAATTCAAGATACACTTCCCTCAATAACAGGAATTGTAAAATAACAGATGCGACGTCCTGACATTACAATCTGAGTATAGAGAAATCTCCAAAGAACCAGGCATATCCTCTTCCCATAGGCTTTACAATTCCAATGGGAAAAAACTGCTGTAATACTCAAGTAAAAAATTGAGTGTACTATAAAATAGATTACTGTAAAACTATTAAATTCTGCCGACCATTCAATAGCAAAAATGCCCACTTTGGATTTTGTTGCTTAGAATTCATTCTCTAGTTTTACAACCAAAAATATTTGGTTAAATATAGCAGTGAAGGTTACTTCTCTCTCACCATGATGGGGTGGATAGGAAACTGAAGAAGACAGAAAAACATTTTCTTACTTTCAACGCTAGAATTATCCTGAGAGTACACCAACACCTGTTCGAACTGATGCGATTAAACTTCCTCCAGTCAAACGATCAGATCCAACCAATTTGAATTCAACTGAAAACTGATCAAAACCTTCGCTATTCCTTAAATGATTCTATAATCAATTATATAGATATAGCAGATGATAGTAAATGTGGTTTAGCTCTTTAGCTGATTGTATCGCTGTACAGAAATGATATAAAAGGGGAGACACATTTCTAAATTTGGACAAAAGCGAGAGAGAGAGAGAGAGAGAGGGGGAGAGATGTTGAAGAAAGTGAGTGATAGGGGAGAAAGGGACTTGTCGGTATAAATTGAACCCGGAATTGAGAGTGAGAGGTTAGGATTAATCGTGTCTTCCCTGCACGTGGGACATGCCTTACGAATAAAAATCTTAGCAGGTGGGGGGGCTTGGGACATTATACAGAAGACTTACATATATTATATATCGATACAAAATGCTCCCTCAGGTATGAAAAAATAAAATACAGGGTTAGGATACGTGAACTCACTGCCTTTAACGGAATAAAAGCTCGACGATCTTTCGGTTGTTAAGGAACATAGGATGTAAATCTAGGAGTTCTTCGTATATATACAGAGTACTGATTAGAACCGTCAATCCTTCAGAAAATGTCCAACCTGATTGTATAATTTTAGTATACATTATTCAAAATTAAATGGCTGGTTATCTTTAGAATCTACTGGAAACAATAGACGGCCGTCGTTGACGAGTGCAAGAGGCTTGAAAGGTTTACATCCACCGGGTTAATGTTTTTGCATTAACACATACATATATTCAATGTGATTTGTTTACCGTCTATAACATTCAGGCGTAAAAATGATGCTTATGAAAGTAATCTGTTCGAACTGATTGGAACTATGGATCCCTGAATGCAAAAAAAATTGCAGAATTTTTCGAAAGGAATTGGGAGTAAGAGAA
The DNA here is from genome assembly GCA_963457665.1 of Thysanoteuthis rhombus. NCBI lineage: Eukaryota > Metazoa > Mollusca > Cephalopoda > Oegopsida > Thysanoteuthidae > Thysanoteuthis > Thysanoteuthis major. The sequence goes on from OY735202.1 coordinate 63,026,987, forward strand.
AGAGGAATAGAAAATGAACATTTTGGAAGTTGAAAAATTTATATGATTTTATTCATTGAAAAATAATTCAATATATAAATACAAAATATACACTCATACATACATGTGTATATTTCTGATTGTATAACTGTATTTGTATCTACACATGCAAGTGTCTTTGTATCTCTCTCTCTTCCTTTCTATCTGTCTGTCTGTCTGTCTGTCTGTCTCTCTCTCTCTCTCTCTCTTTCTCTCTCTAAATATATATATGTATATATATGTATATATGATGTCTATTGTGTGAGTATCTGGAACGAAAATAAAGAGGATGTGCCTGTTAGTATGTATATGTTAGTGTGCGTGAGTACGTGAATTGATTTGTGACTATATATATAGGGAAGGGTTATTTGTGTAAGATTTTCCATACACCAAAAATAGTTCAAAGATAGCTTATTTGTTTATGAAATGTTAAAGGACAGAATATGCCGAATAAATCAGGACAACAAACTTCCAAAAATAGATAAAATACGATTAAAACCCTCTGTTGATGATGAAAAAAAGATGAGCTGATTATGCATAATTGTTGGTTGTAGGATAGGGAATGATAGGGGACAAATATCCCTGGATACAGGTTGTGGAGAAAGCTGTTGACAGAGGGCTCGATAAAATGGGACTAGTTGATGTTAATGGGTCTTGGGATACAGCAGCAACGAGCGCATTTCATTGAATATAGACCTTCCCGAACTCCATCAGGTTCCACTCAGCTCTAGGCTTTTTTGAAGTCAACAAATGCGATAGTGGGATTCTATATTTTGAGGCTTCGTCTTTTTTTTCTGATCAAATTACTGGATTAAAGTGGCCAATGTTTGGGTAGATGCGGTAAGGTTTAATTGCCTGTGATTGTTGAGATCTGATCGTTTTTTTATATTCGTTTATATAACAGCATTATGATTGCAGTGATCCAGTCTTATGTGTCTTCACTATATTCAAGGCATCAGTTGAATATGATGGCAAGATTTCCTGAAAAACATTACTAGCTTTTTTTTTCTATGGTTAAGTTATCAGGCCAAAGGGGCATTTCTTTTCTTTTTTTATTTGTTTGTTAGCTTGCCTCACTTCCCAAAGAATAACCTCTGGCAAATTTTCATTTTTGCTTGTGATTTCGATATTTTTTTTTTTAAATTTCTCTGCGTGTTTTGTTTGGGGTAATAAAGGTTTCTGTAGGAATCCTTTGCATATTCGACAATGAGGTCCCTGTCTGTTGTAAGATCTCTATTATCTCCAAGCACATCAGTTATCTGTTTTTCTCCCTGCATTGGGTTGTGTTGATAACTTTGGAATCCATTCTTGTCACGAAAATTGCATCGATGACTGCTGCTTTGTTTCTTTGTTTTGTTTCTTTTGATGATTCTATTCGATTTGGTTGCATCAATATTATCGTTAGTTGTTGTTAGTTGTGCAAAATTCCAGCGTTTTCCTATGGACTTTTCTGATGTTCTGTATGCATTTTCGTTTAAACGTATCGACATTTTTTTTATTTTTTTAGACATATTTATTCTATTGTTACTCGCTCGTGTTAGTTTTGTTCCTCTCTGTATCGTTGACTTTTTCAATTTTTGCAATTTGTCAGCCAGTTTGTAGTCAATTCTGTTCCACGTATCGATATCAAACTTCCTCTGAATCCATTTTCTATCGGGTTCCTCTTCATGAATCTGTTTGCTGCTGTATCCAAGCTTGCCGACCAAACATTAATTTCCCTGTCCTACCTCTGCGTTGAAGTCTCCCTAAATGTTGTTGAAAAATCTACGTTTTTTTATTCTTGAGTATCGACTTCAATTTGTTCTTCTTTGGTAGACTTGAATAATGTTCAGTGAGCAACTTTTGTACTGTGACACTAGCTACAAGATCTGAGAAAGCACAGAATCCTACAATGTGGTCGTTAAGTTGTTAATGAATTGGAAAGCTATATATTTTTGACTCTCACGCTTCTTATTTTGTTCTCACCGTTGATATCCCATTCTATTTTTTATGGGCACGATTGAACGCAAAGTAATCATGACTAACAGATCTGTAACCTGAAAGGCCGAAAAATATTGTAAAGAAACTTTAGATGTAAACTAGGTAAATAATTTGAGTTTGCCATCACAAAAGAATCACAATTGAATTACAGTTCCCAATGAAACAAAATAAGTAAATTGGTATTCAAAGATTTTAGGATTTGATAGATCAGATTCAGAAACAATTTCAAACAATTGCTGCAAAATATCCACACATATATATATATATATATATATATATATATATATATATATATATATATATATATATATATATATATATAACATATATATATATATATATATATATATATATATATATATATATATATATATACGATGATTTTCATGGATTCTATGCAAAGGTCTTACACAATACATCAATGTGAATACTAGAATAGTGAGATGGAACGCTCATTCGTAAAATTTTTGGAGGCCAACGGAACACAATTAGGTTTGTAATCACAGAATAGAGAATCAAAGATATGGTAGATAAAACAAATTGAACAGAGGGAAGTCTGATTATGTAGTATGAATATTCGCCTGATGAGGCCCAGAGAAGGCAAAAACATAATACACATCCTATCTATCTATCTCTGTGTCTGTGTCTCTCTCTGTCTCCCTCTCCCCTCTCTCTCTCCCTCTCTCTCTCTCTCTTATATATATATATATATATATATATATATATATATATATATATGTGGTCTTTTGTTGTTTGTCCCTGAGTCACAGATGCTTCAGCCTGATATACGACAATCAACTTCTGTTCACAGCAACAGTTCCCTTTTATATACACCTGAACTATCTCAGCGATGGTATCTTAAAAGAACAGCTACAATTTCATATTTGGCCCTAAAAACAACAAACAAACGATGTAATAACTTCAAGATACATACCAGGATGTAAGATTACAAGTATTTATCGTAATATTTCGATTTTAAATTCTTTTTTGCATAAACAGGGCGACCCATGGATATCTAGAGGCTACAGTTTAAACTGCCTACATCATTATTCAGATATCGAATCATTATTTCAAAGCATCATGTAAGATGTCAGTTGAATTTCCAACTAAAGAATAAAAGTGGAAAAGAGGTCATAATATGCTAAACCATTCAAAGGAAGGTTTTGTGATTGTTTGAACGTCTTTCCAGACAAGGATCCTTGCATGGAGGCGATACTCTAAGAATGGTCAGGGAAATATGCACTCTTTAGACGAAAAGTTTTGTGAGGTACATAATTGTAGATAACAATGAGCCATCATAAAATTTGCTATAAAAACTAAACTAAACAGTAAAGAATAGTCCATCAGTAGACTGTTTTTAGGTTTGGATTTTGGAGACTGTTTGTGACAAAGAAGTCCCTTGTTTTTTTGGTTTTTTTTCGTGATAATTTTTTTTTTTCGTTATTGCCGGCCATTGCTGAAAGTTGTTTTGTATATCCGTGTTTACAATTAAGTAGAAACAATTGATTAAACTCTTATCATCGTCTTTTTCTGTAAGTTAACATATAACCCAATTTTCATTTTCCCTAGAGTTTGTAAGATTCACAGATGCAACGAGCAATATATTGCTATGCAAAACATAAAGCCTCTCCTGGTATTCCTCTAAGATTTCCCAAGAGGTTGCAAGGGGTCCATAATATTCATTTTACACTGATCCCCTAAGGATCATCATAGATCATGCCATAACAATTAACTGGCTAGTGAGGAAGGATAGCTCACTGCCAAGGACAACGGTGATTCCTTTCTTCTGATAGATTTATCACTTTCAGTTTATTTTTGCAAAACTATATCATTCAGTGTATACTCTTTTTCTTCCTATTCATGCAATAAAAGATATATGATTCAAGTCACTTATACCATTGGTTGCTAGCAAAGAGTATACACATCAACACGACTGAAAAAGCATCAACTCTGTTGACATTGATGATATGCTCTATATTGTACAATTAATGAAACTGGATTTAGGAAACATCTACTTATACTGCATTAAAATTATTCTACAGAACAATACATACAATTTGTCGCTTCTAATCATACCATCATTTGATTGGTCGTCCTCTCAAAGATCAAGCAAAAACAAAATAAAGCCAACGTTTTTTGATTAGGGTTCGAACTAGTCATGTTATCGTAATGTGTAGAATATAATATTTCGACTGAATTCAACAATACATAAGATGATTATCTGCTTGATTAACATATTTCTGAACAGGGAGACCGTATTCAGTAAATTCAGTTCTGAATTGTATGATTGATATTTAGGTACATTATTCAACATCTTTTTATAATCCGATAAACCAGGACGCTTTTGTCTTCATTCGAGTTCTACCATACTATAATTAACAAAACAAGTTTGCAAATTAGAATGAAAAAAAAAACTATAGCAATCTGTGTGAATTTACTTTGTTTTCTCAGTGATTTGTATGTATTTATGTCTCGATCCAATTGACGTGGATATATTTTATTTTCATTTTGAATCTAACTTTTGAAATGGGTTTTGTCATAACATCAATGTTTTATTAAACGTGCTGAGCTGGATGACTTTGATATGAAATCTTCATGTTACTCCCTAACATGGTTAAATATATAAGTTGCCCATGAGTTCATGAATATAAGAATTTTTAGCCTGAATAAAATTTCTACTGAAACTTTCAAAATAACATCCCGCAGCATATATACTGCTGTCTAAAATAACAAATGAATCCATTCAATACTACTTAAAGAGAACTTAGATGGAAAGAATTCCTTCCACAAGATACCTTGTTTGAGACACGATTAATCACACGCACGTTCTTTTTAAATGTAACGATCGCACCGTGCATAAGCTTACCAAATAGGATCTTACTTTCGTTGAAGTATGTACGGTCATGTATGTGCCAATAGAGGTTTTGTATGTCAGTTTGTAAGAATAGATCAATGTCACACAATCAGATCACGAAACATTTCAAATTGTTGGATATTTTCGGGACAAACATTTTACAAGTAATAAAATGTACTTATGTTCACAAGGTATTTGGACATGATTTCTCTTCCCAACCAACTTTATCAAACATGAACATCGATACATTTTCTAATCCTGTGAGTTTATCATATTGTTTACCAATGCGTTGCATATTTGACCATTTTTACTGAATTTTGCCTCGTAAAAGGGACACCATTTGGGTTCCTGATACATTGCAAAGTTAATCCGTATCAATTTAGTTCATCCAACACAGATAGGAATGTGAATATACAATACTGATTGAATCAAATGAACAGTCAAAAAATACTGAAAGACTTCGAGTTATTATTTGTCTTAGAAACTGTCTACGCTTGTTCAGTTACCGTTTGACGCTTGCTGACTTTGTATGTAGATATGAATTATACCTAGAGACTGCATCGATGGAGGTGAAAGGTAACAGTTTTTCAACATTTACACCTTTTATGTACGGTGGAAATATTTTTTTCGATTTCTCCATGAATAGGGTTTAATTGAGTTGGTTTTATTTGGAATAAAAGTCAGTGCTAACGTGATCCTTCAGTTTAGATCATATGGAAAGAGTATTTCAATGACTAATCCTGATGTGAATAACCCATTAATTGATCACCCCTCTTTTACCCATTTCTGTTCAATTTCTTTAAAAAAACTTGCTGCCAAGAGAAGTGAGTCCTGTGGCCGTTTCTAATCTGTTTCATATGTTTAAAAAAATGCCAACATTCACAAGGTATGATAGTCTCTATAACGTCTCGAAACAATTGCTATATTTTTCTATATTCTGCAAAAGTAAAGGAGGATATTCACGAAACCAAAACATTTTGCATAAGCACATAGAGTGGGCATGCAGTTATTGCGTATTTTTCAAAAATGCAAGAGTAATTTTGCTCAATTCTCAGGGAGAAAGCACTGCACTAAACTTATAAGTAAATTGGCAGAGCCCGCTTGCTTGCCTGCTCACCAATTATCTATATCCCTTCATAGTCTGCGATCAAATTACAGATATCGTTTAGTCCTGAAAATTAAAAAAAATGATATCAAGGATGAATTGTCCCCTGTCGAGACTATTAGTATAGGGCTGTACTGCATGTAACCAATCAAGTTTTTTGCAACCTCTGCATGCAACGGAAGATCCACATCAAGCTTCCTATTTATTCCAATCTTGACATGTGAATAACATACAACTTCCAACTTTTGGAAGACGGCAGAACTGCACGCTGTTTTTTGTCAAGAAACAAATCTCTAGATATCAAAATATGAATATCATTCGAATATGAAAGGAGAGAGCAGGATAGAACGCAATGCCGTTCAATAAAGTTCACATCGATTATAAATACACGTCTTTATACTTTTACTCTATGAATTCGAAATACATTTCAGACATCAAATGTAAGTAGGCAGTTATACAGAGTTGGGGTGTACAATCATTAGTGTGAAACATTGAGTGTATGCGTATTACTACATGGAAGAAACTCCATAATTTACAAATGATGTTTACAGAAATACACGATTAATTTCATATATCTATATCATGTTGAAACAATGAAGAAGTGTGCAAATGATTACGCATGCACACATTAATACATGGACATACACATGTATATGTATGCATGCGTATATATGTGTCCATATGTGTGAATGTGTGTTTGTGTGTGTGTGTGTGTGCGCGCGCGCACGCGTGTGTGTGTGTGTGTGTGTGTGTGTGTGTGTGTGTGTGCACGCGTGTGTGTGTGTGTGTGTGTGTATAACTCAATATGTGATTATGCTGTTTTGTATCAACTGTTATAGATTTTCTTCCGGTCAATGAACAGACGGGATGTTTCACTCCTGTAATTGATTTATCAGACATAGACAAAGAGGCTGTTTTGAATATAAGTTTTTAAACATTACTTTGTCAAAGGGATGTGATTTTTCTTCTCACTATGGGCATTCATATGAGATTATTTCTGACCTCCCATGCATGTTCTAAGCATGCATGCACACAACCTTGTATGCAAGTGCGCGCGCACACACACACACATATATATATACATATATATATATATATATATATATATATATATATATATATATATATATATATATATATATATCTCAGGGGTGCATATAATATATTATGAAACCATACAGTACCTTGTCTGATGTATGATGAGTTTATTCTATAATGTATCCGATAGATGGAACTCAAACCATCATTTGTTGTAAAGGTTAAAACATATTGGAGTGGGGATAAGCTACACATTCAAGTTTCTGCCTTGGTTTGGATTCTAAAAACAAACTACATGTTTTTTTTTTTATTCAAATCTGGGACATGTGGAGGGATCTATTATTCTATTTCATTCATTTGATTTATCGAAGTTAACGATTGCTTGTTACATTTTTCTTGTTTTATTTAATTGTTTACTTCTCCGTTGATGGTGTATGGTGTGAATGTTTATGTTATCAGTAAGTGGCTGTTTAATCGGCTACTTCCGGTACATTTCTTCTCTTAGCGTATTTTATTCATATTCAAATATACTTTTCAATCATAACGTCCCTATAATGTGACCTCAGTGGGTTATTTGAGTATACATGATTTTTCCTCATCATTGACGTAATCATGTTGATCGGATTGTTTTTTTTTAAAGGTGTCTGCGGAAATAAGATATGTAAGTGAGTTTTTTTTTGTCTACTGTACCTATGCGTCGGTTATCGAGTTATATTTGCTGATATGATTAATGAACCATGCTGGTATTTCAACGTTACTTTTTTTTCCCTGTTTGATGATTCAGTTGACTATATCTTAGTTCTATTGGCAAAAGTGAAGTTTTCGAATTTTGAATTTTGGCATCGATGGTTTGGAGTTCCAATATTTTGGCATATGTGTTTTCATCATATTCTGACTTTTTAGTGGGAAATTCATGATGTTTGTGGAATTCTAGCACCATTTGAAAAAGAATTGTGGCATCAGACACAAAAAAATTACAAATAAGAAAAATCGACATAATGAATTCCCCCTGTATTGTCGATTTTTCTCTCCCTTCCTCTCTTTATCTCACTCTCTCTCTCTTCATTATGTGTGTGTGTGTGTGTGTGTGTGTGTGTGTGCGTGCGTGCATGCATGCGTTTTAGGGATCTGTAAGAATGTACTCAACAAAAATGTAATTTTTACGAGATATGTGTGTGAAATGAGTGCATATATGGCCATCCATAAGTCAAAAAACCGATAAAGCAGTAGAAATATGTCATAAACTTATTGAATGATTTGGACACAATTTTCAAGATGAATAGACAGACAGACGGACAGACACACACACACACACACACACACACACTCATACACACATATGTAACGAGTTGCAATTCAGTTAAATAAAGTGACATGATGATAAACTGACACGCCTCAAATGCTATTTTCTCTTTGGAAGGCTTGATATGGCTGTAATAATCAGAGTCTATTCACTACGTTGCCTCAATCCTTCGTTAAACGGCTAAAGATTCTATTTGTCCCGAAAAGCAACATTTGGTGTCTATTTGAGGCAAGCAAAAAATCCTTCAAAAAAAAAAATCCCTCGTTCCAATCGAAGAGCGACCATCCCAGTACGTGGACAGCGTTCGCCATGAATTTTGCTTACAATGACCCCTTCAAGTCAGGGATAAAATATCAATAGCTCTCTATTAGCGACAACTACAAGAGAAGCAAATTTAAAGTTATCTAAATGCAACATTGAACCAGTCTGATGAGTCATTCGTATTACATCGCATGACCAACGTCTTTTGGAAGTATGCTGAGTTGAAAGTGATCAAGAAATCGAAGAACTTGAGATATATATGTTTAATGTATAAGTTATTTCTCCAAGCTTTTCTTGGGTGAAGATCATTGGAAAATCCTGAAAACAAGCGTGGTCACCGTACACCTAAACCTATTGGGCTTACCTAGCAACCACTTACACCGAAGCCGATAAAAATCCTTCCTGAGAAAGATGTATTTTGATAAAATCCAATGAGCCGTTATTCTATGTCTATGATCGGTGCAAAATCTTGAACTCTTCCTCAATTTTGGTGATTCGTTGTGGCAACACATTCATACATACCAAACAACAGTCAACCAAACCGATTTCAAAACTGGAGAAATGCCCATCAATGTTGACTATCGATTTTCTAAAGATGGAGTAAGAAAATACTATTAAGAAACTAAGTGAAAGTTATTGAACAATTGTTTAAAAACCTCGATTCACATTGTTTCGTACATATGTATCAGCACTGTAACTATGGTATTGAACCAAGCAAGAACTCTAGTATTTGAATTATCAACAATAAACGATGGTAAACTTCTGGTTTGAATCTGATGATAACTGATCTAGAAACCAGTTAACGTATTTACTGTTGTTGTTTGTTTCCACCAAGTCATTAGCAAATGCAGCAGGGCATGACACTCCCAATGGATTGCACGATCTTAAATATAGAGGCAGTTGCTGCTGGATTAGCAGCTTCAAAAAACCCGACTGCATCAGTTCCTCTCGGTGAGGTTGATGGGCAAATGGCGGTTGCCCAAATACCCAAGCAACACCATGAACATCACCAACCAAACAACTCTATACATTGGCACCTAAAACGCCAGGACATTCTCTACGGATATTTCCATTATCTGATCTGGAAAATGTAATCAGGAACAACAGCTTGGACATCATCAGTATTAACGAAACGAGAAGACTAACAGAATAACAGACATCAATAAAGAGTAAATTACTTCCGTACAAATACAGAAAAAAAAAGAAACCAAGCATACTTGAGTTTGTAGATCATGAGGAATTCGAAAACAACATTGTTTGATTAAGACAGCGTAGTGAATATGAGTATAAGATCCCACTTCAGAGTCAACCAAACAGAAGATCAAAATATCTACCATAACTTGAATCATATACTCCGAAATACTAAAACTGATTCAAACACCCTTATTAGGGACTTTAACGCTTGGTTAGGGCAAGGCAATAAAATTTGCATTGGCATTGTCGAAATAGCTCAAGAATTTTACAGAACCTACGAAAGAAACAATACGGGCCAATAAACAAGATATACAAGTCTCGTATAGCCATTTCTAGAAAATTCCCTGGGGTCACTTATTTCGCAGTGAAACAAACCATCTAAGAAAGGACAGAATGTGGAAGCAATTAACCCAGATAAGATTACCATCGATTTTTCAAAGAAAAGGTAGGAAAATACCACTGAAAAACTAGCGTTTTCATTCATTTTGTGCCTTGAGCAAAGTTAAATCAGAGAAGATGGGAAACAGCAATCATAACTCTTATACATAAAATAAAGGTATTCGGAAGATATGAACGATTGCAGGGAGTCAAGTTTACTCGACTATCAGAGAATAGTTTACCAAATATAAAATTACAGGGACAAGCGTGCTTCCCGAGTAGGTACTCAACCATCGACTTCTTTTAAAATCAATAAAAAGAGAAAGTAGCAGAATGTAGAACAACACAGTTGAAATCTCCAAAATAATCGATGCTATCATTGAATGTATGTGAAACACGTAAATGTAAATCTTACAACATCCACTGGCACAGCAGCTTCCTCACCAGGTTCCACAAAGAATCTGCACTCTTTAAGCACAAGAAAGAGGGAGTTTGAAATTTTAACAACCCACGCAAAATTGGCAGCACTTAAGTAAATATCTTCGGATTTTCTGACAACATCGTTGATTTTCTCAAAAACTACAATAATGCAAACTGAAAAAAAGGAATATCAATTTCAGCAAATGAAGCATCTACGGCGAATATGTTGATGACAAAGACAGAAGAATCTGAATCAGAAATACTAAGCAAATTATTAGACCAGTACGTTCACAAAAATGATGAAATTCCATGAAGCCCCCAAAACAGAAAGTAAATAAAGTATCAAATCATTAGGTTGGCAAATAATCTCAGGATTCCTGAAAGGTGAGGTAGACAATCAATGAAATGCGAAGCAGAAACATGAAAATTAAATATTTCAGAGGAGAAACAGGAGTCAAAGATAACATAGGTACCTTTAAAAAATTCGAATGACTATAGAATAGCAACGTTGGAAGATTGTAGGACAACTGCAAGATATTTGGATACGCAGCTTGAATCCCAATACTATAGCCGACCAAAAATGAGGAGGCGTGACAAACAAGACAAGATCAGAAATCACATACTACGTTGCACCAACGATAGAAAAGTATGACTAAGAGAACTATTTTTGTTCTGAATCCTTTGCTCAAATGAGATCTGCAGACATCTTAATTAAATCTTGAAAACTGAAATGAAATACTACCGTTGTTTGTATCATTATTATCAGCTTTTTGACATGCGTCGTTGGACATAGACCTTCCCCCCAGGATTCGCCATACTTCTTCGTGATGGGCATTGCCGCGCCCATACTTTGTAAATTGGTCTAGCTCGTTTCTCCATATAATATTCTGCCGGTTTTAGTTCTGCATGTGATTTTGCTCGATCTGTGTCATGAGTTGCAATGTTGATCGCTTGTCCACAATTCGTGCAACATGGCTAGCCCGAAGGCATTTGAGATTTTAATGGATTCTATGATGTCCCTGACTCTCGTCTTTTCCTGGATGTACTGTGCTGTCTTGTGGTCTCTCCATCTGAGGCCTAGCATAATTATTTCATGTGCAGGTTGCGTAGTTTTCAATTTGCAATTCTGTCTCTGAGTTAGGTCCAATGTTTCAGCTCCATAAGTAACTATTGGGAAGAGGCATTGGTTATACATCTTTCTTCTTAGGATTGATGGGATCTTATTTTTTAAGTTTTGTCTTGCTCGACCAAAGTTGCTTAATTTCTTACTTCTTTTGAGGGTCTCATGGAGATTTGTTGTTCTAGATCGATGCATTGATCTACTACTTTCTCTAGTTCTGTGTCCTCGATTTTTATCTTAGAGTTTTTATCTCCGATGTGGTTGTTGTGCATGATCTTTGTCTTCCTGAAATTCATGTGTAGGTCGACTTTCTTGCTCTTTTCGTTTAGTTCATCTATCATTAGTTACAGATTGTGTAGGTTGTCTGCGAAAAGAGCGATGGCGTCTGCCAAGCTGAGGTTGCTCAGATACTTGCAGTCTATTTTAATTCCTTGACTCTCCCAATCTAGTCTTCTGAAGATCATTGTAGGCTGTGAAGAGTTTCAGTGAGCTGGTATCACCTTATCTTACTCCTTTCCGGACCTGAAAGGGGTCCAAGTCTTTTGTACCCTGATAAGGAGCTGCTGTGATTGTATATATATTTTAGCACTTCAAAATATACTGGATCTATACCTTGTTGAGTGATGGCCTCCATCATCTTCCGGATTTTTACTGGATCAAATGCCCTTTTGAAGTTAGTAAATACTATGGCGAGTGGTAGTTTATATTCTGCTGCTTTTACTTTCAGCTGATTTATCAATGTAGTTGGTCCATGGTCGCTTTGTTGAGGTTGGTCGTACTTGTTTTTTTATTCAAAAGCATCATAACAGCAATGTTCCAATCGTGTGGGACTTTACTGTGTTTTAGACACAAGTTGAAAAGGTTAGCCAGTTACTTGGTGATGATTTTACCTGCTTTCCAGAGTAGGTCGATGGTGATGTTGTCTGGTCCAGGGGCTGTTCCTTTCTTTGTCTGTTTAATGGCCTCTTCACCTCTCACAGGGTTACTTTTGGGAAGTCCTCTTCTTGCATATCCTGCTCATTGTTTTGTCTTCCTTCGATCAATCTTCAATAGATTACTGAACAATTCTTGTATCGTCATTTATTCCATGGTTTATACACGCAGAACCTTACATGTATCCCCACATTCATGCTACAGGGAATGTTTTCACGTAAACCTTCTATCTCCTGTTTTTTCTCTATCTCCACTTACTCTCAGTGGAAGGGTGCATATATACGGACTGAGGGAGAGAAACATTCTTAGTATATAAGTAAAGTATTTTATCATAATATCATACCAATTTCTGGTAATAACTATACACCTCGTCACGAAATCAATCAACCTCCACATATCATCTCATTATATATATATATATATATATATATATATATATATATATATATATATATATATATATATATATATATATATATATATATATATTCAGCTTTAGTGCATGAGTGTTTTGTATATCTGCGTCTCCCTTCATCAAATGCAATCATGTACTTTCTTACACTCTTATCAACTCCAATCTTAACATAAGAATTGAAATTGAAAAATGTATATACTTGCTAAATTTCTATCCATTTTTCGTATTTTGAATGAAATGGAAATATGCATTTTTTTTATCCTCCGGAATTTTATGTTCATTTGAATGACATTTCAAAGTATCTTTTGAAATATATAATCAATTTTTTACCACATTGATTCTACAAATAAATCACGTTTGTTCACTATCTGTTTATTCAGATATGTGTCTGTTTATGATTTCAGATGAAATGTAATATAAAAAGGATTAATTGAACGTAACAGTATGATAAAAAAAAAATCTTGATTAATGAGTGAAAAGAACATTTCAGCCCAAAATTAATTTTCTGCTGCGAATATACAACACTAATTACATGCCATCATTGATTATCTGACTTTCCAATTATTTGATATCTGCTAATAATCAATCCCAGTGACATCTCGTATGAACATTGTGACGATACATTAGCGCTTTATGTACTAAACAAAATATTGTTTGTGTATGTGCAGCCATGAATGTGTGTGTGTGTGTGTGTGAGTGTTTGTGATGCGCATCCATGACAATGATGTTCAGAAAGGTAGTTCAAACATATTTTTTCTTTTTTTCAATAATTTTTTCCTGATGCTGAGTTGATTTTGATAAGTATATATATATATATATATATATATATATATATATATATATATATATATATATATATGTGTGTGTGTGTGTGTATATATATATATATATACACACACACACACATATATATATATATATATATATATATATAGAGAGAGAGAGAGAGAGAGACCAACAGACAGACAGACGGACAGAGACAGAGACGGAGACAGAGATAGAGATAGATAGATCGATGGATAGATAGATAAATAGATATGAAATTGATTGAGAGATGAAATAACTAAGGTGCAAAAAAAAGGACTGGATCGTATCAACCACTTGGACATCATCTTTACTTTCAATAAGTCTATACGAACACTTTCATCGAGTGTCAATTCTTCCAGATTAATTCAAATCCAATGGGATTACTAGACAATTCTAGACTCACAACTACAAAGAACTCAGACGGCATCCTTCCGCCAATGCCATTGTGAATTGATATAACTGTGCATGGGATTTCTACGACATAATGTCCATGATTTATGACAAATGATAGAGCGTTGATTGACTCGAATACTGACAGACTTCTTTTGCAGCCTATACCACAGTCTCCGACGATATTGGGATTCATTATTAACTTTTGGACATATCGTGCTGACCGTATGGAAAACACACCAAATCTTTCATGAAATAAACAACAGAAAATATCTTTCAATAGAAAAAAGTCTTTAATCCGAACTAAGATATGATTCTTCTATTTCGTACTCGATCTTCCATCAAATTTTCATTGAAATCAATCTAGTGAAGGATGTTGAACGGACTCAACCGAATACTTATACCACCTTCGAACATTGTTGACAGTATTTAAAAAAATTTGATTTCTAGATTATTTTGATTTGGTTCTATACTTAGGCGTGTACCCAATTGACTTGCCAAAAACTGATTTTTTTGGGTGATATCTTTCGTGTACTCCCGTAGTGTATTACAAATCCATTAGTGCTACGTGTTTAAAAAGTAACCAAAAAATACTTATGAGAACCAGTAGTACCAAAAAACTTGTTTAAAATGAGGTAGAGATAACACTATATTTTTAGTTTTCAAATAAATAGGAAGATAGATAGATTATGCCATTTTCAAAATTAATTTTGATTCTCAAAGATGGGCCAATCAACTTCTCTAATTCAATTTCTGTTCAATCTTTTCTTGAACTTTTTTGTACACGCAACTCTTATTAGATTACTGAAAAATCTGATTTTTCACTAATGTCATAGAATATAATTCAATCAAACAGAATCGTAGACATAAACCAGACTCACTTAAAATCAGCTGTTTAAAGTGTCTACTCTGCAGAACAGATGTTTGGAACTATACTGTCATAGGCTGTACAAATATAAATAATTCCAATATTCTCACTGAAATTATATTGACTTTTACTGATAAACTTTTGTGGAATACAATTACAAAATTATTTTGTCGAAAACTTTCAACAACCACACACACACACACACACACACACACACACACATATATATATATATATATATATATATACATATATATTTATATATATATATAAGTTCAGATCTAGTCCTCGGTGTTTGTACTCCTGATTAGTTCTAAGCAGCATTCTTAATACATTTATGTCCGTCTGACTCTCTGAGAAAGTAATTTCCTTAATTTTGTGAATGTTGTGTTCGGTATACTTGACGTAATATCTCAAACATTACTCACACAATGTCAGCATCATAAGATTCTAAACAACTTCCTTTTTCAGCATTGTGCTTATTGAATCATCGGTTTTCTAATGTGACAGTTGAACCTGAACACGAATCGCTGACCCAACCATTTTTGTTTTTACAATACAGAGTAAAACAGCCGAGACAATATAATTTTTTGTTGCTCGACTCTTCATCCTGTCACTTCATCTTGGCTACATGGCAAAAAATAACAAAGAAATCATATTTTCTCCTGTTTGGTACGATGCAAGGTCTTTTATCGTATGACCCCAAATAATGGATATTGAATAAAGTTAGGAAATTGGTTTAGACACTTTGATGCCAAATTAATACAAAATGATAGCAATATCTGCTCTTGGGAATTGTAATTCGATAAACACACGCAGAATTAGCCTTAAAATACTCGAAAAAAGATAAACGGTCTTTATTTATATGATATCCCTACATGAGAATGCTTCCAAGTTGAAGGTGCATATCACAGTTTCAAATGATACTTTCGAAAGTATACGACCAACAATCAATCAAAACAGTCCAGATAGTTCTTACGTTTGTGTGGTGGATTATGTATGTATGTTTGAATCTTTTGTGCGTACAACCTGCATGGATTGAGGTAAAATGACTGGAAATGTACACATTCATTCTTTATTAAGAGAAGATTTTATTTTTTTTGTTGTTTACACAGAATCAACCCCACTAGATATTTTTTGTGGTGGGTTTATTCTCGATGCAAAGCTGCTACCAAGATATTAAGTCCGACATAATTGCATTGTTATCTTGTCGATTCAAACATTCTAGATAACGAGTACCCTACACAAGATAAAAGGAATAATTTATTACTTCATTGCCTCTTCCTTCATTGTTTTTTCTTCTAATTGATCTCTCTCTCGACGAGTTGCCACTATTTGCAGTTACGTGATGGTTCCAATCTCATTATTAACCGCCATTGCTGTTCATTTTGTCCAATAAGTTGGATACTAAATCATTAACAGGGTTTGTAAGTCAGCCATTGATATTCTCAATCCCCATATAATGAGTTCTTATACCCTAAATTCAATTTTCAGCAAACCGAGTGAGTACCAAATTCCGTTCCGAAGTGTAAGCATACGAGTTGAACAATGTCTTGATGAATCTTGGTGCATTCTATTTTATCAGCAAGAACACATATCTCTATGTGTATTCATCCCTCCGCCAACGCATCAATGACAATTCGTTAATCCATCACAGTAAATACTACAGAGACGTATTGGAGCATTTATAATCGTGTACATTGTGAGTATAAGGATAGGAAATTTATAACATTGAAAAACATGGTGACATTATTGTAGGGACATCTTTTGTGTAATTTGGCAATTTGCCTTAGGGCTCCTCTTGAATATTCAATTGGTTTCCTATTCGCAGATATCATAACTGAAGCAACATGAGAATGAAGTGAGTTCCCTGTCTCACTAACTTGATTAAATTGTTACATAATGACCATTTTATCACAAATCCAATACTGGTTTTGGTTCTTGAGTTTAGAATGCATTTCAAGAACGATTGAAATTTAAACAAGCCAGTGCCACACTATTTAGGAATAAATGTTCTTCTCCCGTTTATGCCCAAAATAATTATTGACTTTTTTGTTATGTAATAATCTCATGAGTTTGATCAACAGCCGAAGGGTATGTGCATCTGACTTTGAAATTATTTTCAAACTCAACTCAGAAATTAGTATTGTTCACAATTTCCATCCTCCATGATCGAAGATATTACACTGTGCAGTTGAAGTCCCTACGTAACTTCTCAAAGAAGGGTTCCTCATAAGTTACCAATCATACAATTATTATGTATTCCATTACTGTACAACGATGCTACGATTTCAAAACACATAATTGCTCATACTCAGCAAGGGAGCAGGTTGATGTTTGCAAATAATGTCGAAGTATGCGTAAGGCAAAGTCCTTGACTTATTAGTTGCCACACGTCGATATATTATCACAACTGATACTGAAAACATTAATTCAAAGCTTTGTTTTGGTTTATACTTTCCAGTTTTCAAGAGCAGTGATAACTAATATCCAATACATTTATCATTATTTAACCTGGTATCCTGGTTTGAATAGGGAGGATTGTTCAAACTCCATCCTCCCATTTTTTTTTTGACCGATACAGTCACTGGTTTGCGTAGTCAAATCCAATTCGTGGAAAAGATTAATATCGATTAAGAAGAAACGTTATCCCATGACAGAGGGTCCCACACAGGAACGTAGACAAGCGATCTGAATGGAATTTGAAAATGGTAATTCTTGGATGTCAGATTCCATTTTGTTCGCAAAGTGAAACAAATTGACCCTTGTGAATTCCTATCTTTCATCTGGTGTGTTATATTAACTTGGAGCGTATGAGGAATGACAGACCAGGGGGAGGCCAATCATAATGAAATGAACGAATGGGAGATGTTGTCATTGTTCGAGAGGGAAAATTTAAAGGAATAATTTATCACAGTAGGAAATTCAGTGGGAGATGAATGATCCCCCATGGGACTCCTACGTTTTTTTCTAATAATATGTGGGGAATATCGCTTGTGTGGCTATAGAATATGATGGAGATATAATTGTTTTCCACTTGTGAAATAGAGAATGAATCTCAAACTTGGGTCACTGATTCAGTTTCTTTTTTTCAGTTCTGGTATTCATTATGCTATTCCTAACGTTATCGATCATATAAAAGTTCCCAATGAATTTTGGGTTACAATTTAAAAAGGTTCAACTCTTTTAACTTGAAAATGCACTTATCAATGTTCGAACAAAGAACATAAAAATTAATAATCAATCGACAATTAGTTCATTTCCGATGAACAATGACTATTTGAATTTTTTATGAGAGCTCTAATCAAGATAATGTTGTATCTGCAGTGTTATTCCTGAATTTTTTTAGCACAGAAATTACTCATCTTGTGTAAGTTGTCTAGAACAGACGTACTTGTTGAAGCTACAAAAGAATTTGCGATTTTTTTGGTGTTTGCAACGGATAGTCATTTGCATTACGGATAAAAGCAGGATTTTTTTTCGTTTTACGATAATTGCATTGGGTGTTGTCAAGTAATGTTTCCCTTTGCTAACCATGATAACAGTTCAGTCGCTGATTCACAATTGGGATATTTTCATGATGACTGTGTTGATAATCTGAATATATAAACCTGTACTGAATTATTCTGAAGAGTGTACATAATATTATAAGCAATATCTAACACTACAAATCAGATACTGGTAATGGAGAAAAATTGAAATCCAGCAGTGAGTGGTATTTTTCTTTCTTCAAAATTTATGTTTTTCTCATTGAAAAATTCGTGACATGAAGTAGACTTCTTGACATCTTGAAGTTTATACATTGAGAGATGACGTATTGAAGTTTCGATTATTTTGCAATTGTTATATTTGCTGGAGGCAGTGAGAGCAGGTCAACAATGATTCCACCCTTGGTTACGTCAAGTTTTGTGTTTATTGATTTTCCAAAAAAAAAGAAAAAAGAAATATTCCCCATCATTATATCACAAGAAGCAATTTTACATTTCATTATTGAATAAGTCTGAAACGAGAAAAAAAAAGGATTGAAAACAAAATTTCAGTCCTCATATAACATGCATCGATGCCTGGCTGAAATGATATGGGCTCACATTTGTTGGTAATAGAGGCTCATTGAGTAATTAAGATTTATCATGTTCTTACGTGTTTACTTATGTTATCTATTATATGCCCTATAATCTGTTTGTATCTTGTACTAATAGGCGTCATGGAAGTTCCAGTCTCAAGGAGTTTTGACTACTTGAATTAATCATTACTTTTATCAGTTTGGGAGTAATTGTTGTGTAGTTCGTGCCCTTTACTGATGAAAGACGGACCAAATCATAACAGATAAATTAACTGAATATGATAAAGTGAGTATTTTAGGTTGAATGATCATCGAATATTATCATTGATGCACTTCAAGATTCAACACATTTTTATGGATTGAACTCAATAAAAATGGTATTTAGTCACCGTCGTGACAAACCATGGCTGATTATCTAAAACATATACGTGTAACATTAATCAGGACCAACTGGACGGTTGTTTCATTCATGAACAATCCGACGATGCACGTAAACATGGATAGAAACTGTTGCTGCATATCAATAGAATAAATACAGAAAAAAATCAAATAAAGATGCCGGGAAACCCAATCGAGTGAAGCAAATCAAGCAAGAAGGGATCAATGCTACTGAAAGCTATATTCAAAGAAACAATGGCCACGACGCAGCAGGTGTGGCCGTCCGTTATCCTGTTTTATGATGCATTCATCTTAACGTTACGTGGAGAATAAAAAGATTCATGGCAACCCATTGATTTCCCATTATTCTGGCTCTTTTATTTGAACAGATACCACTGAAGGGCTTGTCAACCTATTCTAAATTATTCCAACCCGATGATCAGGCTGAATGTAGAAGGTTGAGGATTTCTGTTCTCAACGTACTTTTCTCTTCAGTCTTTCCTTACTGACTGGTTAAATGAACCCTGATATCATAAGTATGGTTTTCATTATGCATATTTCAAGCATCTCTTTTTTAAATTCAGTACATAGAGAGACACAGCAAATTAAAAAGAAAGCAATTAGTTTTTTTTTTAGATTGTTGACAACGTGAATATATAAACTTTTACTAGATTATTTTGAACAGTGTAAATAGCTATATCAAACAAGACTCCAAATCAGATAACGGCAATGTCGAAAAATAGGAATTCAATAGTGAGCATTACTTCCACATGTCAATTTTTTTAATCGCAGCTTTACAACAAAACTGATAAGTCCAAAGGATTTTGTTCTAATGGTTATTCTTTCAGCACCAACAGGTTCTTCAAAAAAGTTTAATATTGAATATACTTCACTCAGGAATATAGTATGTGTAAGTATCTACTGAACAATGCTTTACAAAAAAGAAGGGATTCTCAGTCGTCAGGAAGTACCAAATGCAACACTCACCCCTGAAAGACATTGCAGATCAGGGAGAAAGACATTGTCATTGGTCAATGATTTAGACGGATATCATTGATAGAATAGGATTGGTTACTGTATCAGAATCCAGACATTGCAAGCCGTATACAAACCCCGTGCGTAATTTCTGTTGCTAAATGGATGGAAAGTACGAATATACATGTATCACATATTTGCGATTCACAGACGCGTATTTTTCAGCAGATATATTGATATTTGCTTTCAAATATATATATATATATATATATATATATATATATATATATATATATATATATATATATATATATATAACACTGCCTTGATT
Organism: Thysanoteuthis rhombus; assembly: GCA_963457665.1. Taxonomy (NCBI): domain Eukaryota; kingdom Metazoa; phylum Mollusca; class Cephalopoda; order Oegopsida; family Thysanoteuthidae; genus Thysanoteuthis; species Thysanoteuthis major. The sequence goes on from OY735202.1 coordinate 63,047,818, forward strand.
GAACATTTTTTCAGTTGCGTCAATTTTGCCCCAAATAAATACTCAAATGACCAAGTGAAATGCTTCAAAGCTAGAAATCTTGAAAGATATATCAATGGGCCTCAGACGGATTTTTATTTTATTCAAAAACCACCGATAAAGCTAAAATGGACTTTTACTCTCCATTTAGTATATACTAGGAGGGAACCGACGGATTCAGCAGATATCAGCATGTCCCTTCATGAGAGAAATTAAAGGGAAGAAAGAAATTCCAAATTTTATGTTCCTTACGTCTCCAAATTTCCTGGAAAATTATATGATAATACATTCTGCGCATTGCTTAGGATATCGTTCATTTATGTGTTTAACCGTCTTGTTAGTATTTCATTGCTGAATCAATGGCTAATTTTGGAGCCAAGGTGAACCGTCATGCTTTTAAATACTGCTTTTAATGCCATTCGTACAAAGGGAAACGCATATTTCATTAGCTTTGATTATCTATGTTTGATTCAACATAATAACACAATCTATTCTGATAGCCTGTCGACGTTTTGTGGCTGCTTGCTATAAATATAGATTTCTCTCAAATCGTTTCTTGATTCGTCCATGGCTTGACGATTAAAATAATTATGCATCAATACCAACAGCACGTTTATCCATGCCAATTCTTCCTAACAAAAATACCGCAAACATCCGCATCTCTTTCATTATTTTATCCGAACGAAAATCTTTCTAAAACCTGTGCAAGGAATGCATACGGGAAACAACAAAGATTTTATGCACGGGATGACATTTGTGCTTCACAAGTGGAAAGCACATCAATACTGTTTGTGTTGCAATTCAGATGGTAAGTCATCATCAAAAAGCACAAAAAAGAGAAAAAGGTGTCCCTTATTTGATAGAGAAATCGAAACCAATTATGTCACCGATTTTTGTAGTGGATTAGAAAAAAATACTATCAACCGATGATCAGCAAGTTGTGCACTTTTGGATGACTACAGGTTTGATGCACCACTAGTTGCTGCATATTATTATCAGTAAATTAGTTTCAAATCTGTTGAGCAGAAGTATTATACTATATTTGATTTTCCCTACTGTATATAGTGGTCTGGAATACTGTTGGCTTTACTGCAAAGGCTCGGTAGTTTTCTTGAGTAGTTGCATGAGGGTGTTTTACTATACTTTTCGATTGCTAAATGTTGTGGCATGTCTGTGATAAGATCTTTCGCCAATATATATCTCGGATTGCACACTGTGGGAGGTAGAAAGGTACTGATGTCTTTCAGCAAAGCAATTGGGCGAAGTCAAGGTAGAAGATATTTTTATTTTTCGTTTTTAGAACATTAAATACAAATGCTGTTTTTTTTTTTTACCAATAAACATTGAGACACGATACATCAGTAAAGCAGCAATCGATGATGATGTACAATTTACCAGGAAATGTATCTGTTGTAACTTTGGACATGTGTCACTGCGTTATTTTCCTGGTAAGGAACTTTCTCCCTATTGTGAAAGACTCTCAACACTAATGAATAATTCAGGTAGTTCCCTGAGAAAACCATTATGTTTTTCAGGCTTTTTTGTTTTACTTTTTGCGATAAAAAACATACGATGACAGGATAACCAGGAGGAAAATCCTAAATATTTGATAAAACCAGAATAGAGTACATTTTCAAATTGAAGACACTGAACAAGGAAAAAAACAAATTGCATGATGATGATTATGATGATGATGATGTTGATGATGATGATGATGATGATTATGATGATGATGATAATGCTATAAATAAGGAAGTGCCCTTAGTACATCAATTTTCTAGGGCAGGCAATGTAATTTGGGCAAGCAAAAAAACTCCAAATAAATTCGAGATGGTGTGAAAATTATTGTATGAGAAGCCAAAACCAGCATAAAGGCACATTACAGAAATTATAAGTTTAATACCATATAACACCATTGCTTGTGTGTATTTAACAAATACTTCAATTAGGTGAATTTTGTCTGCTCGTTTCTATTTCTTCGAACTCCCACCTATCGACTTTTGTAATTATACGCAACATTTACAGTTCATGCCAAGCAAGAAAGATATTTAAACCATTTTGATACATACGCACACACATACACACACACTCATATATATATATATATATATATATATATATATATATATATATATATATATATATATATATATATGGCCACATAAGTGCTTGTCAATTTTTCAGACTTAGCACATTTTTTGTCATTGCCCCAGTGTAATGTTAAAGTAACCGATTGCTCCACGATATATACATGGCCAGTCATTTTGTTACCTAATTCCACAAACATTAATGTAAGGTCCAACCAGAAAATCTTTTCAAATGACAGGTTTGTGTCGTTTGGATCATCAGTGAGCAAGTCCTCAATGATTACATCTGAACCATCCACATTTTACAACCTGCGCTGAATTTCTGTTCAACTTCTGGCAAGATACAATATCCTTTTCTCCCTTACGACCATTCTCTTTTCTTCTCACGTTGTATTTTTATCCCGTCTTCATATATCGTAGTCCGTGTCGATTCTTATTCTTTTGTTGCTCCCCTGCTTTCCATATACGTACATTTTTCCCATTTTGAGTTAGGGTCCTCGCCTTGCCACTTATCTTTTCCGTGATTTTTTCAAGCTTGTCATTTTCATCCTCCCTCGAGACATTATTTTAACTCATTAGTTCTTTTTTAGATACTCAGTCGATTTTATACATCTTGGCAAACTCACATCATGCCTCCCATGTTTATTTGTATTTTAATTATTCTATGTATTATATTGTCCCCTTGGTCTGAACCACAGAAACTAAAAGATTTAAAAGAAAATATTGTTGTCCCTGAATGCATTAATGATGTCGATTTGAATCGAGCCTAAAAAGAATGAATGCATGACGTGTATTGACACTGAGTGAATCAGCTAGTGTTTCAAGTTGTGCACCGATATTCTCGGAAGATAAGATACTTTAAATTTGATAATGTTCCAAAGCGACAATGTAACAGGTTTGGTGAATTGATTCTGTTGATATGACATTTTAATATAGAAAACGATATTTGAAAAGCATAATTGCCTATCATCTCTAACAGATAGTAAATATTATCAATGTCAGTAGGAATGAATCAAAATCCTTTGTTTTGATATTTTTTTTCTTTCTGGCTCACCAATCTTAAGAGGAAACAAACTTGTATGATAACATTAGAGTAATTTTCACGAACAAAACCACATAGTATATCGACTCAGAGCACAAATGTCCAAAAATAAGTTCGTGAACTTTAGCAATTGTGGGATTGTACCGAGCAAGCTATCTTGAAAAAAGTTGAAACGTTTTTATTCATTTCAAAATGAAAAATAAATTGAACAACCATAACATACCCTTTTTTGAATACTTTGAGCAATTTGGATTTCCATTAATATCATAAAATTGAGCTTGTCTTTGCAATGGTACGTTTAGTAATTTTCTTAATGCAACAAACGTATAGATTTAAGTGCTATGGTGGATGGTGGTATCAGTTCAAATCAAGTATTCTTTGCTCAACTAATATCTATTGTAAAAAGTCGAAACATTTTGGTTCTGTAGGTAATATACTTGACTTCAATCACACCTGCAGTGTTCAATTTGATTTTGAAGCCTTCCAAGTGTGTACTAGATACCGTCAAGATATTCTATAAATGTTCCGTATTGTAGGAAACGGTCTTCGAGATGTATGTTTCTCGTAGAAGTGTCATCTTTTTCAATCACAACAATTGACTTCAAAATGTGACGTATTTGACGTATAAAAAAAACGAGAAAATAACTTGAATAATAAACATTAGTACAAATATCAATAAGCTATTTAAGCGCTTTTGAATGAGCAGAAGTTGATGATATGAAAATTAAGTAATGAAAACATCACAGGAATTACACCATACAGCTTAAATCTCATCAAATGAATGTATGGCTCGATCAACTGTATCTACAATATCTAGACTGGGACCTTTTTAAAAGTGCTTAAGGAATGGTATTGAAACTTAAGCTCAGTTACTGAGAACATTTAATATGATATTAATAGCTCTATATGCTTCTGCCCAATCTGTAATTTATCTCACTTCCTTTTGGCAAACCCTGTGATTATTTACCGTGTTTAAGTTAGCATCCACTTCATGATTTGATCATTTCATCTCCATGGAAAATTGAAAATATCAATTGGCTCATATTTACCACATTCATTCTACCAGGCATCCATATTCCTTTACAGTATAGAATTCCTAAAAATAAGTTGGAACACTTTTAGCAATATGCTCGAAAGTATATTTCTTTGGTTTGTTTTATCTCTCTCTGACTCTTTTCACCGTAATTTTTCAACCATGTTTTAAAAGAGTACCTTTTTGCTTCACTGAATTAACTAGACTAAAAGATTATCTCCACACCGGCTCTCGTATAGTCCCATAGGAATAAACAAAAAAAAACATTCTTAAAACATAAAAAAAGAGGCAACTCTCTCCTTTTTATCCATATCATGGAAAATAATGCATTTATTTCACTGGATTCATGCTGTTTAATGGTATTGGTTTCTCCGGAGGATTTTCCGTTTCACTGTGGATTTCAATGGATCACATATTATTATGCTCAGCCTTTTGTTTATTTCATTTTTTTTGGTTTTACTTCTGAGATGAGAAATTCCCAGATGAGTTGCTCAGTTTCCCTCATTTTTCTACTGATAACATTCTGTATAGTGAAATCCCAAACCGTTGCTGCTGATTTATTTCAAAGTTAGCTCTTGGCCATGGCTTCCAAACGTTTACACTACGATAGATAAAAAGATATTTCCAAAAGAATACGTGCACTCATATAGCAAACAGTGTGGATATATATATATATATATATATATATATATATATATATATATATATATATATATATATATATATATATATATATATATGTGTGTGTGTGTGTGTGTGTGTGTGTGTGTGTGTGTGTGTGTGTGATTTATATTTAAAAGAGTAATAAGGCTTCAGTCGTATAATGAAAACAAATACATGATAAAATGTTACAGCATCAGTATATAAACAGATACATGTATGTAAACGATTATATTTTCGAGTTAAAGTGTGGTGATAAAACGACAGATCGAAAGATGGATACCGCAAAGTAGTTATTTGCATCTTTTGGTTTGTACCAATGATCTGCGAAAGCAAGTCTGTGTTACAAATGACAGGACACAAGCAAAAGGTGTACTCAGAATTAAAGATATGGAAAATGAGTCAAATTACGACAACTCTTGATTTTGACTCATCATATTGCTAAAAAATACAGCTCAGCAAGTCATTAATGCCTTGGGCAGTTGCGATTGCGAACGAATATACTCGGAAGTATTGGAAAGAAACAGTGGCTAAAAGTTGTTTTGTAGGATCCAGCAGGTTCTGGAAGGCTGTGTTATGACTGACTATGTTTTGCAACCAATACTAGGGATCTTGATGAATCTTAGGTTAGCTAGTTCCACTGATGTGCATATAAGACGCAGCAGACATTATTATATATTTGTTGTTTCCAAAGAGGGATTTGGATAATAAAAAAAAAAAACTCTGTCAACTGATGAATCATTCATGAATCACTAACAGCCTGTTAACAACGAAACATATATCTGGTAGAATGAAATTCAGCCATTACTACACATCCCATCTTCATGGGGAACAGATGAGTTTGATACGATAAAATGATGTTTGGCTTTGAATATAGGGAGAGACTAGCTGCTTCAGATGCTGTTCTTGAGTTAACAGTGACATTGCAATCTGTAATACTCTTCAAAACGTTGCTCATGCGATACTCAGAATTTGTTTATAAATATGCACGGGCCGTGATAAAACGTCATGTGAATTTCACAGAGGAATGATCGGTCTTTGCTCAAAATTACGAAACTGACGTTATGTCAGCGGTCTATTCCCGTAGAGAATCTATGCATGTTTAGAGTTCTTGTATCGATTAAATGATTTATTCCCACGTGATCGATATTATCCAAGTACATTTGGAGCCGAAACTACTGTACCTGCTGCGAAATGTTAGCTTACACAAGCATTTGTACAATTGCTGACTTTGAGTGGAGTTCCAATATATTCTAATGTTGTTATTTGGGAAGATCGTGAATTTGTCTTTTCAAAAATTCTTTTCACTATTACCATTGGATTTGCATTTCTTTGCAGTTTCTCCAACTGGTTGCCTTTATTTTTAGTTGTTTTTGGTTTCAAAATAGCTTTGATTCCCATTTGTCTGTGTCCTCCTAAACTATATTTTGAATCAAGCAAATTTTGTTTGTCACTAACGTAACATCATTGACTCTTGTTTTGTCAACATATAGCGATAAAAAATCATATCATATCTACCCTGATCGAAAGCATATGAAATTAGACGGAATGCTTCCTAAATGTGTTGATCGAATGGATTTCTATCATAAAAAAAATGAGGGACTTTTGAGCCAAATGGCAGACATCTTGGATATTGGCTACCATTCTGGAATTGTTTAGATTCTTCCAATTGCTTCATCGGCTTCAGTTTTGTTCTATACAATAGGGGTGAAGCCATGACCTCTCCAATCGGAAAACTTTATCATATTATCTGTGAAACGGTATCATTCAATGATGAAAGTTGAAGTCAGCTTTGGAGAAGGAATCCCACTCAGTTTTTGATGTTATCAGAATTTCTGAACGATCTATGCTGTACTGGGTGGTTACTCTCTGATAACTATATGACTGGTTCTTTTTTATTTAGTTTTGAAGTACATAAGCAAAATGGAACGCATCATATATTCATCCATATTTACTTGGATACTTTAGTGTAATGAATTCTGATATTGCTTCCCTTTACCCTATCTTTGACATGGCTTGTGTAGACAAAATGATGCTTACTTTCAAGAACGTATGATTAGGTAAAGCAAATTGGATTGCTAGATAAGGGTTAACGACAAAAGCTTGGTGATTCACGTGCCGACAATCAGGCTACGCCAATAGGGGAAAAATCAAGGTGACTTTTCATTCATGAACGACAGCGGATAAGTCCAGTTTGGACATCAACGAATTTTGCAAAAGCAGCCTCGAGGTGGAAAGTTACTCAATGTCGACGACGCAGGTGCAAGAACACACACGTTGGAAGTGTATGAGAAGCATCGTCAAGATTCAACTCCCCAAGAACACATGGATTTTACGTGTGTTGGCGCAATCACATACAAACGGACATTCGTACTACACAAAGAAAAAGAAAGGGAAAAATAGAGATACTGAGAGAGAGAGAGAGAGGGAGAGAGAGAGAGAAAGAGAGAGAGAGATGAGAGTTGTACAGTAAAAGAAAATTGATACAGAGCCTGAGTGTATTGAGTACATGTAGATGTTGATCGACAGAGAGTTATTCTGATAATGCTTCAGTGCAACGAGCTTTGTCTTCAAGTGAAAGGTCAGACTTTTCAGTGTTGGCAGATCAGTAGATGATCAGGTAGAATCAATAGAATGAGGCATTCAATATTAAGTATATCCTGCTAATTTGGGTTAGCAAAGAGGATTGATGATGGTAATGGCAGTCTTGAGATGTTGTAACTGGCTTGTGTGAGTCTGGTTCCCAAAAGACTAGTTGCCATATGGATATTCCAAGTAGATATAGCACAAGTAAAAGAATCAGGTATCAAAATAGATGATGTTTAGATATAATTTAGCAAAAATTTCTTTTATTGAAGGGTGCAAAACTGATTAAAGTTTCTTTCAATATTTTAGGAGTAGTTATTTTGCCTTTGTTTTATCTGATATTTAGCTCAGTCGGGAAATGATTGGGGGATCCATTATTTATGAGTGTTTGCTTTATATCGTCTCAGCTCAATATAGAATATCTTTTTGAGGATAATATTTTTCTACAAGGAGGTGTTTTATAGACAACAAAGACAAAAAAATCTTAGAATAATGTATCCAGCAATCACGATGCCATAATAAAAAAATCCAAAGCTTGTGATAAATTGCCGAAGGAAAAAAGCTATATTTCCAAATCTACGTATGTATGTAGAGTTTTAGTTTTCAGCTGCATCGTATTTAAAATCTGCTGTGTTTGTTGTATATACAAATAGCATTGTCTGAAGATTTTGTTATAAGTGTCCTTACTTTTTCTGACCCTGGCTTGTTCTATGAATTCGCCGGTTGATAAATATTGTCTCCAAAGATGTAAAAATGTTGAAAACTACCGACCATGCCTAACTGCAATATCAAACACTGCCATATGAAATGGAGGTGAGTATGGTGATGATCACAAATTAATATAATTAGGTTTTATGTTTTTGATATTCCCTATACTTTTAGAACGCTGAACATGTTTGCACTGTTCCCAGTGTGCCTGGAAATATAATCACATTTTTCAACTTGTTGAACATCTTTCTTAGCTCTCCTTTAAGATCTTAGTATTTTTAAACATAATCTCCAAAACTGGCCTCTTCCATTCAAACGCTATGATCTACTGACACTGGTACATGTACAAATTTCCAAGTGTCGCATTTATACCTACCACTGTCTGATCTATTTTCGCTGGATGAGGCAGTCGGTTTTAATTTCAAGGTACTAGATTATCATATTTATTCATCTTCTGACACGCTCAAATTTCATGTTGATGCACTTGGTAAACATTTTAATTGAGACATTTGCATGATTATCCGATATTTACTGACCTGACTTTGCCATAGATGTTCTCATAAACTTATCAGCTATTTTAATACATGGGCTTATTATTGCTGTCGTTGTCTTTTAAGTTTTTATTGTTCTGGCTGAAAGAACAGGAATTATATTGATAAACTTTAAACATACATTGGATAATTCTAAATGTAAAAGCCTGGTAAACATTACCTAAGAGGATGGATCAATGATTGGTGTAAGCAGATTCCAGTATTAGTCGATTTTTCTCTGTATGATATATATTAGCATTCCAAGACCACACAAATACCTTGGTAAAGTTCTGCTACAATTGACAAAGCTACGATGAATGCAGAAAAGTTTGACTCAAACATATGATAAATGATATGATTTACTAAGCAGGTGAACATGATGTCATTTTCTAAGCCTTCCATATAATACATTATCGATCTTAATGAGCATGACAGCTAATACAGCTAATGTACACAGACAAAGCAAAACAGCTGCGTAGTGGAGATCAGAGAATAAAAAATGCTGATAAGAACAACGCCTTGCAAATGAACTCTTATACTCTAATCTGCAATGCTCTATGAATGTTGAACGCTCTGGCTGTCTATAAAAAGAACAAACAATTGATAAAAAGGAAAATGGGAATAAACATGCACATCTACCTATCTATATACATATGTATGGATGTGTGTATGTATGTATGTATGTATGTATATATATGTGGGTATATATATATATATATATATATATATATATATATATATATATATATATATGTGTGTGTGTGTGTGTGTGTGTGTGTGTGTGTGTGTGTGTGTGTGTGTGTGCGCGCAAAAATGTTTGTCTGTAGACGAATAATCTAAATATTTTACCATGAAAAATCCGGAGGAAAAGAGTTCAAATCCCATATATTTTCCTCCAGGAGATACTTTGGACAACATTCCAAGGAAAAACAAAGCTCTACGCCGTTTCGTTCATAAATTAAATCTTCATTGACTGTGGTAAACACTTGATATCTTAATGAGCACATTTGATAATACCAGATGTTTTTTCAGGAATAAAGTCCAAGGTGAATAACGACGGAGTGATGGGATATTGAGGATAGACTTATCAGATTGGACACCATCTTGAAAATTACATTTATTTTGCCATTAGAATATAGGATTTTGATATGTTTCCCTGCATATTGGGTATTGCAGAAAAAAAGTAAGTAAGCAGGAGTAGAATAAAATAAGTTGCGAGCATTTTGAATATACATCATTCCTGTGTTTAGACCATTAATAGGCATTTACTATGATAAAGGACCGTCTAGGATGAATATTGGCATTGTGAGGATGTGGAAGCCATTTTGAACGCCATCTTTGACGCCATTTTGAACGTAAGGATTACACTAATTGATGTGACTGACTTGATTTATTTTTATTATTGTGGTGAGCACAGTTGCTAATATATATTCATTTAGAAAAACGTTGGGAAAGAATGTCTTGGTTGAATGCAGTTCAAAAAATGGGCTCTTTTGGATATGACAGCAATTGAAGACGCCATCTTGAAATTACACGTTTTGATAGACAAAGCGTTATGTTCATTTGCTATGTTTTTTGGAACACACAATGCTCAAACAATCGGTTGTTGGGACTTGTTTTGTCTTAATAATATACAAATATTTGGCATTATAAGGATTGGCTTAACATTATGGACACCATCTTGAAAAGCATGCTCTCCAATGGTTGAATTGTCGTAGACTTTTATTTTATTGAATATCCCTAACACAACAAAAACGTCTGAGAAAAATTTTTTCCGTATAAGGGAGTAATTACAGTAATTTTTTTCAAGAATGGTCCCGGATACGTATCACATTGGGACTTATTGCACTTAAAATTTAGTTAGTAATATGTTATTTTAAAATTATCGGTATTATTTTTGTTTTTCTTTTGTTTTGTTTTTCCAATTATATGTAAACCCATGCTCAGGTATTTTACTGATATACTCTTTGTAATATGATCCTAATGCTGGAGCAAATTTTTTATATAAAGTCCGACAATATTACAGCTTAAGTAAAGCTTTCGATAAAAAACAAAGTGCACACCAATGCTAAAGAAACTGAATGGAGGGAAGGAAATAACGTATATACAAACAATAATCATTGATTGAATTATTACTCGATTGGAAATTTTTTTTTCTGGTGCAAAAAAAAAAAGAAATGAATGAATGAGGAAAAAGTGGCCTCTGGTAATGATGGAAGTTAGGCAGGCAACTAGTTTTTTTTTTTAAATATCAGTAACACGGATGGATTTGCAAGAGGAGGGAAGAAAGAATGAAAAATGAGAAAAATTGAGACGAAAAGGAAAAAAGAAGGAATTTTGAACGATGCAAAACATATGGAGACATTATCAAGCCAAAGATGTATAGGGAGGGAGGAAAAAAAGTTGGACAGCGGAGAAAATAGAAAGTAGGAGATTACAAGCAGACCAGAGGAAGAAACTAGGAGTAAAATTTGAAAAAAACAATAAAAAAAAACAAACAAAAAAAAAACTATGGCTTGAAAGGGTTTTGGTGGTCAAGAGGAAATTAAGCAGGTAGAAAAGAAGCATCAAGCTCAAGCGAAAGAAAAAAAGGAATTAATTGATATTAGCGAATGAAAAGGCTGAGGTTTACAAAAACTGAATGAACAAAATATGCAGTTAGAAACAAGAAGAAACAAAAAGCGAATAGAATGAACACAAGTTTGGTACAGTGCAAGTGAAAGGAAATACGAACTGAATGACATGAGAAAGCCTTTGAAGGTGTCTTATTCACATGCGAAGAATCACGTTCTAATCAAAGTTAAATAAAAAATAAAAGAATGAAAGAAAGAAGACCTGAATAGGGGTTAGATCTAAATTTGGGATCTGCAAAAAATGCTTATTCATGCTAAAAAAGAAGAGTTAAAAATATATCGATTCATTAACTTTTTTTTTCAATAATTATAGTTGAATTTAAGTTTACTGAAAGTAGGATACAAAGCCAAAATCAAACTGACGAAGGGCAACCGTTGCCATAGATGCTTTGAAATTGAACATAAAGTAAAAGAGCCTCATACAAAAAGCATTATACAATCTTTTTTACCAACCAAATCCCACTAAACTAGGACGTATGATTTGACTTGAAAAAGCAAAGCTATTACAGCTTGAGTCTCTTTGTTAAATTGATATACACTTGAAAGATAAAAGCAAACTGTACTATTCAACATTTTCTCTGACTGACTTACTAACGTCAATACTAATAACAGCAAACTAGACAAAAGATCCATTAGTGTTCACTTACATTTATCCACAAGACCAACATATGGTGAGTGGTAATAGCTGTATTAATTTTGTGTGATTTAAACTAATTGAACAGACCCTAGATATGATCAGAAATTGGATCCCATGGCAATACTCAGGAACTGTCATTTACCAGGCTATTACCGTAGTCAATTTTTCAAATGTACGCAGCTGACTAGTTCACTGTATACCTAACACCACCAAGTTCCCCTCAACAAAAGAAACAAGCATGCTTAGTCGTCTTATATACATAATTCTCAACGAGTAATATTCTCTCACAATGCATGGTCGAGTTTAGCTTTTCAATGATTACATTTTCCTCTTTAAAAAGTGTAACTAATAATTAACTTCCAAACTCAAGAACAAGTAATGTGCATTTCTTAATCTGTGGTGTTATCTCTCATTGGTATTTATTGAGACCCGTGGCCCTGGCTGTGTGGCAATCATCTATCAGTATGTCTACAGTAAGAGGGTTGTTTTGGGTACACGATTTGAAGTTTATGGCTGGTCTAGTGATTTGAATCTTTGAAAGTTGTTCCTCTTTTTTCGACCTACGCTGCACGATGGTAATTCCAATAAGTCTGTGCCCTGGGGATATTTTCACCTATTGGAGAGCAATGCAGATATAGTTATTTGAATTTGTACCTAGATATCTGGGTTTAGCACTAGGCTGAACACAGAATTATATTTATCAGAATACCTGGAAAGAGTTTTGAGAAAGTTTGTCACGTAAACTATTGTTAGCCGATTGATATCTTAGGTCTGAGACTCACCAATTATATCAATGTGCAAGATGATGCCAAGCTTAGTGAATACATGTTACATTATTTATATTTGGAACATATTGAGTGACGCTTTTGGCTTTTTCATTCGGTGCTAGAAGTAAGAGCTGATTAATGTATCTATCTATCTATCTATCTATCTATCTATCTATCTATCTCTCATAAACACCCCCACTATATATATATATATATATATATATATATATATATATATATATATATATGTATATATATTGGCTTCACAGAACCAATATGCATCAAGGAAAGTGAGCATGATTCAACCGACTGATTATAAATTGAGTCGTATCTTATAGATTATTAGTCGTCGCACAATTAATGTAAAATTTGATTCCACCATTTGAAGCAAATGGGGTTGTTGCAGGAATCGTACTTGTGGCTGTTATATCTGTTCTTTTTTCCAAGCTTACAGTTTGGTCCAACTCCTGTAGCCGTTTCCTATATTGTTTATTCGATCCACGTTGCATAACCTAAGTGATACAGTGTGTTGATTGGAAATTATTTGGAAAGAATGTGAATATATTAGAATACTATAAACCATAATTTCTCACTCACACTCTTTCTCTCTCTCTCTTTCTATCTATCTATCTATCTATCTATATATATATATATATATATATATATATATATATATATATGTGTGTGTGTGTGTGTGTGTGTGTATGTCTGTGTGTGTGTGTGTGTCTGTCTGTGTACAGCACTCAAAATATTGACTTACAAAGATGTTTCACTCAGTTGACTATATATTGGAATTTGTTCTGGAATCCAGTGCACAATACTTTCTATCGATTGTTCCAAATCTACTAGAGCTATGTGCATCAAACCTGATCAGTAACACATTTCATTCAGTTTTGATTACTTTTATCATATTTTTTCCCTTTACAAATCTAGTGAATGATAATCAGATTTGAAGCTTTTCTCTTTAGTATGTAAATGCAATAAATACGAATCTTCTCTCTGAAAGTTTTTGAAAAGATGCAATATGATGAAATTTGTAACAGGTGTCCCCAAGATCCCTACTTGAGGGCTACACCCACGAAAATAATATTAAATTATAATGCAAACTATTTTACAACATTGCGTTAAAGACTGAGATGTGTTTTTTTTCCCTAATATTGTTTAAATATAGCTTACTATTTTTGAATTTCATTGTTAGTTTAGTTATTTTGCTTTTGTCCTGAGTTTTTATTGGTGGTTGGCGATGAAAACTGAAGCTGACGTTCATTGATTGTGTTATGATATGATCAGTGTTGGGATATGATTCATATTCATTCCAATCAGTAAGTTCACAGCCTGACAAGTTGTCATGAGCTGAATTTCAAACAGATATCTTCTTTGTAAAATGACTGATTTCTGTGATATCATTATTTTTAATCGATAGGGGTTTAAGTAGATTTTCATCAAAACAAGCCAGATTATCATCCAATTGCAATTGGTATAGGGATGCAGACTGGGAATAAGTAATATGTTCCTGGCGAAAAAAGCACTTGCATCTTTTCATCTTAGGAAGCTCACTTTACCGTGACAGCTGGTGCGGCAATATTTGGTGTTATTGTATAACTAACCAATTGTTTAAACAACGAATTAACATCAAAGAGAAGTAAGTAATAATCTTATATATTTGAATAACAAGATCTGCAAACTGTGAATTTCGTCTGACATGATCTGTGAGAGCAATTAACACCATAAAATAGGTTTCTAGAGGGGAAAAGTGATGCAATTAATAGCCTCACCGAGGGAGGCAGTGGGCATTATGAATGAACCATGCTGTGTACCGACTGTCTGGACACTTGAGGTTGAAATTAACTACGATTAGGATTAAAATATACAAAAAAGAAACTATCATCTTTATTGGTAAGACTTAAGCTGAATACATATATAATAATACAGCAAGTTAAGTTGGCGAGAAAAGTTTTATTTTACCCTATTTCCCTCTGCTAATGGTATCACATTTATGAAAATTGAAAAAAAAACTTTATATGCCATATAATGTTTGCAGGAATTTCAAGAGAAAAACACTCTAATGTGGATCGCAATCATAACGGTTAGAATCATATTATTCACTTTATATGAAAGGCATTCGGTTGAATTCACGCATACGTTAATGATATGCTCTCATAATAGACATGTTGATACATTGTAATTAGATACAGCAGAATTTATCAGTTACATCTGATAATCTTTTATTAGTTTCTGTTTCAGCTATTTCATTTTCTGATTTAATGAAATATCGGTATAATATAACAAATACGAACTTGAGTTCATACATAGTGCAGGACATTACTCCAATGAGTATTGCAAAGGTGAGATGCATGCAAAGTATCATAGATTTGCAATATTCAGTTATATCTTTTTCATACAAAAATGCAATTCGAAATTTTAAACATCTACTGTAAAGCCGAATGCCTTCTTCATTCACCTTTACAGTGTACGACTTCTCGTGAACAATGAGTATTGCAAAGGTGAGATGCATGCAACGTATCTTATATTTGCAATATATTTCAATAATTTTCTTCTTTAAAAAAATTTTTTTAGATTCAAAAAAGTTTTTACAAAAAGACAGTCGAATACTTATTTAAATACAGCGTATTAGAGTTAAAGAGTCAGTGTCATATCTCCGCACAAGTTATTCCCCAAGCTGAGATTCAAGACTTTGTTGAAATTGTAGAACCCTTGTTTATCAGTTGAGGAGAACCACAACGTGAAACAACCAGAATTTGTTTTCACACGCAGTAGGCTAATGTCACTTTTGATAAACATCGTTCGTATTCCCAGTTTGAACTGTCCGGAATCATTATGGTAAAAGCAGGAACATTTGGCAAATATAAGTGCTGCTGGTCTCTTCGTTCGGCAAACTACTCTGACCTATAACATGGAGTAATTGGATTGTTCACGAGAAGTCCAACACTGTAGAGGTGAATGAAGAAGGAATTCGGCTTTACAGTAGATGTTTGAAATTTAGGATTGCATTTTTGAATGAAAAAGATATAACTGAGGAACCGTATAATCTAGAATTTACATGCAAATGAGGTATTGCACTGTTGTTGTAGAGAGCTGTTATAGGCTCTGAGTGTTGAACAGCTCATTGAGACCGAGTCCACCGTAATTTCTTATTCAGCTTTCTCTCACTGGTTTACGCTTAGATCATCGAATGCTAACTGTATTGAGTTTGCCCCTTGTTTCAACAAATATCTACCGTCACAATAGCCCAATGTTCAAGTTCTGATTTAATACAAGGTTTTAGAGATAAATCTTCAAGAATTAGAAGGTAAACATTGGAAATAGAGCAGCAGTGAAAAAAAAGCCATTATTGTCATTTGCTTCAAGACATAACTCAAGCGAAATATCCGTAGGTATTAATGTATTTTGTGCATGTGCAGGGAATAAGTCAAAATAATAGCCTGGATTTAATATGAATGGCAAATAGGATGCCTAAATGATTTCTTGCAATTCAATACCTTCATTTTCATTCATTTAATCAGGCTTAAGTCAGACATAACCGTTGATAAATATTTCGTGTCTAAACGTAATACTTAAATTGTCATGATTGAATATAGTAAAGAAGCACAGAATTCGCATACTTGATGTCGAATGAGAAACATTAAGATCAAAGCTTATTCCTGTCAGGGAAACCCTTTTTTGAATATGATTTTCATTCATCACCAACGACTCTCTCCATCCTCCAGCAAAGGATGGATCAGAGGACTGAAATTACTTTCACCTTTTAAGCTTTTAAATAATAGACGAACAAACAGGGATTCTGGATGCTTTCAATCAATTTAAGTATATGAATCAAAAACAGATTAAGAGATCATGGGGTTCTACTGTATTAAAATTACAGTAATCATTTCATGGCAGTAGAGAGAAAGGACTGCTCAACTAAAAAGTTTTGCAGAATGGTAATCTTTTCAGAAGCCTGCCAAGTTGTTATATATATATATATATATATATATATATATATATATATATATATATATATATATATATATATATATATATATATATATATATATAGAGAGAGAGAGAGAGAGAGAGAGAGAGAGAGAGAGAAATGATGGAAGAGTAACCTTATTAGTTATGATTTCAAGGTACATTAATTTCTATCAAGCCTCAAACGATGTCTTCAGAAGGCAGAAGTAAATCTTTTCGTGGACCAACTATCCAGTGAATACGGTTAATTTTCAGATTAGATGTACATTAATCTTTACGTTCAAATCCAACGGATGTCATAAATTCCAGGTTTTGGTGTTTTGAGAAGGAAAGACTGAATGTTGCTGGAACTCCATCTTGTCATACTGTTCAAGTGTGTGTGTATGTATGTGTGTGTGTGCTGCATCTGTAATCGAGTTATAGTGTTTTTGGGGTTCGAATGATAGTAACTTATTAAATGCAAAAGTTAGTGGCTGTATAAATGTGTATGAAAATGTGTGTTTAAGTTTATATGCTAGTGTGTGCTTGAAGGCTAATGAATGTCCATGGGTGTATATGCCTTAGCATTTGAATCATTTATAAATTCGAACAAAATCATTCCCCCAGCAGAAATTGAACTGGTCAATTCAAATCCATCTATTTATTTAACTATATGTGTCTATTCATATCGAGCTCTGTATCTATCAACACCTATCTAATTATCCGTGTATCCATGTCTATCTCGAGGCCCTCATTGGCAAAGAAAAAAAGATGAGAATTCAAAAAATAAGAATCCAGCATTATGTACAGTAACTGTTCAGGAGTTTTTTGAAAAAATGTGGATTGAAGATAATGGATATCAAGACGATTGATCTACGGGATAAGAGGAATATACTATTTTAGGAAGAATAAGGAAGAGCATCCAAAATACAATCTTGTTCACTCCACTAGAATTTAAAAAAACAAAAAAAAAACAAAACAGCCCTAAACTTTAAACATTTTAGCTGAAAATGTAGAATTCCCTTATATTCAAAACCACAACAATATCACGAATAAAACACATCAACATAAACTGAACGAAGACTATTTAAACTTCAGCTACAGATAACACAATTATACTTTAAAGGAGACAGAGTAATCATAATGGACAAAGCCTCATACAGAGCAATGTCCAAATCATTCTCTTAAATAGCAACAAACAATGAGACACCGACAAGAAAGAGAAAGCAGACTCTAAGCATCAGACACATAGATGATCACAAGAATTATCTCAGAGATTAAGAAAACGGATACCGAAAACAATTCAGAGCAAAAAAAAGTCGTTTTATGGCCTTCCAAAAATATACAAGAGGTAAACAATCACAGTAGCCTGTGAAATATCATGGACACCTAATGTTAGTTTATCGATTGTCAATGATCTGAAACTATGTCCAATAATAGCAAGACCAACATCTTTAAGTACCAGTTTGACTAATCTACTAGACAACTCACAAATATCTACCAACTAAACATTTCTACTGCTCTTTAAGAGACACAGTGGACCTAAAAAAAAGAAAATTTTCAACAACTGACAACAAAACATTTCAACCTCTTTTTTTGAACATCAGTCACAAACATGGACTAAAAGCTGTGGAATTATCGGTTTGTAAATATCTCAGCAAAATATAAAAAAAATCATCAATGAAAATGTCATATTGAAACCAATGCAATTTATTCTAGGGAATCACACACTTCAATCCAACTGCTAATTTCAAAAAAAATTGGGAGAATATGATGTAGAATCGAAGACACTCTCAGAATATTATACCAGCGAAATAGATCTGCAAATTGAGAATTATGCAGCGTGCGCATGAAAGAATTATGCTGGGCCTCAGATGGAGAGACCACAAGACAGTACATCTGTGAAAAGACAAGAGTCAGATACATCATAGAATCCATAAAAAAACTCAAATGGCAGTGGGCTGGCGATGTTGCAAGAAGAGCAGTCGACTGATGGACATTGCAACTCACGACATGGATCCTCCGAGATCACATGTGCAATCGAGTCCGGCAGAATGTCAGATAGAGGGATGATCTACACAAATTTAGAAATTACTGACTCCTCGATAACCATGTGGCAATTCCTGGGGAAGGAACGACGGACGTTGAAAGACTTTTGATGATGATGATGATGATGATGATGATGATGATGATGATATCCAAAGAATTTGGAACTGAAAACTTGGTGGATTCCAAAAAATCAGAGACTTGCTTTTTTGATGGTTTTATCTTATCGGAGGAAAAACAAGATACGGAATCATACGATAGAAAGAAAAACAGCAAAATAGCGTTGAAATGCTGGTACATCTAAAAATATCTAAAAACCAACATAAATCAATAACCACATACAGATTTTCCTAAAATAAATGACATACAAATCCCATTCAGATAGCCACCTTAAAGAACAACCAAATCAGTATAATTACTTTTGACATGAGGGAGTAGACAAAACCCGATAGAATAAAAAAAAATCAGTGAAGTGATATAAAAGAGACTCTAGCATCTGAGATACTTTTGGAGAATCAAATACTTTGAGCAAGGAAACGTTCTACTAATGAAGCGATAGAAGTTTCACTTACTGATAATGTAAACACTTGAAACATAACCCCTGATTCGTAATACATAACAACTAACAAATATGCAACCCCATCAAATAAAACAAGAATATAGCAAACGATAGCCAACCATTGAATTAAATTGAATTGAATTAAATAAAGATTGCCTAAGATGGTACACACATCCCTGGAAATGTCTCAAAAAGAAAATTAATTGGGTATGAGTATAAATATGTTTCTGGAGCAAATCTTCATATGCTGTAGTAACAGCAGAGGTATCCAAGTAACTTTTCAAATTAATATGGAAATTCTTTTTTTTTTTTTTGGCTATAATAATTTCCTTGTGCCTTTGGCAAATGAGACTGAGTCACTAGGTTATTGGGGAAGCTGAAAATCGCTTAAAAGACTAACTGAAAAAACAGACAATAATACTTTTTTCGATTTTAGTTTTTGTTTTTGTTAATTCGTGCTAAAAATGCTAAGGTGAATACATGCATGCAGCTGGTCACGTTACAAAAGTCGTAGCAATAGGTTAGGAATATTATGTGTTAGCGTGTCAGTTTGTCGAAGCAGACTGCCAACTTCTAGAGATAATTGCAGTAAGAGCGGCCATACCAGGTGTTTTATAATGGCAAAAGTCAACTCCTGGTCTCACCACCATGTGCAATGCTCATAATATGACTAAAAAATGCTCATGTTTTCCTAAAAATCGCGTGAGATTCCCACGTCACGAGATGATCTATCAGATTGTGATCACTATAGCCATCAGAAACGAAATCAACTTCTTATTCTTCTAATACATTGGTAAGTTGATATGTCCATGATTTCTGGCTTATAGAATAGTCTTCCACACAGAGAGTTATTTTGAACATAATCTCCTCTCAGATCACTGCACAATATCAACGTTTCCCCATGCCAGGGATTATCATGAAAAGTAAATATTTTGCAAAATAAATGCTTTTTCCATCAGTAAACAACGTACATATTGAATCACACACAGACACACGAACACACACACACGCACACACGCACACACACACACACACACACACACACACACACACACACACAGACGCACACATAGGACCACCTACATAAGTTTGAGGACAATTTCTTGTGTAAGGATACATTGTTGACAATTGTCTTAAACATAGATCAATTTTAACTTTAGAAGTTTATATGTAAACAATATTTTTCCATACATTCAATTGAAATCTACATTGGGTGAATGAAAATCTGAACTTCGACGCTTTCAGTTTACGTCGGGGTTATTGGTACCCTACCCAGTATCTTCGGATTTCTCCTCTGTAGGATGCACTTCCCGTTTTAGGGATTTCCACTCGATACAATGCCATCATTTGACACTTAATGACAAAGAACATAAAGATGAATAAATCAATGACCGATATTACATTAGAATAGAAGAAATAAATACTCAACGAAATCGGTCCATCTGTTCGTGTCCTAAAACTGTCATGGAATTGCAATGACCTTTTGTAGGAGGATTTTTTTCCATTTCACACCTATGTATCAATTTACATTCATTAAATTTCTTATTTGCTGTAGCATTCGCAGGTATATGCACTCTGTGAGATTGTAATCACAAAATTGAAATTGTAATATTCATTAGTATATAAGACATCCGTTCACAATAGAAGAAAAGGGAATCTTAATTTGGTGATAGTAGTGATGATCATCAAGTCAGAATTGATTGGTATACTGACCAATTTGGCATTGGATTAGATTTGTTTATAATCATTGGAGTGCAAATTTATAGATCATTTGTGATTTCAATGTATATTTATATTGTTGTTTTTTTTTTTTAGATATTTGATTGTTCAATTTTTTCAAATCTGATTTGAAGTTGTTCAAATCTGGAGGGAAATTCAACTTTATCAATTTCAATGAAATCGGAATGTATCCAATCCACGTTTTGATTATTATCAGGATACGAATCCCAGTGGCAACTATCAAAACTGAGTCATCTGACGTAAACCTGAATTAACTTTGTCACAAATCTATATTGAAGTATCAGTATAATCAATAGCAAACTTCAATTGATAGTAACAAAAACACATTATATCATTCTGATAAATCATGTTATTTATTGTTACGTAAAAAACCCTGACTATTACGGATATATGTCGTGGAAGCAGTTCGGGTTGAACCAATGGAAATATCCTACTTCAAGTTTTCCAAAATCCATTTCCCCATCTTCACTTTCTACGGACGCACACATCTCTTCGATTTGCGTCCCTGCTGCTACTGCTTCCATTCAAGCTACGCACAGTTCCCCCTGCCTATATAGCGTTATAAACATGGAAACTAATACAACTCCTACGTCAACCAGCACTTCTAAACATTGAATTCTACAACATAAGACCAAACCAATGTTCCCCACTATTAACGCTTCTATAACAATAGCTTAAACTAAAACTACTTATACGACAAGGACTATCAGCTTTATTATCAAGAATAGTATTGACGTTATTGATAATAATACTACGACCAGTTGAACAATACTCGCTATCGTTACTTGTGTATATGTATTTTTTGGAGCCTGCAAAGTCAGGATTGAATGAGTTTACCAAATAAACGATGACTTCGACAACTGCATATAACTACGGATTTCTATGTAGCGTTCTGTTTGGAGTAATTGCTGTTTTAAACCGTGAGTAAGATCGTCTTCCATTCTTATTATATCAGCTGTATTCTGCGTAACCATGCGACTCTGACGTGACTCTGACTGACGGTGTGTGGGGAATCAACGCAGCAGGGATGGGTAGGAAAGAGATAAAGGACTTTGTCGGATGGAAGGCGGTATTTGAAAGACAGTATGGCCAATAATTGTAGGAAAAGATAGGACGATCAAAATTAATTGTTTTGAATAGTAAGAAAATAAATCTGAGAATGAAGGTAAAGAAGGTGGCAAGATGAATTCCCAGCACTTATCTCACTAGAATAAGATGAGGTATTGAAGATAACTGCACACACACAAATAAACGTATGAAAAAGCATATAAATATACTCACACGACATTTCCACACACATGCATACGTATATACGTACATATCGGACTGCAGTTAAATCAAACAATGGCTTCAATAACAAACCATGTGTATCACTTCTGTATACACACAAACATGCACACATGCAAACACACACACACATACACACACATACATATATATATACATTTATATATAAATACCTATGCGTGTGTATGTGTGTGCGTGTGTGTGTACAGATGG
This sequence comes from Thysanoteuthis rhombus, assembly GCA_963457665.1. NCBI lineage: Eukaryota > Metazoa > Mollusca > Cephalopoda > Oegopsida > Thysanoteuthidae > Thysanoteuthis > Thysanoteuthis major. The sequence goes on from OY735202.1 coordinate 63,070,315, forward strand.
GTTTGTGTGTGCGTCCACCCATTTGGGTTAATATATATATATGCGTGTACGTGTCTAAATCTAACTAATGAAATCTATCTATTCATGAATGTGTGCATTTATGAGTAAACACATTATCAAGATATGTGCGATGTGTAAACACATTATCAATGTATATGGAAGATTTATTTCGATCATATATCCATCTACGTAGCCATCTAAGTGATCTGACGTATTATTGCCAAAATTCGTGGTTGAAATATAAATGCCCAAATATATACATGCGAATATATGTATTGATGAGATTATACACACAAACTAATACAAACACACGCACACACACACACATACGTGTGTGTGTGTGTGTGTGTATATATATATATACATATATATATATATATATACATAGGGTGATATATTTATATTCAAGAAGGTTTATATCTATATTCAGTGATCCCTTGATATACCAAATTTTGGCTTTGACAAACTGCTGGATCCAACTGAACTGACATTGATATTTTACTCGGAGACTAGAGGTGCAATATATTTGTATAAAAACTAATATGCAAACTGTATAATAAGAATCATTAGTTTAAATACATACGCTTTATTGATTAACAAAACTGTGTTATATCACGAATGATTTTTTATTTTGAATATGATTTAGATACTTGTGTATTATTCAAAATTAATTTGATTTTCATGCAGGAATTTTTCGGCTCTCCGTGATACTTACTAGTGCATCGTCACTTGCTGGAGAAAGTCGCCTGAGTGATTATTGATACCCGGCAAAATTCTTTTTTTGATCAATTTTTGCCGAGTTGTTTCATTTCTGTCACTGATAAATTCCATGGAACCCTCACGGAATGTGATATATCGGATCCGTCAGAAACCATTTGACATCGTTTATGTTGTCATTTCACAATAGCAATCATTAACACAACATTGTTACAGGAAATAGAAAGAAAACTTCACAAAAAATAAATAAAGTAGAAAAAGTTGAAAAAAAAATCCAGATCGGAAAAAGAGACGCTGTGTCAAATGAAAATAGGAACATGCATTTGAATATTTCAGAAACGTTGATCAATTTTCCGATCAATCGGTTGGTAATTTACACATTGCGATGAATTATGATGGATTATTGTTTTCATTGTCCATTTTTGATGGATTCATTGTGCATTCAATATGAATTTTTTTCTTACTTCTAAATGAACTTTGGAAGCAGTTAATATGAATAGGACACGTAACTGCCCTTCTTTATAACACCGGTCCGATCTCCTAAAAGCGAACGTAAGCATGCATGCATAAGTGCCTGCGTACTCATTTTTATATAAATTAGTAAGAAAGAAGTCTGACACACATGTACCTTAATACAACTTAGTTTCCCTTGATCCAGGCCAATATGTAAGATAAGATTGAGGAACAGCATAGGGAGGGGACAACCAAAATGTCTTTGAATTAACCAAAACTTGTTTGCTAAATACAGTGAACTACGAGGCTAATGGGATCTCTCCCTTCCGCAGTTTCAGGGAAAATGGGCAGGTCCATGAGTGCGTTTGTGAGATTTTCAAAATTGAATGATGATACAAAATTTTCTGTTCCATAGAAAAAATATAATTGTGTATGTTAGGCCTTGGAGAGGACAATATATTAATACGCACTTCATGATTGATTCTTTGGATACTGTTGCAGGAATTCTGAGGCAAATGGAAGCTTATCTCAATGAAGGGAACATCTGTCATATAGTGCTCTGATTTTGACCAAATTTAGGTGTGAAACCTGTCCAACAGCTACCAATCAAGAGTAAAAAATAGGGAATGATGATTAAATTCAATCATGTAAAAGAAAATGTTGTTTCCCGGGATTACACCCATTTAGATCAATTCAAGCGACGAAAGTAAAATCAATTTCGTTGGCTCTGACGACGAACACTTTGTTCGACTGCATATAAGCGACATTCTAAAGCCAAGGTGTGTCAAAACCCAAAATGCCCTTGTGTGAGATGTTTTCGTTGAAGGTGTTGAACCCATGTAGAGAATCAATGAAAAAACATGATTACTTCTCTCTGAACAGTAATGCAAATATATCCCAACAAGCTAACCATGTTCTATGGAGAACAGCATCCGCTGTCGGTGTGGTTGGATCATCGCTCAAAAAGGTCAATATACATCACACTATATGTTTAAATTCATTTTATCGATTCATATCTAATTTTACACAGTAATATTCATTGAAAAAATCATATTGAATACTTGTTCTTTGATTTGCCCACTGTTTCTTTAATGATGTTTTTTTCTCCACAACCTCTCTCGATAAAAGTTTTTCATGCCTGGAGTAAATATCAAGAACTAATTTTTCAAAAATTTCGAGATGATGTGGTAATTAATACTATTGTGAAAAACATTTGAATAAATAGTCCCCCGGTAGATGGTAACTATTGAGTGTATACTTATAAAAAAATGTGTACACACAGAAACACGCGCACACGCCCATATATATATATATATATATATATATATATATATATATATATATATATATATATAGGCATATATATATATATAAAACTACTGATAATCTAAACAAAATATACACATAACGTAATAATAATAAAGTAAACGTTGAAAAAAAACACACTGAAGAAAAATTACATGTTACATCAATAGGACGTGGGAGATAAATGACTGAAATAATACAAACTTAATATGCATTCTTAATATATATATATATATATATATATATATATATATATATATATATATATATATATATATATATATATATATATATACATATATATATATATATATATATATATATATATATATATATGCGTGTGTGTGTGTGTATTGTGTATGTGTGTAAGAGTATGTAGAAGGCATGTAAAACAACATATTGATGAACAAAGATTCAGGATCATACAGCGCGTCTTTTGCCTGACCTTGGGTCTCAGCCAAGTCTCCTCAGAAGATGCATGTTCTCCCGTATCGTTCAAAGAAAATGGTCAGGCTACTTAGGTTGCTCTTTTGTGTTGTCAGCTTTAGTTTTGTGGTTGGTTTCAGCACAAGATGCATCTTGATAGAGCTTTTGTAGCTATGTTTTCAACTAGCCAACTAGTGATATCATACCAGCTTTCTTTTTTTCTTTTTTCACATGCTTCTTTATTTTATATCTGTCCTATCATTGCTTTGGATCGTCGTTTGATTCAAAGTAAAATATTATCTAATTTATTGAAGTGGTTTAATGCTTATAAGTGGTGTGATGTGAAATATCAACTTTTGTTGATTTATGTGTAAAGGATTTATTAATATATTCATCAATAATTTCAGATCTGACATCTCCTGCATTGATTTTTTCCGCAAATATTTACCATGACATCTCGAGTCCTAGTTTGGTTACTATAGAATCATCGTAAATGGAGAATTTGAAAGGTTACCATAGTCTTGTTCATGAAAGACTGGCACAAACGTCCTCGAGTGACCCGTAATGATATACTCAAACTGGTAGCGCAAAATTTTGGTTAATCTGTTCTTGAGTTCGTCACTGGGGAGCTTGATTTGATCCAATCAGTTACCTTGAAGCTGGCAGTTCAATCTCATAAGCATGTCTTTTGGCTGAGTTGAAACCTGCATCTAAAATTATAATACCAGGATGCTGTTTACTCAGGAGGAGGCTGAATTATTCATTACCTGCTTTTGCTGCACGGATGATTTTCTTATGTGCAAGTTCCTCTTCGGTGGATACCAAAGCATCTTATGATGTCAGGTTCAACATTGGGATAGGAAAAATACTTGATAGCCCTAATTCATGTATATCCTTATTTAGTTTCTGTTATAATTGTTTTCTTGATATGATTTTCTGCTGTTTGAATATTGTTGTCTTCGGCTCCCAAAGATGCATGGTCCTCATCTAGTTAATGAAGATCATTTTCATCTACCTTTTTGTCAAGAAAATCAATCAGTGTTCGGATATTACCAGTTAAAAAAAAACAAAAAAAAAACTCACGTTATTCTCAGTGTTATCTATTCACTTGTTACATTTGTCCGAGATCTCACGGCAACCGACCCTTTTTTCTAGAAATTTCTTGAAAGATGTCAGGGTATATGAAGGATCAAACTGATAAAAGGGGAAATGGTTGCAATCGTTGTAGTTATTATCATTCTGATAAACTGAAAATGCGCAACTGAACTTTCACGCTTATTGAAGTGGCGTGCAATGTCCAGCTCTTTGTAATTATTGTTCATCTTTATAACATTCTGTCTTCCGACTTTCTTCAGTTTTCTATTGTATTTTCAATGTTTATGCACAAGAATATTGAACGATGAGCAGAAATTACCGTAGTGAAAACGTTACAATATAGAAATGATGAAAACAAGGGTATGATTTAGAGTAAAGAAAAACCGAACAAACAAAAAACAACAACGATAGCATGAATTGTCAGAAGGCTACCATTCCTAATGAGTCATAAACTGAGAACTATCATTCATTCCCGACATTTATTTTGTCTATAAATAGCCAGCAATTCCATCAACCCTACTGAATCAATGTAAATAACTCTCAAAAGGATATTATTCATTATAATCCATGGACTAACTGAAACGTTTCATGTAAGAAAAGTATATAGCATTTATCTGCCTGTCATCTATATTCAAAAGCATATGCTTAATCGAATATTTATTCAATCTAGTTTAGTATCTATATAGGTGATTGGTTCAAACATTCTCTTTATCTCATCTATGTAAATTTGCAATCAGTCATGGTGTTCATTGTTTTGCACAAGATATGTATAATTTTAAAGAAGTCTCCATCAATAAAATTGCCGAACGTCCTTAAGGTTGGAATGACTATATTTATTCTCACAGATTGTGTAAGTGGAGATTTTATATGTTGCTCATCATCCGTTAGTAAAAGATGTCATTGATAGAATCAACAAAAGAGGATTTTTGAGCGACTAGTCTTGCAATGTTATACGTGCTGTTGTGGACTGATCATCTTGACATTGGCTGCACATGAAAAGTCTTGCTACAAAATTCAATGAATCATATTTTGATAAACCATCGCATTCACTAAGGCTTACGTATGATATGTGTGCGCTTGTTCGCTAGAGCAGATGCATTTCAAGTTACATTCATATTCGTTGAAGTGCATATATTCATGTTGCTATGGGGGTAAACGTTGATATCAATTACGAAAGGATAAATATTAGCCGGCACTTGCATTTGCAATGACTTAGTGTGGCTAATAGACGATGATGAAGTACCTACAGAGGGGATAGCTCACTAATAATGGCATGAGATCAGCTGCTGGCCCTCATTCAACTTCATTTGCCTCATCAATCGCTACCCTCAAGAATGGGGAATAAAAGTTCATATTTGATATTGCCCCCCATCAAGAAGTCAAAAATAAAAGGTCTATTCACGTAATCTACGTAATCCTATACCAAAAATTTGGCACTTCAGGTAAATGATTTATCAACAAAGTGGAATATTTGGCTGTATGTTTATGTCGGCAATTTCACAGCGATATGGTAACTGTTTAACATTAGAACACACTCTGACCAAAGTATACTTATAGAATAAATGAAAAGTGTGATATGATATATGATGGCAAATGCTGCAGGCTTTTTCCGATGAATAAGAATACCACGTCACGTCATATTAGGTTAATTAAACATACAGATCATTTGAAAGTTGAATGCAGATCTTCTCCTCCCTCCAACACACCATGAAGAATTGTTTTAAGATCTTTTATTCAATAAAATCAATGATATGAAAATATTTTCCATGTTCTCACATTTACCCAGAAAAATATAATGGGTTATATTGAATAATGTTCATCGAAGGCACGGACCGAAAGACAGACGTTTATTTATTTATTCTTTGTATTATGAATAAAAGAAGATTGTAAGAGATGAATTTGCCATCAACAAGATGAAATAATGAAGAAATTTCAAATTTTTGAAATTTTGTTTCCAATGTTCAGGACCACAGGATATCTAGACAGCACTCTCTTGACTTCGAATGATTTACTCAGAACTCGATTATCTTTTATTTTCTCTTTGCCAGATGTCAAGTCAATAAAAGTTCGCACAAGGGCAGTTTGCATTTCTTGAATCACGTCGAATTCATTTAGCCCACTTGCCCCCAAAAGCCAGCAGGAACTTTCATTTAGGATGTTCTCGTCGACAAAGATCTAATTTAATCTGAATTAGACTTTGTAGTTCCCACAAAATATATCATGGACATACAACTTAGCTTCTCCTATAGATTGATGTATTCAATTGACAGTAAGTAATCAAGCGTCTTCGTATTATAATGATTCAGTTCAGATTCCTTACAAGACGTTTGGAATCAAGGAATGAAGACCAAATGCCAATCTTAACTCTGATTATATTCTCTTTCTTTATGCTTTTTGGATGTAGCATTTGGATTCTAATAAATTTTTCATCCCTTCAATAATCCCGTTTCAAAATTCAGACATTTGGAGACAGCTATTTTTTTTTTTGTACAATATCTTTTTTCTTCTCCTATTCGAAATTGCTTACGTATGTTAACATTGGAGAAAGACATTTTTTTCTCATGTCTCAGTATCAGATATAAAAGTTTTTTCGATGACATTGATGGATTTATAATGCAATTTAGTGTGAAGAATGAAACTTAAAATAAGAACAATCTAAAATGTTAAGACTATTTACAAGAATCGATACGGTACGAAGCCTGACATAAAATTGAAATGTGAAATCTCGACAATTTTTCTCCCATCTTCAAGCTGTAAACTAAAATTGGTACTCACGTGAATATACTTCTCGTACAGATCCAGATGTGGACGTTAGAGTATGGCTCTATTCTCACTCTGTCTTGACGCTGTTTTCTCTTTTTTTTCATAAATTCACGGCACAAAAGATCTTCATCTATATGACATCTCTACTATATCAGTAAGCTGTGTCTAGAGGACCTGTTTTTTTCTAAGAGTCAAGCATTTAATGTGATTAAGATATCAGAGGAAAACTACTGCATAGCTATTTTGTTAATAACCACTAGTCATTACAACGCCCTTCCCAGGACCAAGACAATCAAAGGGTAGTTTTATGCTGCACCGTATCTTATTTTGGCTTTATCTGGGTTCTCTTTTATAACGAGCTGTGTTAATATCTCCATTGTTAAAGTTTACAGTCACCAATCCTGTATACACGACAAGGGCTGTTTTATTCAAGTCACTCAATATCTCTCGATTCAGTTCCATCATTAATCTGCCAACGTTTGAAAAATTTACGGAGTCTTTGACGTGTACTCAGCTCCTTATTGCTTGCAATAAACTGCAGTACGTCGACATAAAATCAGAACCTACACTGATTCTTCTCGTAAAATATTCTATACTTCACACGATTCAAAATGAATTCATCATTTCGAATAATGGATGACGGACAAAGTTATTGTGCAATACTGCAGCGGCCAATGGACTTGATTGAATGATTTATTACAAGGAATGTTTTTTTCCTTTCAAAGAAGTTCACTGAAGATTTGCTATGTTAGAACACCAATCGGCATTTCCAAAATAAAAGTAGCAAACGAATCACAAAACATACGATGCAACTTCTTTGACACGTTGTTCATTTGCTAGATTTATCTCAATTTGACTAATTTGTGTTCATTTCTAGCAATATCTCCTCTGCTGGTCACCGAATTCAACGTCTTCTACACTTATAGATTTCTTCCTTTTCATGTCAAATTTCTAAATTTTTCAATATATCCTCGAGTGTTTGTTTAATGAACCTAATATCTAATCATTATGAATATTGGTAAGAATATTTTTGCGTGCCAAAATATTTTGTTATCCTGTTTTTTGACTATGCACAAAGTCATTTAGATTCAATTTACGATTATGGGGAAAATGTTTGAAAACCTGAATCAGATGGAATTCAAATTCCAACAATTCTAAAATCGGTTCCATCAACAATTGCACTTCATCAGACCAATGAGCATATCTTTATGAAATTGTTAGTGTGATTCAATGGATCCAATTGCCTGATGTTCCACTATGTGATACAATGAGTGATAATCAATTGCAAAGACAGGGTCAACACTGAATCTTGAAAAATACCCGGAAGATGTGGGTGGATATGAAAACTTACCGGGATGGGAAACCTTTCATTTCATCCGCACAGATGCTTTAAAAATTAGTATAGTAATAGTCCATAAAATGTCGAGAAAGCGCTTTGACAAGGGTAATATTTCATAAATGCCACACATTAATGTAGCATTCTTCAAACGAATTATGTTCATCCCTTCAGATCGTTCGTGAATAATTTGGCAGCGAATGCAAATAAACATTACACCTTAACCCGGAACTGTTTTTGAATTATTTGTGGGGATATATGATTCATTTTGTCATTGTTTAAAGGCACCGGACCAGATCTATTTACAGTAAACATAGATTATACAATACCATGGACTCGGAAAAAAAAATGTTTAACAAACACAACACTCTGAAAAGAAAAAGACGGAGTTTTGCAGTAAAATATAAAATAAAAAAATGTTAAGAATTGTGACAAGAAGATTGTGCAAAAAATAATTGGCACTTTTGAAATTTTTACCAGACACTTTAGTGGCGTTATTAGGGTGAAGAAAAAAACTAAGACAAACTGAAATTATCTTCACCAAAACAAAGCCTTGGTTTAATATTATGACATAATTATTATCATTAAACTCCTGCCAAAACTTGTTCTATTGAATTGAACGGGCAAAAATACAAAAATATTGAATTGAAAACGACTCACTAACCAAGCAAAGAACCAATAATTAATCTGACAGGTGTTCACAATGATTCAGTCCAATACGTTGGTATGTGTGTGTGTGTGTGTGTGTGTGTGTGTGTGTGTGTGTGTGTAAGGATTTGAGTGTATGTGTGTGTTTTTTGTGTGTGTCTTCGTGTGTGTGCACTCGTGTGCCTTTTTGTGTGAGTGCGTTCCTGTGTGCACACTTAATCTCTATATTCACAACGCCAATTCATATGAATTGATTTTCCCCGAATTTCACAGTTAAGATTTGATAAAAGCCACTCTTCACTGAGATGTTATTTGTGAATGTATGAATGCATCTTTTTCCATGTCTTATGTTTGTAATTAAATGCTTTTTTGAAAATAAAGTGGATAACACCAGTTTTTTTTTTTTCATATTCATATTTGATGCACATCAAACCAAACAGTGAAGCATAATCTTTCAAAATCAAACTTATTTTCATTTAACTCTAGCTGAAGTCCTTGGTTATATACTTTTACTGATTCTGTATAAGACTGACAAGCAAGAGATGTTAAAAGCCAGTACATACATTAAAGAATATTGACAATAGTTGGAAACAATGCATACTTTTGATATTGATTCAAAATCATCAGTTTTAGGTTTTCAGTTCCATTCCTCTGTTTGTGCCGCCGGAATTACTATCTCTAGTGCTAAATAAAATCTTGGTGATGGACATAAAAACAAATGAATATTATTTTTAGAGGTGAGTTGCTAATGATAAAATTGACAACAACAAAAAAGTGATACTTTTGTTAAGAAATACATAGAACGATGAAGTTCATCATAAGCAAATACAACAGAGTTGCTAAAAAGCAAGACAAAAGCACAGATTATAAATTTCAAACTGTTATTCCTTAGAAACTGTGCAAAAGACTCTGGATTGACCATGTAAACATTTGATATAATCTTATAGAAGGTATTGTAAAAAATGCAAAGAAATTAACATCCTGACATCATAATCCTGAAAAATGAAATTAACTCGTCGGATTGTGAATGTTGTCATCCCAATGAACCACATACAAAAAAGGGATAAAAATGATGAAGACAAATGAAGATAAAAGCAGGAACTATTGAAAATGTAAGAATATCAAAGGAAAAACACACTAAAGATCAGTGAATGAAAGGGAAATAATTCATTGCTAACATAGGAGTAGGGTTCTGAATAGAAAAAGAAAACACGAGCACCAATGGTAATGCTCAAATGGAAGCTTACAGTGGCAGAAAGAGCGGACTTACCAGACAGCAAAAAAAAAAAAAAAAAATCAGAGCATCGGACACTCAGAACCAACACAAGTACGATAATATAAATTGTGACAAATAATAAGAGGAATTAACACATCGACATGATTGGTAGAAAGATACATGAGTCTAAGAGCACTGATGACAAACTACAATACTCTACATCCGAAGGATGACACATATATACAGTATACGAGGAAAAGAAAGGGGACAGGGGACTTTATAGCTTAGGAGACTCCATAAATGGGGCCAGAAACAGATTTGAGAAATATTTGCAAGTTTACAAAGATCATACTATGCAAGGCACTGAATGCAGTGCATCAAATAATTGAAAAAAAAAGGTTTGGAAAAGAGGTTGCAGCAAAACAGAACATCAAATGGAAAAGGAGAACAGAAAAAATACTCAGAAGACTGGGAGAAGATTTGTGATCATTGAAATAATTTTTCATCATGGCAAACTAGAGTTGTACGGGTTATCCAAAAGATATATGAATTTTAATGCTGACAATAGATCATGAACATGGCTAAAGAGAAAATGAACAGAAATCACCCGTCAAGGCAGTTCAAAACTGAGCAAACTCTTAAAGCAAAGATAGATGAAACCTAAAGAGCAAATACCGCCAATTCTTTCGTTGAACAAAAGATTATGATGTAAATCGTACAACCAGCGAATGTAGTAAACTGACCCAAAACAAGCATTCCAATTAACCACCACATCCGAGCAAATATAGTCTTGAACTAAGAAAAACTGGCCGAAAAATTGACGTGGCAGTCACTGTAGATTGCAACTGCACGTATTAAAGCACCCCTGGAGTCAGTACAGATACAAAGAGAAGAAATCAGAATATGCAACTGCCGACATCTAGTAGTCAGCAAATACTTGAGTTAGAATGAAAAAAGGCATGTGTGCATAAAGCTGCTGAGAGGAAGGCTAAAGACTTGAGGACATTTGCTATCATTCAGCCTCCAGCAATTACCATTGTGTTAAGCTGCAAAACGCAGTGCTACTTCAGACTGAGAGAATGCAGACGGAAGCGCTTCGGGAGACTAACTGCCGCTCAGCTTTTGAGACATCTTTGCGGCAACAGTCGTGAAAATTCAAAGAATACAATGTGAAAAGTAAAGAAAGTGTTGGACGACTCAACATCATATGACACTGTGTCCAAAAGGCCGAAACAGAACGAAGAAAAGTAAATAAATGCAAATAGTAGAGATTCCATTGAAAAAAAAAGTGCCTGGAGCAGTACAACAAACAAACAGAAGCGGCCAATAAAAAAGTAGGTCATAAAACGACGGATGAAGAAGAATGAAAGCTGAGAAATACTTCTGGAAGAATTGGAAAGACTGATACAGCATTTTTTGACGTGATATCATGGACAAAGCAATGCAAAGGAAATCTGGTAGCATTAACATAATCACTAATCATGGCAACATAACAAAAAATGCATTATGACTGTCATGGCAAATTTGAAAGAACCCAAATGATCCCCTGTGCGAAGAAAGTGGCAAGACTGCATACCACTTAAACAGCTGATTGAGTCAACTAGCCAAATAGTGCCAATACGAACACGAAGGAGTGGAAACAGTGAGATATTGGGAATTGAGTAAAATACTGGTATTTGACAACACGAATATTATCAGCGTGACCAAATACATGATAGACGCAACTCTGCCTGCAGATCATAAAATTAATACAATTTAGAGTGAAGAGCTGAAGAAATAACCCGACAAGGGAAATGGGGAATGAGTTGAACATGAAAGTCAGGATATATCGGTAATAGAATGTAATCTCAGAACCACACCAATGTCATTCGTTGCTTCCATTTTCAAAGGGTTTACTTTAGTTTGCGTGGATACTACATTCCTGCATGGTTAAATCCCATTTGTTTATTCAGTTCCAAGTGTATCATTCTATCAGGGTTTTGTTCATATTCCATGGGCTTAGATGACTAAATCCACTAGTTATGTGGTGTACAACCTAATCTCTTTCTCTACGTAGGCGGTATTTGGAGTATGACTGTGTTCTGTGAATTTTTGTTTTGATCTTTTTCGTCTTCCTGTTGCATTTGTTTTGGGTGATGAGCGTATCTGCTCCTCTATCCAGGTTTCCTTATCGTAGCCATGTCCATGATATTTTGTCTGCAACACCCAGCGTCTGTCTTTCAAATTATCTGTATAGGGGCTTCTGTTCCCCATTTCCTCTCCTAGTTCTCTGTGCTGCTCCAGGACTTTCATATTTTTCATGGTGCTGCGTTGCGCCCTCTTTATGATGTATACTCTGTATTCCAAGACTTACTTTAGCCTCCTGGGCCAATTCTCTATGCTAATGAATCCTCTTGTGCCTTTATTTCTCTTCATAGACAGTCTACCCTTGTCATATCTGGGGTTTTAAGCGTCGCACATTTTAATCAGCTATTTTGATCGCCGGTCCTTTGTCCGTCCACACAGGAAATGGCCCTGTGTTTTTCAACTGCTGATTTTAAATGTTTATTTTGTCGCTAAAATTTTTTTCTACTTTTCCTCCTAAGGTATCCTTTTCTTATTTTCTCCTTCATTTCTTCGTGGTTTACGGTATCACATTTGAGAACACCCTGGTACTTGTATCGGTTTTGTGTGGTCAATTCTATGCAAGTTATGTCTAAATCGAGTAATTTCCCAAAAGATTGGAAGACAACAATCATAATGCTTCTACATAAATAAAAAGACCACAATAATTACGGACCTATAAGCCAGCTCAACTGCAGCTATTTACTTTTCACAAAAATCATCACTAATCGGATCCCTAAACAATTCAGAACAGGTACGAATTACTCAACCATGGATCATCTATTTTCAATAAATCACATGGATGAAAAAGCATCAAGATGCACTCTCTGTTGACTTCAAGTAAATTATTTGACTCTATACATATTTCCATAGCTATAAGGGCCATCCATCTACAAAACTTAAACCCTGTATACGTTGAAGTACTATACCACTCGCAGCATACATATATGTCTGAGACATCATAGAATCTATCAGAAAACTTAAATGGCAATTGGCTGGCCTTAGTGTAAGAATGAAGGTAACCAATGGACATCCTAACCCGCAACATGGATCCCATGGAATCACATGAGTAACTGAGGCCGATAGAATGCAAGATGGAGAAATTAAATACACAGATTCAGAAAATACTGGCTCTCTGACACCTTCAACAGAGAGGTATGGCGAATCCTCAGGAAGATCAATGTCCAACAACGGATGCGAAAAAGAGTGATGATTATGTGTGGTCGATCTGTAATCATCTTGTTGTCTGGTTGTTCGATCCTTCCCATTGCTACCAGCCTTCTTTTGTGCTTTCTTCTTCTTCTTCTTCTTCTTCTTCTTCTTCTTCTTATTATTATTATTATTATTATTATTATTATTATTATTATTATTATTATTATTATTATTATTATTATTATTATTATTATTATTATTATTATTTGGAATCTCACACCAGTTGCCTGGTGGTAACCGCTGGAGTTTGAGTGACAGCAAGTCTCCTCAAGTCTCAAGCCCTCCTCTCCTAGTACTCATAGGTTGCAGTAATTCTACGATTTACAGTTTCACACCGGTTGCCCTGTGGTTAGCGCTGAAGGCTGAGTGACAATAAGTCTCCTCAGGTCTTCGGCTAACGTCTCCTCCCTCTTTCGCATATCGTGACAGAGCTACTATTCGTTGCAGTACTTATATCTCTAGCACCTTCCTTAGTTTCCGTGCAGTTCCCAATAGTGCTGTGGTCTGTACGGTCTCTATCCTCCCCCTAATCCTGATCTCCTCCAGTCTCTCCCTCAGCGTTTTGGGGACAGTTCCTAATGTGCCCACTATGACCGGTACTACCCTGGTTTTCATGTTCCACATTTTCCTTAACTCCCTTGCTAGGTCCTGGTATTTTTCCCTTTTTTCACCCTCCTTCTTTTTTACTCTATGGTCTGCAGGTACAGCAACGTCTACTATTTGGCAGGCCTTCCTTTTTTGTCTACTATTACTAAGTCCGGTCTTCTTGCCTGGATGAGGTGGTCAGTTTGGATGTCAAAGTCCCACAGTAGTTTGTGGTTGTCATTCTCCAAAACTGCCTCTGGCTTGTGCTGATACCACTTTTCCACATGGTTGAATCCCATTTATTATTATTATTATTATTATTATTATTATTATTATTATTATTATTATTATTATTATTATTATTATTATTATTATTACTATTATTATTATTATTATAAATAATATGCTACTACTAGTAATAATGATAATAATAATAATTATAACGATAATAATAATAATGATGAGGATTGATCGATAGATAGATAGATAGTGATGATGACGATAGTTTGACGAATGTAAGAAAATATTTATTTTGTTTATTCAAAAATATTTTGAAATTACGCTCCCTCCTCAGTTTCAAAAATGTAATCATTGATTTGTTGAAGGATACAACTAAAAAAAAACAGGGAAAATGATCCAAGTAATGGGAACAACAGTTCTAAAATAGCTGCATCTTCCCCAAATATACGCCTGTGCAGTGCCGTAAGTAAAAAATAATAACCATAAAAGATTGTAAAATAGATTTCAAAACATGAAATTACTTCATGCAAGTCTCAAAGTACACTGTAGTGTCTCAATGTCTTCGTTTTTTCTTACTTGCAAACTATTTTCCTGGCGGGTGCATTTTGAAAAAGTCGTCTGCTTCATACAGTGCAGCATCAGCATACGATCACAGTGCTGATGAAAAAGAGATAAAAATATATCCTGCATACCTAGTAATTATGCTGTCATATTAGATAGATGACGTTTTGCAATTGATTTGATATCAAACTGAAATATCTCCATGTTAGAAATGAAAGAGAATGTGGATGTATGACAGTGAGAACAATAATAAATCAGAAATGATGTTTGAATTGAATGTGGCAGTATTTGGATTCCTTTTCAAACATGTAAGTTACCGGGTTTGTAGTATGTTTCGATGCATTTTCAACCTACTTGTGGTCATGTGTTATAAAAAATTCCTCAAAAAGTTGATCTGAGGACGAAACGGGTGACCACAAATTTTATTTCACAAACGGGTTCCTACGTCCTCAGGAAACTCCACCGACAATTAGGGGGAGCAAAATAGTAGAACTGAATCGAAAGTGGAGAGGTAAAAAATACTAATTTGAACAAATAATAATGTTTCTCGGAAAGCTCGAAATTATTTCCCTATAAACTGATACTTTACAATATTTTGCCCCCACCCCTCTTATAAAAAGAGGATGGGTACTTGGATAACTAGGTGAAAGCAACCACCCAACAAGATAAAGTAATCTCCCTTGAAATACGATGTTCTCTACCAAAAAAAAATCTACAATTTTATCAAGACGTTAAGGTCATTCCTCCATACTTGTGGCAAATATGGTTCAACACTGAATAGAGATCATGTGCTTTTCAGTTATTTGCAGTTGTTTACTCTCCGTATTTCACCCAAGTTAGCGATAATATTGCTTTGTACGTGTAGAATAACTGCACCTCATTTGGAGTTCCAGGGACTCCGTTGCTGGATCATCATGGAGCAAAGGAATATATGAATGCCACGAATAACATTATATGAAAAGTTAATTGTATCTTATTTTTCCAACCGAAGGCAATATGTGAAGTTTTCAATATGCTTTGAAAACAAGAAATGAGTTTTTTGTCATATTTCCGAAAGGAGCAGCTGGTATAGAGAAGCACTAACACATTATATTGAATATGGAAGGAGAATGCATTGATGCTTATTTGTTTATTTATTTAATACTGATGGCTCTTCACCTACTTCATCACTTGCAGTTTTGATTAATGCAGCAGCCCCATTATTTTATATCGTTTATTCTACTTACACGGTTCAGGCAAAAAGTTAATATTACTATGAAATGATGGAAAATTATTTCAAATAGAATTTCAGAATGATTTAATGCATTTATAATTATTTCTGTCGGATTAGATATCCATTTCTTCATATATATATATACATATATATATATATATATATATATATATATATATATATATATATATATATATATATATATAAATATATATATATATATATATATATATATATATATATATATATATATATATATATATACATATAATTGAGTCATCCACAGACAACTACTTTGTTGCATGTAATGATGAATTCTTGGTAAGATTTACTCCAATATCTTTTCCTCCCTCGGAGCTTCTATGTTCGTTATTTTGCTCCAACCAATCATGTCAGCAGAGCCTCATGAGCTGTTATCCTTTTTTTGTTTTCATTTACTCGATGGATTTATCAACCATAATTTATCATAACTGCATATATATTAATATATATATATATATATATATATATATATATATATATATATATATATATATATATATATATATATATATATATATATATATATTGCATAAACGTTTGTACTTCTCTTCCTGTGCATACCTATTTTGGTTGGCAGATTTCTTGGAATTGTACGTTGAAGTTGAGGATGGGAAGATTTATATAATATAATCTACAGGCAAGTGCCTTGACGTCAGTATCAACACATCAACATTATATGCGTAGAACTTGCACTTTTGATCGTGTATTCCTAGCGTTACTTCAGAGTCCAATTGAACACTTTGAGCAATCGATTCTTGTACACTGTTCACGAACAGACGAAGTCTTCAAATTGTGTTGGCAGCTTATCCTAAATAAAACTTCTTAGCCTGGCGGCAGAAGTCATTCAATATTCTTTGATTTCTTTCAATGATCCAGACAGTTTTTTCAAGAGTCGTTTCCACTCAAGTTGCAAATTTTTCATTTAATTTTGAATACGTGTATGTATATGCATGTGTATCCAATGTTATATGATGTCTGCAGACAACCTTAAATCACTACAAAAAGGTGAATGAAATGGTCAAGTGTATTAATAATAAAATTCACATAATAATGCATTGCTAATGAAGTATTTCAGGTACAAATATCTCCAGTGCTGTCCAAAGTAACGCACATAAGAGACACAGATCTCATCGATGCACTGAGATGCACACATAAGGAATCAATGCATTCAACACTAGGAAAAATAGCGACCGGCCTTTGTAAGGTAAAAATCAAGCAGAAACCCCTGCCATCACCTCCATTGCATTATCCTCCAATGTTCCAGCAACAATGTATTAAGGGCTTCTTTAGTGTGTAAATGTTCTGTTCAGTCATTAATCTTGCGAGCAACTCCTGAGGTAAATACTAACTGTTGCATTGTGTCATCCAACAGGAAAACAAAAATTTTTGTGCTCGTCTTTATCCCTCCGAAAAACGTAGTAAGAATGCCGAATGAATTTTTCAACAGATACCAAAGAATGAGATTTCAATCGCTTTTGAAAATCATTTATTACCATGACATCTTCCATGGCATCTCTCTCTCATCAATTATTCAAACTGTTTGTGTTTGTCACACACACACACACACACATACACACACACACGTGCACACACACAAGATGTTTTAACCTCAATCTGATTTTGAAATTCCTTTCTTTAGATTCCATTGAACGGCCATTACACGGAAAATTGTTGCAACAAACACACAGACACAGGGACACACAGACACACACACATAATTGAATTCGACCCGATTGTTTTAATTTAGTTGCTCTATTGAAGTGTTTCATCATTTTTTCCTACTTTGCCTTAAAAAAGAACAAACTTCCTTTAGTGCCTTTTGTCAATTCAATGATTAAACTACACATTAACAAATGTAGCGTCGTATACTGAGTTTTGCTCTCTCTAGCAATATTCATTTATTTTTTAATCAAAACCAGGAACACGCAAATGATTAACATATCTCAAAACTAATTTTTGTTGCTGTAGAGAATCCCTACAAACTGACAACAACTTTTTTTCATTTGATATCTGATATAAGTAGTGAAGTTATTTTGTCAGTTTCCAAGGATAAAGGTTCGAAAAAAATAGCAAAGAAGAGAATAAGTCATACCAAATCGAAAATGTAAAGTAAGATAACATTTTAGATTTGACAAAAAAAAACGTATGACTGAAACTCATGAAACTATTTCAAAATATTACTAAAACAAAATTTAGAATTTTAAATGCTATTGTATCAATGTAAGCATCAATGTACGAAGACAATTAGCACAAATAGTCTTGTCACTGCTTTAAATACTGACACAACATCTTTACTTGTGTACCGACACAACTATATGTCTTTCACAATTTGTTTGTTCATGTTTATTTACTGTAGAAATACATAAAAGAATAGATACTGTTTATTCACTGCCAAAATTGTTTTACTCTGATTGTAATTGAATTGCCCTCAATGTCCGATCTATATACGGTGGTATTCCTTGCGCACAAACTATTTTCCGTCCGTGTCATTGCGTACAAATGTTGAACTTTTGTATTTTTTCTGAATCTTCATGGATGAGTTGTCTTCGATTTGGAAATTCCATTGAATCACCAAGAATGGTCGAAAGAGAGTTGATGGTATGATTTAGTCTTAAATCGTTTGAAGGAAATAGTAATTATACGATGTGAACTCCTCTATGTAACATGCATATAGTATCATATTCAATTATACTTATTCATCAAAGTGAATGGAGATACAAAAATAAATTGATATCATGCTTTCTCACACATCCACCTCCACATATATACATAAAATAGGACAAACATTCACGTATGCGTGTGCCTTACTACATATATATATATATATATATATATATATATATATATATATATATATATATATATATATATAAACGCACACACACACACACACACACTTTGTTGGATGATGAGTTCCTGGATGATGAAATTCAGCCTAACGGACCACCCAGTTCCGTAGTACGGGTTTGGGATATCGGCCTCCAGGTCCGGTGGGAGGTTTTCAATTCAGCCTCGCGATACTGGATTGGATAAAGTCTATGGCCACCCTGACGAGATGTAATACATCGAAACAGCTGTCTGTGGATGACACAATAATATATATATATATATATATATATATATATATATATATATATATATATATATCACAATATAAAAATCAAGCACTCTGGTAGATGGGGAATATATGCACAAATAAATATATTGCTTGGATGACTGTCCAGTTCCATGTAGTAGAGATAAGATGCCAACTTCTGGGTCTAAAGTGAGGTTCTGATCCTACCTTGTCGTACAGGAGGGTGTATTTATTTGTTGTCCCACCGCAAAAAAATGTAATTCAAGGTCAAGGCTTAACGTGGAAAAAAAAGGAACCCTCCTTCCAAGAATGGTTTTAACCGACACGGCATTGGTTTGCTAAGCAACCAAAGCCAACTCTGCAAGTGTAACGACTAGTCCGACCTGTTCCGGAAAGTGCAATGAAACAGTGATGTCCCGAGGTGCCAAATAATAGAAAGGGAAAGGGAAGTTTCCAGCAAGGTAGCAATGCACAGCCTCAGCTTTACCTTATCGGCTATATATATTGCGATGGAACAGATACAACATTTTGATTCCAAAGTGAAGGCCGGAGAAAGTGGTGCAGGGATAGTTTCTTATCTGTTATCCCAGGATAGGGTGTTTATTCGGTGTGCCACAGCAGCAAGATATGACACAAGGTCGAGCTTAACGTGGGAAGAATCGGAAAACATTCGTCCAAAAATGGCTAGAGCCGACAGGGCTACGATTGCCAAGCGCACTGTAGATGCTAGACAACCTCCACCACAAGAGCGTCCACCAGGGGACCTGCTCCTTTAAGTGCAGTGGAGCAGTGCTTCCCCCGGGTGACAGATTCTCGCAGCTGGGCCGAGTAATAATAGAAGTCCCCAAGGACGAGTCGAAAGGCCTCCAATGCGCTCAGTAGTGGCAACCTCAGTAAAACCTCATTGGTTGAAATACTGCACCGGCCCATTTGGTCTTTGATACCATCAACACGCCAATGTCCGGCCCATTCTAGGGCAAGTGTCCGTTACTGCGCCTTGGGCTCTGCCATGGAATAGATACTACATTTTGATCCCTAAGAAAAGGCTAGGTTAATCGTTTATTCGCTGTCCAAGGATAGTATAATGAATAATCTATAGCCACCCTGGAAAGTTATAATACAACGAAACAGCCACCTGTGGATGAGTCAACAATTATAAACATACATACACACACACACATATATATATATATATATATATATATATATATATATATATATATATATATATATATATATATATATATATATATATATATATATATATATACGCTATGTATGTTATACAATTAAGTGCATACACCTAGTTGAAATAGTTTTGCAGTGGGGCTTAGGTCCACCGCTTCTATTTCTCTGAGTGAAGTCCTGCTTCTTTCAGTACCAATTTTATACGCAGGTAATGCAAAATACGTACATGATTGGAGCAAACCAGCTTCTTTTTCTCATTGTGCGATAACAAGTGCCCTTGATGAAAGCATTTAACAGAACAGATTACTCACAATACATATATATATACATATTTGTACAGTATCCCAATATAAATACTACATTGAATCAATATGCCTATATCAATAATGCGTCTCTGTAAGATTTTTATGTGTGTTTCTTTTATCGATTCGCTTCTTATTACTTCTATGTGTGAGTAATTTAATATAAAGAGTGTGAGAAGATATTTTGAATGTTTTCATCCAAAGCCAAATTTTTTTCCTCAAATGCCAGGAATAAATTCCCTTCCAGATGAATTAATTCATATTTTCAAAATAACCAAATATCCGGTTATATGCATTGAAATAATTGAAAAAAACTGAAGACGGAAAATCTATTTTTTCAAGTAAAGATCGGGAACCAAAGTAAAGTCAAAGTCGGTCAGTTGAGCCAAAGAGAAAAAAATTAAGAATGAAGAAACCAAATCAAAATTTTTAAGAAGCTTAAATGTTTGAAGCCTAACAGATAATCCGCTCGAAAATATGGCAATGGAACCATATATTGTTGGTAGTAGTACTACTTATGTTCGTCTTCTGGATTGTAATTTCAAATCATCTATGCATTTTCCTTCGTATGAAGTAAGTTTATAATCAAATATCCGAGAATTTTGCAGGTTTCCTTCCATGTCGCAATTACCGTGTATCCCAAGTCGTATATCGGTTCGAAAACAACTCTTTTTCTATTATAATATCCTAAAATATTCTTTAGTCTCTGTATTCCATTGTTGAATTTCCTGTGTATCTATTTGGTGCTATAAGGAAGATCACTCTATTAATATCTATCAATCTTACAGGCAATGTCACAGGTGGGAAGAGTCAATAGGGACATGCTAGCCAATCCACTTTTCATTATAATTACATATTTACCGTATCCCTCTATATTTCCACACTCATACACGTACACACACAAATACCCATCGATCCATGCATCCATGTATCCATCCATCTATGTATGTATGTATCTCTCTCTCTCTCTCTCTCTATATATATATATATATATATATATATATATATATATATATATAAATTGCTGCCTGTGTGGTTTTAGCTATTTAACAAGGTTGACTCAGAATAAATTGAGCATAATGGTTGTGACATAGCTTACATGAAATTGTTCGACGATACTAACTAATAAATACATACAACTATATATTAAGTTGGAGAAAAAGCTTTGAATTTTGGGGTGTCAAAGCAAAGAAAAATTTGTCATAGTAAATAATGATAATATTTACTTTCATCATAATGACAATTCCATCTGACGGGAAACTCTTTTCTATACTCTCAACATAAAATCAATTTGTTTTGAGGAAACATCCCTATGCCATTTCTCATCTCAAAACTATTTAATGACAATGAAAGTGTTGTAAACATCTAAAAAACTTGATCATCTGCTGGTGAGTTCGAAGGAAAAAATGGATATTCATGATCAGAATATCGTCTTGTGCATTATGCGACATGTATTTTTTCGAAATGATGAAAGAGTAAACCTAGTTCATTTCCTAATGGTGATGAATGCAATGCTTCAAACTCCCAGAATTGACTGCCTTGTTACCATTTGATACTTCATGGTAGACGACACCCTAAATATCCAAAGTGCAATCATGGTTTTGATACAGACAAAGTCATTCCCTTGAGTCATAAACAAAGCTTTCTTTGCTGATAATGATTATAAAGAACATCACATCTCCCCACTGGTAACCATCGTTCCTAGAGATGTACTCCCTGAAAAAAAGTGGCATTGATTACATTGAGGTCAGGTCAGAAAAAGATATTCCTGGTTCCTGATTCTCGTATAGGTTGCATTGAAGTATTGTGGCAATTTTTATATAGTCAGCATAGAATATGCTTAAATCTCATTTGAATTTTGATCGAAGTCGATCGCCTAGAATGATGGTAATATGTAAGGAAAAATCACCGGATTGAAATTGTACACTTCACTGCTAGCTTGTCCGAACACAAGACACTGTTTATGCATTGACAACAATGATATTGATTGTCAATTCAGTGTTAAATGACCTTCTTTTAGAACTCGTCGAGGTGTAGTGTCTAAAACGTGTTCCATCAACCAAGCTCCATTAGAAATTTACATCAATAGAATATCAAATATTTGAATATTCTGTTGTTTGCGTTGCTAGCACTTCCATTCTGACCAAATAAATACCCTCCTCTCTCTCTCACCCTCTTTCTCTCTCTGTATCGCTCTCTCTCTCTCTCTCTCTCTCTATCTATCTATCTATCTATCCATCTATCTATCTATCTATCTATATATATATATATATATTTGAGTGAACATGTATGTATTGCAAGCAATGTGACTGATCAAATTTCTATCTCTCTCTTTCCCACTCTTTCTCTCTCTCGGTTAGTTCAGTTATTTTAAGTTTGGCAATTTTTTATATATTTGATATGATTATGAGAAGGGTATTCGGTTGTTCCTAGAGTAACAAGGAGTAGACAATGTTGACAATATCAATGGATAGAAGATATTTTTTAGTCGTTAATTTTTGTACAGTTGAATGCAGAATAAAGTTATTGGATATTGGATTAAATCATATTATGTTTCAATGTATGCCTGATTTGTATTATCCCTCTCCCCCACTCTCCATCTATATACATAAATGTGTGTGTGTGTGTGTGTGTGTGTGTAAGTGTGTGTGTGTGTGTGTGTGTGTGTGTGCGTATATTACATCTGTTTGACTAAAATAGAAGGATTGGGAAAATATTGGATAACTATCTATACGCTCTAAACGAGATGATCGACAACCTACCACAATGATGTTTTACAAACTTCAATAATAAATGTTTATCGAAATGTATTTTGAATTACGTGGATAAATACAAAAAGTTAAGACGGTGTTTTTAAATCATACAAAAAAACAAAACCAACCAAACTCGCTCGGTAAATTCTGAAATTGTCAGTTGATTATCATGTGATTGTTTACTGTACACACTATTTCAAGAGAAGGTGTAATGTAAAATAATACTGGAAAATGCATCATGCAATTTGTTTCATTGTATGGAAAACTGTACGTGCGTTTGTGCAAATGATATTGTTGTAATTAAATAATGGATCAATGATGACCAAACACAATATCCCAGTGAATTTCAAAGATCTTGAACGCTAGGCAATGTCTCGATTTATTATTTAGTGTGGCAGCATTTGGTCATATCAAACCATGTTTTGGCATACAACTTGTATCATTTTCCCAATCCAATATCGATCAAAGCCAAAAGTGTACGGTATAAATTTACAGAGACGAATTTTAGTTAAGACAGGGATTCTTTTACCAGAACATAGAGATTTGAACAGGAGACTAACAAGAAACATTCATATATATATATATATATATATATATATATATATATATATATATATATATATATATATATATATATATATATATATATATATATATATATATATATATATAGTAGTGGTGAGTCATTTAGAGATTAAAAAAGGACCAAAGCTTTGGAACACACGAGTTAAATTTCTTTTTCCCAGAGCGTCGCTAAAGATTTGGGTGTTACCAAAATTTAGTGCGAGTATTTGCTGTACATTATCAGTAAGAAGTACTTTTACATTGTTCCATGTGGGCTTTTTGAACACCCCCCCGCCCAAAATCCCCTCAATTTCGCCTCAGCTTTCACTTTCAAACTCTTAGCAGGGGAAAAATTGCTTTCCACATCTGCCCCCTTGGAATCGGAATTGGGAATTTCCTATAATCCTTTTTTACCTGTCCAGACAGGATGAATTCTCTGTTTATCTTTGACCTTTTGAAGGGAAAAGAAAATTCCAGTCAATTTTGAGCCTTTGGAATGTGAGGAATATCTCTACACTTGACACAAAAAAGTCCACAGTCATCGCTCACATCTTTTGGCGAGTGAAAAATTATGTACCCACTTTTGATCCCTTGAAAATAGAACACTCTCTCCAAAGCATTTTTTTTAACTCATAGATCTGGTCAATGCTGGTAAATATATCCCAAGTTCAACAAGATTTGAATATTTCCTTTGCCCTTAATTGAAGAAATTTTCTCTTCTTTTACTTCCAATCACTCAAAATGAATTTAATTTTCACTTCTGAGCCTTTCAGGGCAAAGATACACTGCAAGTTATAATCTCTTGGATATTTCCATTCACTTCTGATCATTACTGCTGACCCTTCCACATCTAATACTTGGAGAGAAAGAAAGATATATATATATATATATATATATATATATATATATATATATATATATATATATATATATATATATATATATATGTATATGTATATATATATATATATATATATATATATATATATATATATATATATATATATATATATATACATATATGTATGTATATATATATATACATATATATACTCTGCCCAATACATTCTGAAACTGTTATTCCTTATTCCTGTGGGTCTATAGGTGGTGTCAACAAGCATAAGCAGGGGTTCAAGGAAGCAATCTTCAACCATCTTACTGATCAATGTATATTTCGGAAGAGGGCTGAATATCGCTTTGTTAAATCTCATTTACGAATGATTAGCTTGATACAAAATCCCCACCGATTAAATCATGCTGATAAAATATGCTGCAGCCTTCATTAATTTTGCTTTTGTGGTAGAGGGAGCAACTAAAAAGCACACACGGTAATGTTTCATTCCATGTAATGTGGTACGTTATATATATATATATATATATATATATATATATATATATATATATATATATATATATATATATATATATATATATATATATATATATATATATATATATATATATATATATATATAAGCAACAGTGAAAATAGCTATCCATAAATAGTCAAATGTTATCATTTCACTCTGTTTCTACCGCTTGTCCCCAATCATGGAAATTAGATATTGTTCCACCTGATTTCAATGTATTCTTGTGGTAAAATAATCAGGAGTTTTTTTTGTTGTAAAAGTATCTATATAATACTTGTAATAGTCTATATTGTTAGTGACGCCTGCAGTAACTCTTGAACAACTACAATCACACGTTGCTCATTTTCAATGCATCAAAAGGCAATTTCAAATCATTGGGAATGTATTACCATTGTGTTTTGAGTGAGCAGATCAGCCATTGGTTACTGCAAAAGCTAAGAAGATGGTCATCCTTTTGTCTTTTACTATTCTTATTATCAGTAGTGCTAACATTCAACCAGACCTACATACGAATCAAATATATCATAAAAATATTTGTCCTGTTTTTACTCATCATAATCAGTCTTCTACAGTTAGTCGGAGGTGAAATATAGCTCTTATTCTAACTGGTTAGTCAATCGATAGAGACCCTTACGTGATAAGCATCTTTAGGCAGCATGTCAGAGTGGGATCGATCTATGTAAAGATCAAAAACAGAAGGGGGGGGGTATTGATGGAACTTATCTCCCTTGTTCTTTGCATCGATCACTAAAACATCTGAACTACAAAAGGGACAAAAAATACAAGTGAGATTGGTAACAGACACAAACTGCAAGAATAATTAATTATGAACTTCTGAAATTACAACGATTCGGTTGACGGAGTAATAAACATGTTTTCTACACATTATATGGAACCAAACTCTGTGTTCAAGTTATACATCCATAGATAACCAGAAATAGTACTGAGTCTGCAACACCAATAATTGAGAAAGGTTATGGATCCTGTGTTTGGTGTATGTCCCACGACAAACGTTACACGATTGAAGATGATGACTTTATGTGTTATATTTCTATTTGAACATTCTATGATGGCCATTTGATGAGACGAACAATGGAACTCCCATTCAGGAGTCAGCAGACATGACGGGCTGGTGCCCTTTCCCTGCTACACTTGCTCATGATGTATTGACTGGAAGATTACAACATACTTTCCTGCGGATTTCAGCTGGGAACAGGACAAAATACCCCTGTCGAAGTCTAAACAAGATTTGCTTCTCCATGGCATTAACCGCCTGGTCACTCAGATGTTCAGAATCCAATGCAAATTTTTTGTCATTAACATTTTACGCGTTGATTTTTTAAAGTTTCATATTTATGAACAAGTTTATTTACAAAGTAGAGTGCGCATCTTGCTCCTCAGTATATATATATATATATATATATATATATATATATATATATATATACTCACACCCATGTACACATATTTATATGCAAATGTGCATAATATACATATATATCTATATATATATATATATACGTGTGTGCATGTCTGCTTCTATATGTGTGTGTATTTATGTATACGTGTGCACATGTCTGCTTCTATATGTGTGTGTGTTTATGAATACGTTTGTGTGTGTGTGTTTACATGTGTGTGTATGTGTGTGTGTGTGTGTGTGTGTGTGTGTGAATTTTTTGTGTAAATTTGTGTTGTGAAGACACAAAGAGAATATATATCCAGAAGGAATTCTAACGGTGCACCTCAGAATTTCTGTCTGGTGAAAATCAGATTACATTTTCAGATTATCGTTGTTTGTCGTTACGATTATTGAAGACCTCTTGTCTACACATTGAGTTCTGTGACTAAAGCCCCTGCAACATGACATCAATGTCCAGAAAGCAGGTTTTGAATGTAAGAATTGAGAGCAAAGATTTAATTCACCGTGTGGTCACAAGGTAGACACCCAAAAGAATTGTGCCTATTGCAGGTTTCTAAAAAGAGGAGTCAAAAAGAAGCACAAGTAGGAAGATGTTTGCATGGGTTTTTACGAGCTCTTTTGATCAAATAAACATAACCTTATATTGAAGCCGATTAGTTACTAGGGAAAACTCATAATATTTAGTGTCAGATGATGATGTAGATTGAAGGATGGATGAAAAATGAGGGTAGGGGGTATAAAATCGGGAGGCAGATTTTTTTTGTGAGTTACGCTCTACTCATAAGTGACAGAGAATCAGTTTCAACGATTCGGTTATTTCATTTGAACATCAGGCGTCTATCTAGTTTATCTATACTCCCTTTTGCCACGAAAACAGACGGTCTGATATTTCTGCAACGCTTCTGACTACTAAGATATATTCACGAGAAAGTATGGGGTTATTGATGTATGAATCAGCACTAAGAAGCTAAAAGCTATACCCTTTAAATCATTTATTCTTGAGAAATCAATAATCTTGATTTTTTTAGGATTGAATCCAATCTTGGCTGTATGATTTTCAGGCATAAAGACGTAAGAGCTTTAATGACGGGATATCCATTGTTATGGCACGATAGGGAAGCGAATTAACGAATCAGATGCTTCAGCAAATAGTAAGCTGAGATGGAATTTGTGTATATGCTTATTATATGTTTAGAGGACGCGATGCTATTCATTAATTTTTTGAATTCAAATTTAGTTACGTTTCAGTAATTAAAGTTATCACACGATGAGTAGTATCTCAATTATATTATTCCGCATTGATAAATCTTTTAGAGATGCAATGTTCTCACATCCCTGCGATTCGTGGATACTTTTAGAACAAGGACTACTAGATAACTATCTATATATCTCTATATCTATCCATCTATCTATCTATGTTTCATTCTCCCCTGCTCTGTCCATCTATCTATCTGTCTATCTATCTATCTATTTATCTATCTACACATATATATATATATATATATATATATATATATATATATATATATATATATGTATATATATATATACATACACACATATATATATATATATATATATATATATATATATATATATACATATACATATACATATATATATATATATATATATATATATATATATATATATATGTGTGTGTGTTTCATGCCTAAACTATCTCAAAATTCTATGTTAGTAATAAACTTAATGATATAGAATCTTTATTGCTTTCGTCAATATTGAGCACAGTACACATCGAAAAACGGGAAAAATGAATCTTGACAATAATAGTAGGTATATGTATGAATACCTATGGATATCTTCAGTTTTTGCCGTTTACTAAGCACCTATTAATCCAAAATTCTAATTTTTTTAAAATTTTCCCAGGGAGCAAATTACGACATATTGCGCTCTGCCTTCCTCTGAATCATATAAGTGAACCGTAAGGGGGATTTTGACGATTTGGTATCTTAAAATCTCAATAAGCTTCATCCGTGCAAGGATGGACGTCCCATTATCCGTTAGAGGAAGAATGATGCGATTCCAACCTGCCTTGAAGTCAATAGACATGATGCATTCTGCTTAAGTGCTGGGAAGACTTTTGTCCCACCAAAAAGGATCAAGGTTTGAGGAACTTTATTTGAATTATAATCCTTACATTTTTCATTCAATTTAATTTCATCCCGATTATCCTTCGTTTTTTATAGATGAAAAAAAAAACTTAAAACCATTTTTAAAAAATACTGGTCTGATGACATAATTTGTGTTACAAGCATCAATTCCGAAAAAAAATTATTGTTCTACAAAGTGTTTATTGTATTTACGATGCAATATCAAGTTTGAATTGGGCAGAAATATCTAAATCTCTATCCATCTATCCATCTATATCTCTCTATAAATACAGTCGACAAATGTGAAATAATGATAATAGTAATAATAATAATGATAATAATAATAATATACAAACAGGATTGAACCTGCAAATGATAGAGTTGCAGATACAATGTGGCGTTGCCCTTACCATTCAGCTAAACAGCTTCCAGTAAAATAAAGACCTAACTAACCGTCTTACCTCAAAATAATAGTCTTGCTGATGAATATTTCATCAAAATCAGAAGTTTAAAAATATTTTCTTACGAATACGTCATCAATTTGAATATTGTCAGGTGATACTACTCAGCCATCATGAAATACCCGCTCACACATGCAAAAAAACACACACACACACACACACATACACATATGTATTTATGTAAAGGGTGTGAGAGAAAGAGTGAGCACAACAGAGAAAGATGCATTAGTGAACTGTGTATTATTTGCATATTACATATATTTACAGCTAGGTATTCAAGAATAATTTGTCATCCATTCAGCACAATTACTATTATTATAATGTCTGAATACAACGAGATCATTCACTTTGGATTTAATTGTCAACGACTGAATCTTAAATCTCTTGGCAACCAGACAATGCGTTTTTCACTGAATGGATTTTGTTTCAAAGAAAGGCTGCTTTGTAATTATCACACTTTACACTACAAAGGCTTCTTCAATCTACTAACACAACATTGAGATTAGTTTTCTGTTTATCAACTCGTGGACAGGTTGTGGACTTAGTAGGCAACGACAAAAGTACTCTTAATGCTACTGATCTCATTAGTTGCCGTGTAACAACATTGGATAGTATTGTCAAGATCTTGAGAAACACACTGAAGTGAAATGGGATTTCTGAAATGAAATTACCGGTTTTGATTATTCATATATTTATATGTATGTGTGTTTATGTATATATATATATATATATATATATATATATATACATATATATATATATATATATATATATATATATATATATATATATATATATATATATATATATATATATATATATATATATATATATATATATATAGAAAGAGAGAGAAAGGGAGACATAGAGCGAGTTAGGAAGAATGATGAGATTTATTTCTAACATGTTCATGAATTTGATACATTATATAGAAACTCAGGAGTTTAAAACTGAATTGAATTCATTTCTGTCACATGTTTTGGGAGACTTTTTGCTCTTTTCGTCGAACATCAAATAAATAAATGATGTATTATTGAATAACAAGAAGGTGATGCAAGTATATTCATTTTACTCAACATGTTAACCTGAATGGTGAAAAAGTACATAGCTCTTTGTCAAAAGTGAAAGCTTTTGTGTATGATAAAATTTTGATTGGGTTTTGTGTGCTCATGTAGTTTGGTCTCGTGACTGTCACCGACAGAAAGTATGTGTATGTAAATGAGGGTTTTGGTGTTCACATTGTTAGATTTTTTGGATATTGACAGTAGTCAATCCGAGAGTTTCAGTAATACACACATGATTCCAATATACATATATATATATATATATATATATATATATATATATATATATATATATATATATATATATATATATATATATATATATAGATAGATAGATAGATAGATAGATAGATAGATAGATAGATAGATATAGATATATATAGATATATAGATATATATATTATATATATATATATATATATATATATATATAGAGAGAGAGAGAGAGAGAGAGGGAGAGCGATAGATTTATAAAGGCATTATTTATAAACTATATTTAAAATGAACTTTTGTTATAACAAGAAATATGTGGCCTAGACAGAATAACTGGAATAGCAAAACGGAATCAACGGCTGCATTTATGCAACGCTGCTTTGAACCATTGGGTTAAATTGCCCGGCGTTGATTCGAAGTTCCAAAATGCCTGTATCTACTAATATATTTGTGTAATAGTTTTTAAAAAGCACTCTGATACTTTATAGAATGCTCAGATAATCTTTTCCTAGGCAGAAGTGCTTCTCCATGTGTGACTAATCCAACGGTCAAAGAGATTGAAATGGTCAATTTAATGATAAATTTATCAGGAGAATCTACCATCAAGCTCGAACTATCCTTGTGAACCATACTGCAAGGTTTTTGTTCACACTTGTTTACTCAATCAATAAAAGACCAAAACTTTTCAGACAGTCGCAATCTAAAACATAATGATTGTTTATGAAGGAAGTGTTTTGCAATTATTTTGTTGAACTGTTTCTTCAAAACAACAATTAAACAAGAATTTTCCTTTGCGTGATTCTTTTTGATCGAAAATTACATCATTTTTTTCTTTCTTTTTTCTTTCTAATATCATATTCGTCATTGAAATGAAATGCATTTATCGATTGAGATATCCCCGTTGTAATAGCTTAAATGAATTCGTGTCTACATCTTTGAAAAAACGAAGTGTGTATGTGTTTGAAACTCTCATTATATAAATACCAAAATCAATAATTAACACCCATTAAAAACTATGTTAATATGTAATACTATTCAATTGTTTCGGGTGACTAAGATTGACTTACTATTTCAAATAAATGAACGAATAAAACCAGACTCATATGTATATAGATACATTGTCAGATAGATAGATTGATGAATAGATAAGATTTCATGTACAATGGGATATATACTTCTCATTATTCACTTATTTGTTAAATTTAAGTTGGGTTAGCAACAGGCCTCAGTAGCAGGATACATTTAAGATGGCATTATCAACATGTTGAAATTCGGCGTCATCATATTCAACAGACATGCCATTAAACCGACCAACTTAAAGACCTATTTCAAATGGAACACCTCCTAGATCACATGAAAGCAGTATGGACAGTAACTCCTTTTTTCTACCAATACTGTTCATATACATCGGGTTATTTTGAGTTTATGCTTTGAATCGAACGGTACATAGTATATAGACATAAATTGTTGGATGGTTGTACTCTTCTAGCAACGATCCAACGTAAGCTATATTCGTAAATCAGTTATATATACTATATTTTGATTTTCACCGAAGTTTTTTCTTTTCCCAAAAGTACCTGATCTTGATGAGATCTTTAACCCTGTTCTGCATCTGTTACTTCGACTTTCGACGAGGAAAATATTAGTACTGAATATTTGATCCGAAATTAAGCATCTGTACATGATCAAAACTCAAGAATTGATATTTGCCCATACACAGGTGCGCTTCAACTGATAATCTATATGTAGCTGCAGTTCGTATATTGATCGGTATTGACGAGTAACATCAACTTGATTCGATACTTTTTCTTGTAGACCCTCTTTACTGGCATATCATCAACGAGACCAATTCTATGAACTAATTACATACAAAGATAGATATATACATGGATAGATTAATGAAATATTCTGGAATGTTTGTCAATAAAATGTAAAACGAGGCTATGCCGTAAAAAACATCCCCTGATCATTTACATTGATTGAAGATTTTCATAACATTGTTTTATCTTCGCCTGCTCTTTGTCCATCCGTCCGTCTGTCTGTCTGTCTCTCTCTCTCTCCCTCTCTCTCTCTCTCTCTCTCTCTCTCTCTATATATATATATATATATATATATATATATATAAACATATATATATATATATGTATATATATGCATATACA
This sequence comes from Thysanoteuthis rhombus, assembly GCA_963457665.1. Lineage (NCBI taxonomy): Eukaryota > Metazoa > Mollusca > Cephalopoda > Oegopsida > Thysanoteuthidae > Thysanoteuthis > Thysanoteuthis major. Next base: position 63,102,917 of record OY735202.1, read on the forward strand.
TATATATATATATACATATATATATATGTATACATATATATATATATATATAAACATATATATATGTGTATATATATATATATACATATATATATATAGAGAGAGAGATACATACACGCATATATATGTATATATATATATGTATATATATATATATATATATATATATATATATATATATATATATATATGTGTGTGTGTGTGTGTGTGTGTGTGTGTGTGCGTGTATGTATCTATCTCTCTCTGTCTCTCTGTCTCTGTCAGTGCACCATCACTATTGAATTTCTTTCAAATACTATCTTCTACTCTACATGATACTCTCCTTGCAGTAACAAATAAAAACCAGGGACAAAGAAAGAGCATTTCTACGCTCTTTCTATCCAGCTTCCTCTTCAATATCAACATACGTGTTATTTTTCAATGGGTATCGTCTTCACAGAATTCGTACTCTTCACGGATGTATTTCTTTTTTAAATTGTTTTACCTTGATTTTACCGAGCTTTATTCTATATATTCAACCACGAATCATTTGTACTCACTAATTTCCAACGCAAAACGGACAGTAACATGATTCCACGGTGATTTAAGAAATAAATAACATTTTCCCCAATTCTTTTCGTGAACCATTAATTCCATCGCAAAGAACCACACAAAGAAGATATTCTTCTTCTGATATATACAAACGGAGGGGACCAAATTTCAGCTTTTATAAGGTTAGAATATTGGGAGAAAAAGTAAAAGAAAAAACAACCTGTTATTGATATTATCCATTATTATGCAAAATATGATACTCCTTGTTCTACTGAAGTAACTCAACTTTTTCCTCATCCGGAAGATACTTGACTCGTCAAGTTTGGAAGATACCTGCAATTAAAGGAAAGCACCAAAGGGGGGAAAATACTGCAAGATTCAAAGTATGATAAAAAGTAACTTAAATGCATGACTGGCTGAGTAACCGAGTAGGATGTTGTTCAAAGTGCATATATGTGTGAACGATCGATCACGATAAAACATCTTACGATTTGGAGATTTACCATAAAAAAAAAAACGAACACAATATACTATAGAGGATTATTAGAAATATATGCACATTTTTTTTTGTTTATCACAGTTCATAAATCAATCATTTGGAATGCTATACATGTTTCAGGAGGAGTTTTCATCGTCAATAGTGCATGAGTACCTTTTAATGGTTGGGCGATTTCCGTTGGGAACAAATTTTGCATCAAATGATTTGCCTTGAAAACAAAAATAAAAATAGAGAACAAGTATCCCTGGGGAACCATAATGATTATTTTGAGCTGTCTGTTAAAAAATATGTGGTAGTATGGCTGGTTGATATTTTGGGAGTAGTAGCAACAGGTATGGGTATTTTATTGGCTGTGCTTGGCAAAAGATATAGGAATCCGGTTGCCATGGATACTGTCGAGATAGACGGTCATTTATTGTATGTTTGTCTTAGTACTTGGTTTTCAGTTATGTATGATCGAATATTCATTTTGAAATGTATGCACAGTAGCCTTGATGGTCATTGTAGAAGTTCTGAAAAGAATTACAAATGAAATGGGACATATTAAGTGTCTATTGGTTTGGCTGAATGTGTCTCTCTGAGGTTCCCAATGTCTGATATATATAAAGGGGAATTGGCTATGGAGAGGATGGAGTAGGTCTATGACATTTATTATGCATGGATGAAAATGGAAGTTTTAAATTGAAGGTCGTTATGGGGAACGAAGGTATATAAAAACTAATGAGTGCTTAGGCCTGGATAAAAGTATATATGTACATAATTATGTGACGTACTTGTAAAAAGCATGCATGAATCATCATCATCATCAGTCTTTTAATGTCTACCACTGGGCATAAACTTTCCCCATGACTCGCCAAAATTCTCTATCGTAGGTGTTGTTGAGCCAGTATTTTCTAAATTTGCCCAGTTCATATCTCTATCTTGCATTTTGTCGGCCAAGGTTTCTGAGAACTCTGTGGACCCTTATTGTTAGTCGTGATGTCCATCAGCTATATCTCATTCTTGCAATATGGCCTGCCCATTGCCATTTGAGTTTTCTAATAGATTCTATGATGTCCCATCACTCCTGTTTTCTTCCTTATATACTCTGCTGTCTCATGATCTCTCCATGTGAGATTGGGTATCATTCTTGCGTGTGCTTGTTGCATGCTTCTCAGTTTGTGGATTTGTCTCTCAGTTAGTTTCCATGCTTCAGCTTCATAAATGAACATTGGAAGGTTGCGTCAGTTGTAAACTGTTCTTTGTAGGATCATCGGGATTGACTAGTTTTTGGAAGTTGAGTTCGGGTGATTCTCTGCTTGATCTCTTCCTCATTTTACTGTTTTATGGAGATTTGCTGTCCTAGGTAGATATAGTGGTCTACTTTCCTCGGTTTGGCATTTTCGATTTTGACGGTTATATCCTTATCCTCAATGTGATCGTTGCACATGATTTTTTGTTTTACTGAAGTTCATGTGTAGGCCACCTCTCTTGCTTTCCCTTTTCAGCATTAGTTGGATGTCATGTAGGTTCACTGCGAAAAAAGCGATGTCGTCTGCAATTCTTAGGTTGCTCAGGTAATCGCAGTTTGTTTCCCCTATTTTCCCAGTCCAGGTTTTCAAAGATCATCTCGAAGCAGCCTGTGATTTGATTGAGTGAGTTGGTATCACTTTGGCTTACTCCTTTTCGGAGTCTGAAGGTTTCAGAGTCCTTATGTAGCCTGAAGATGTGGCTGCTGTATTCGTATTTATGTTGTAGTATTTTGACGTCTACAGGATCAAACCTTTACAGTGATGGCTTTCATGACCATGGGTCAAATACCTCTTTGAATTCTATAAATGCTACTGCGACCGGAATTTTATATTCCACTGCCCTCTCTTTTAGGTGATTTATTGAATTGAGATGATCCAAGGTCGAGTAGCTTTTTTTAAATCCAGCCTGCTCACGTGGTTCGTTCTCATCTAGTGTTTTAGTGATTTGGTTGGTGATGATTTTTTGAAAAGTTTATAGATAGATTTCAGTAGGCTTATAGGCCTGTAGTTGTTGATATTCTTGGGATTTCTGTGGAAGCAATATGATTACTATGTTCTAGTCTTTTGAGACTTTACTCTGTTTAAAACATGAGTTGGATAGAAAAGCCAGTTTTTTGTTGCCGATCATACCAGCATTTTTTAGTTGATCGTCAGTTTTGTTATCTGGTCCAGGAGCTTTTCCTTTTTTTGCTTGTTTGATGGTTCGTCTAACCTTGCATAATGAAATTCCAGGAACGTCCTCGAAAAGATTGCCTGCGTTTTGCATATCTTGGTCGTCGTCTTGTTGCTTGTGTCTTGAAGTGTAAAGTTCTTGATAGAATCCTTGGGTGCGTCAAACTATTTTATCTCTGTCTGTTGTTATGTCTCCGTTTCGTTTGAGAGTACTTGACATCTGTTTCTGTCTTATACTGGGAGCTTCGTTTATTGCTTTAAAGCCCTATCATTTTTCGGGAGAGGTTTCAATGATTGCTGTCGTATACCTCCTTTTGTCTTCTCATTGTTCCTTTTTTATTATTTTGTTTAATTCTGTCTCCTCAACTCCCCCCCCCTTTGTTTGTGGTTTGAGATTTCCGTATTTTTCAACGAATTTCTTGGTCTTGTCAGTGATTTCACAAATGTCCGTGTGTTGTGTATATAGAGGATGTAGAGATATTAACAAATTGATATGGATACATTTTGAATTTAAATAAAAAAGCTTGTAGCTGTAAAGACAGATATCATTCAAATAAATAGAAGTAAAAATGAAACGGGTGATTGATATAAGCATAATGCCAATAAATATGCATCTCCACATAAATATATGAATATAAAGTTATTCAGAGAGACAAAAGGCTGAAAAAAAGATTTGGAAATAGACCATGATGGATCTGAACGACAGAATAGGATAGATAGCAAAAAAAGTTGTATAGTGAAATTTGTATATGTTTTTAAAATCTTTTTTTTTTAATCTGAATCTTGCTGTCTCATCACATATCTGAACACCTGATGTATTCCAGTCACATTTATGCAGTTATTTACGTATGATTTTTTGTTCCTGTCCAAATCAATCGGCCTCAAGTGGATATCGTTTCACTTGTCACGCTAAACTTTCTAATATCCTGATTACCCCTCACATACGTACTCGTATAGCAGACATCAAGAGAGAAAAAAAATCAAACATGACGGTCCAGTACTGACAAACCCTTCCCCCTTTGACGTAAGCTAATGTATCAGGAACAGAGATCAAGATAAGACATATTCAGAATAGGAGATGAGAGATATTCAAAATTGTTATATTCCCTGAAGAGCTGAAACACTGCTATATTTTAGGTTGTTCCTCATTCTTTTTTGTTAATGTCCAAGTTTTGCAACCGTAAACCATAACAGATATCATGCATTGACTGCGTAAAAGCAAGTTGAACTTCAATATAGTCCCTTTTATACCGACCAATTTTCAGATTGTTATTCTTTGTTTCATTCTGCTTTCATGCCCTTTATTCCATTTAATTATATGTTCTTCATAACTATATTTGTCAACAGCTCCTCGGACCTCAGCCCTATTATAATGGTCTATCATTTGACAACACCCTTTTCCTCGTTCTCATACTAATCGAGCTCACTTTTCTGCAATTCCCATTAAAATCAGAGAACATGTTCTGTGATACTTCTTAATCTTCTCTCGTCATGGTAACTTCTCACGTTTATCTCAAATTGCTCAAATATTCTCTGCCAATGTCTATCCCCAACTCTTCCAGTTTTCTGGAAACGCTTCCAAGGTTTACTGTAAATAGTTCAAGCAATATTGTATCTACTTGCATTTTTCGTCTTTATCTAATCATCATCGTATTACTATTGTTACAATCTAGTAATGTATATATTTTCAATGACTTTTATGTAATCCCTGTCAACTCCCTGTTCAAGAGTTAAAGATTGCAGAGTGTTTTACTCCGTCAAAAAATACTTCATGTTCCTCAAAGGGTCATTTTTCTCCTTCGTAATAACTTTTTGATTCGTTGGTTTATTGTATGTAAGTGATGTATGGTTTATTCTATGGGCATAGATATATCACCATTTATACATAAATAATCAAATATTACAGTACACATACAGTACCAGTATATTAAATAAACAATTAAGTAATGACAAGTCCTTAATGTATCTATAGATTTATTTTAAGCAAACTTTCTGTAAAAGAAACGAACAAGCGACAAAATACATCAAATAATAGAAATTTTCATTACTTGCCAGCCCTGGTGTTTGTTGCAAAAAAAAAAAAAAAAAAGAAAATGGATGAAATAATAGATAACTGAGTGTTACCGGGATAGAAAAGAGAATATAGAACAAAAATGTAAAAAATTACTAGCGAAAATATGGTGTCACACTAGTAAATGGATGGTACTCATTTGTTTTAGACGATAGTTATTTTGTTGCTGATTTTTTTCAATGTTTAACTGACTTTATTATTACGTGATGTTTATTGAATAGCAGTTAATTGAAACATAATCTTTTTCTGTTGCATGGTCTTTTGTGTGCATTTCACATGACAAAATTTATGTCTAACATTTTTCAAATAATTTTGTAGGTCCTCATCATTGTCCTTCTGTTGATATCACGAAAATAAAGATAAATTTAATTTCTTTGCTGTAAGTATCGATCCATAAGAAAAAAAGCATCAACACCAGACCAGGAACTTTAAAGCTTTTGTACTTCGAATTCAAATACGTCATTAGAAATCACCGATTGATATGTAGGATAAAGATGTCATTATTCAAAATTTAATGCAAATTTCCATCGCTCTCTTGACGTACTATTTATTTTTCCAAGTGTCAATAGCCAAATAACTACGGAGTTAAAGATACATATCTTAATTTCGGCTATTTAATTTAATTTTCTTTCAAAAATAAAAAGCTACTATGATTGTGCGTATTTCGAAAAGTAATATATATATATATATACATATATATATATATATATATATATATATATATATATATATATATATATATATATATATATATATATATACATACATACATACGAACTCCTCTAAGCGTACGAACTATTCAGTTTACAACTGATCTCAGCGTTAGAGAATCTACATTTGGTTGATATGCCGCTGAAACCAACCAAGCATTCTTTTACTTCTTCATCAATCACTCTTCTTGCCCGTACAGCGTTTTCAAACCAACTTCCCCCCTGAATCCAAACCCCTGTTCTTCCATTTTTTTTCTATTCTCTTCACTGATTTCTGCCAGATTTTTCCCTGTAACTCAAACATCCTTACTGTGTTTTTTCTCCGATCTTATAATGATTGGACAAACATTTCTCCAGTTTGTGCCACACGACACATTGATATATACACGGATCAGAAACCCTCCAATTGATTGATTAAGCTAAGGTAAAATGGAGAAATTTGGAAATCAAAAGAGAGTACCCAATCAAAACCCAGACGCTAGATAGATAGATCAAATGCTACGGACATGTTTTTGTATAGAAAAATTACTAAAATATTGATTAGGTTTTTTTCAGGAGATTTTGATTTGAAAAGATGGCTGGAAGGAGATTACGCTGTGTTTTACAAATAGAAATAATATCATTGATTGTGTCATCATCATGCGGCTGATCATACAGCCGTTTACATAAATAACAAGCCAGGTAGATAGATAGATTGACTGAGAGGTGTAGATATGATGAGCCAGGCAGAGAGATATAATATTTTCGAACAGAATTCATACACAGAAAAAAAATTAAAAAAGACAAAACAATTTCCAATTCTGTCAAAAGGTCATTTTTTTCTATATTGCCTCAAGCAACATTTCCCATTTTACTTCTTGGCTAATGGTTTGTGTAATCTGTTAGCCGAAGGGAGTAAACAATGCTGTATAAATAAACGATAAAACCCATTATTTTTCTTGCTTTTTCGATCATAGCTATGCATACATAACCCACACATATTCATATAGAAACATATATCGACAATTATCATCAAACGAACGTTGACTTTTAGTAATACATACACAAATACACAGCTACACATAGACCTTTTCACAGACATGCTCACAGATACACATTCGCAGAAGCACATACACCAGTACGTTTTATCGAATATTCATGCAAAATAATCTAAATGTGAACCCACGTACAAATGAGTAAGGGTAACTATACTCGTATATTTGTACGTGTAATGCTGTCAGGTGATCATAGTTGCTGTTACTGCTGAGTCAATTCCTGGTTACCGGGAAATTTGTGGCTGTCATTCAGCCTTTCTCTCCAACGTCTCTTTACACCACTGTCTAGGGTGACTGCTGCAGAAAAAGGAGCCTCCTGTTCGTGTGCGTTCTTGATTAGTTTTTTGAGAAAAATAATGATCTTCGGTGGTTGATGGCACTTCTCCCTTGCCATGTTGCCTATCATCCTCAGTATATTCTTATACAGTATTGAATATACATTCATGTCACTGGCCGCTTTAAGAAACGTGTTGTTTGTAATAATGCAGTCTAGCAGAATTTCATAACGATGTTGCAGCAACATTCACGAAGATGTACGCGCTATTAGAATAAGACCATTTGAGTATTGCCCAGGATTCAGCACTGTATGGAAGGGCAGTTAATTATATTACTCAGACTTTTATTTCCGTCTTTTTCTTGATTATTTTACTACCCGTGAATTGTTAATGTAGCCTATGAGATTATTGGTTTCCTGTATCGTGTCTGCTTTCTATTCATATGCCAACACTAGCATTCATGCATTGTCAGCCTATGACAATGAAAATGCAGATTGCACTTTTGTTTGTTTATTCAAGTTTTGTAAAGATTACTCTGCAAAAAATATCATAGCGAAAAAATATGTTTTTCTCTCAGATCCATCTAAGAGTGTAGTGTCTGCTTTGTCGGCCAGTATCCAAATATTGTTTTCCATTCCGTCTTTATATTTAGACTCTGACGATTATGCAATCAAGAATGTTACGCCTCAGTTCCAAACGTAGTATATATCTCCTCTGACAAAAATGCGATGACAGGAAACAGTATAGATTTTGAAGTGTCTGATTGACTTGAGTTAGATTTTTAAAATTATTGACTGAGGGATGCTTCATATTCCATACAATTTTCATCTGTTCATAAATAACATGCGAACAAGACAGAAAAAGTTCGATTCAGCTATCGAAGCAGTCAAAGGGTAGTTTATGTACAAAACCTTCAATTGTATTGCTTGGCAGTTGCATTCTGTCTGGTGCAGCTTCTTTCATTTTTTTTTTAATTATCAATAAGTCCTCCCACTTGATTGAACCCGGCATTTACCATCTGCAGCTGATGTAAATGATATTTCAGACCATGGATGTTTTTGAAATTGACGGGATGAGGTAGTTGATGATCATCCTGATGAGGACTCAGAGGACTTCATTGAAAATCAGAAAGGACGCTTGACCGAAGTAGTTGATTAAAAAAAAATGTATAAAAAAAGAACGTATGACCAATGCATCATCCTAATGGTCACTTATGAAGCTGAAACATGGAACCTAACAAAGAGACGGATCCGCAAATCGAGAATGATACGACGTGCAGATGAAAAATTATGCTGGGACCCACGTGGAGAGACCAAGAGATAGCACAGTACATCTGGGGAAAGACAAGAGAAAGAGACATCATAGAATATTAAATGGTACAGGACCGGCCATGTTGCAAGAATGGCAGATAACCAAAGGGAATAACGACTCACAATATGGATCCCCTGAGATCACATGCAGAACTAAGGCTGGCTGAATATTAAATGGTGAAACAAACTAGACAAATTCAAAAAGTACTGGCTCCACGACGCCCATGATAGATAGATGTGGTAAATCCTGGGTAAGGTCTATGTCCAATCACGGACGTTGAAAGATTGATGCTGCTACTGCTGCTGCTGCTGATGATGATGATGATAATTGCAAAGACAAGGACATCACATTCTTAGGTTGACTATTTTGTGGGTATATTTAATTGATTAATTTTTGTACATACGAACATATTTTGGCAGTGATACCTTGATTGGATGTATTGTTAATTTCTTCCAATATTGTCTTATTCAAGATAACTGTTATGATCATTATGCGTTTCTATCATTTATTAATATAATTCCCATGTCTAGAGGTTTCGTTGGGTGCTTGTTTGTTTATCCGTCGGATTATGGCATTAATAAAATATTTCTGTGGAAATTGAGAATTTTCTTAGTTATTGGGGAGTTTTCAACACCATTTGAAATCTCTTTCTTTTTTTTCCATTGCACAGTGTCAATTTAATAGGCATACAGTTATTCAAAATTTAAAAAGACAACAAATAACTGTCCTCGCAGTTCAACCTAGCATCCAATCAATGGACATCACGACTCACAACATGGATCCCCAGGGACCCAATTCGAAACTGATGTCGACAAAATTCGAGATCGAGGGATGAACCTTACAACTTCAGGATATGCTGGCTCTGCGATGCCCATGATAGGACTGACAACGATCATGATGCCCCAGGCTAAAAAAAATTCTCTTCAAAATTGTTAGATATTTATACATATATACATAGGTGTGTGTGTGCGTGTGTGTGTGTTTGTATGTGTGTGTGTGTGATACGTAATAAAGAAAAAAAACAAATGATATGTCCAACGAGCTATTAATTAAAATCATAGTTGAGAGGGAGGTGATGTTTGTTCAACACTACTAGGCGGCCATGTCAAGAGTTTTCAAAGCATTCACTTTTTAAAACTGTAAAGCTTTATAGATTATATTAACATATATGTGAATGTGTATGTGTGTATGTGTGTCTATGTGTGTGTGTGTGCATGTACGAATATATTGTATACATATATAGGTTTATTCATAGGTAAAATATTCCAATCGAAACCCCAGATGGTTGAAAAGTTCTGTACGTATCTATATGCTTCAACTGGAAAAAAAACTTAATCAATGCTCTCTTGATTCGTCATTAAGATGAAGAAAATTGCACAAGGTAGATTTGAAATCATTCTTTCCTATACCTAGAAATAATGAAGAATTATATGAAACGAGAATAATATCCAAAAAAAGAAAAGTTGAAAAATGAAAATATCACAATAAAGCAAAAACAGAAAATCTTGATGTGAACAATTTGACTGAGTGCTTCGGAGAAACTGACTTTCCGACATCAATCTTCAGTTGTTAGCAATTTCCTTGATTGAAGCCATCGAATTCAACTCTTTCTTTAAGCATCTGGTCTTGCCTGAGAGAAGCAGACAGTTTGAAGTTCTGGCTGATTTTTAACCCAGCCTGCCATCCTTCATTATCATAATATCTCGAGAAATTACGAGTATATTCCATTTTGAAGAGTCTTGAAGACACAAATGATATGGACACAATCTTGGTCGTGCGATAAGCAAGTCAAATTGCCTATCAAGAAAGATTTCAAAACGATGTTGTCTCAAATGATTTGGTAATTTTGAACATAGGCTCCTCTTTCATATATGTGTGTGTATGTCCATGTGTGTATGATGTTTTTTTAAATATCTGTATGTGTTGTCTTGAGATCTGTCCATGTGAGTTTGAGCATGAGAGAGTCATACTCAACCTCACTTGGAGAGATCACAGTAATTCCGGTAGAAAAAGGGGGCTCATGACATCATAGATTCCATTACAAGACTCAAATGGAAATGGGACAATCATATCGCGAGAATGGAAGACGACCGATGGAAATTATGACTCACAACATGGATCCCTAGGGTTCAATTACGAAACTGAGGCCTACAGAATAAGAGATGGAGAGATGACAAAATTCAGAAACTTCAGGCACTGCGATGTCCACGATAAAGAAATATTGCAGATCTTTTGGAAGGTGTATGTCCTACAACGGACGTAAAATAATATTGATTAAGATAGTGCTTGTAGAGGAATTTGATACCGCTTTTTGTTCGTAATGTAACAACATATGATCAAACTCTAAACCAGCCACCCAGAAAGAGGTCCCAAATTCAGTTGACATAAGATTAACTTACATCGATGAAGCGAAAAGGTATTTAAAAATGCTACAAAAATTACGTAATGACACTCAGATATAATCGAATTATCATGAAATAAACAAATGAACCCAAAATACCAGAAATGCTGCAGAAAAAGTGTTATAGTAAAAGAAGTAAAGTTTGGACTACCCCACCCTACAATAAATAGAATTTAGCTTACATTGGAAAAATCTTTCTGGATCTCATTGGAAAATATTTCAATCCAAACAATACATTACACCAGATTTTCACTTAAGATAGATTGAAATTGCCATCCAACTGCATGAATAACATGAAAAGAGTAATTCAAATCTATGATGGAAAAATTTTTGATCAAATAAACAGTAGAAAATCGAATTAGAATCTGAATTTAAAAAGATGTGAGAGTGCCTATAAAGAAAAATGCGTTCTTCAAAACATCTTTTTCTCAACAGACATTGAATATGCATACACACATAAAGTGTTTCTATATCATACATAGTGTTAGAATCTTGATTTGGGGTAAGATTTGCACTGCGAAACTATAACTGGAAATTCAAAAAATCAAGGATGAATATATATTACTCAATTTGAGGTCAAATATTAGGGCCAAATGTTGGTACAGATAGAGAGTTACTATATACATGTACACGCATATATGTATGTGTGTGTGTCTGTGCATATATATATATATATATATATATATATGTGTGTGTGTGTGTGTGTGTGTGTGAACATAAGACACCAAGAAAAGAAAATCGGCACCAATGTATGGCTTTCAAACGACCGAATAAATCTCTGTAAAACATAATAAGAATGATACAAGTTTACAAAAACTTTAATATGAGGCTTTATAGGAATGAAATACAAATATTGTAACCAGAAAATCAATTTTGCAGATCGAAATGACTTAAATAATACAATGAGTTGAATTACATTTGATAACAGGTGCATGAAGAAATGGACATGAAGTCACAAAAGATGCTTTTTATTTTAAAAAACGAATGAAACTATACACACAGTGAAAGGTTTTTGAAAATCAAATAAAATAAGAGAGCAAGTGAAAGCAACTGGTAGTAGTGTGAATGTATTCAACAAATTTTGATCGCTAACGCAAAAGCCATTGAAAATTCGAACAGGAGCAGATTTGCGGCATTTGAATTGCCTGTTACTGTTCATCTATGTGACATGTGTAACGTTTTATTGAAGCAACTACTGTACCCTCGCAGGTTTGACTCCTGCAGTATTCAAGTTCTGTAGTCCAAATGATACATTCATCGTGTAATGAAGGATGATTGTTTTGAATATGGTTTCATATATATATATATATATATATATATATATATACTGGGGACATATACTTCAACAGTTGATGTGTGTGTGTGTGTGTGTGTATTTGCATTTGTCAACGAATACTTGCTGAATACATACTTGAAACTAATATCATCTTCTTTAGAACTCCTGCATTTATCACACATTCATGTATCCGTACATTGAACTAATAATTAAGCTATTCATTTGACACCTAATGAAAAAGCATTGCTAATAACAGTTTTTTGATAGTCATTTTTATGAATGTTTTCATCATCATCATTCATTTAACGTCCGTCGTTGGACATTGACTGTCCCAGAATTCGCCACACTTCTTCATCATGGGCATCGTGGAGCCAGTATTTCCTGAACTTGTCTACCTCGTCTCGCCATCTAATATTCTGCCGGCCTCGGTTGCACATGTGATCTCGGGGGATTCATGTCGAGAGTCGTTGTGTCCATTGGTTGTCTGCCATTCTTGCAACATGTCCAGCCCACCGCCATTTGAGATTTTTAATGGATTCTATGATGTCCCTGACTGTTTTCTTTTTGCAGATGTACGATGCTGTCTCGCGGTCTCTCCATGTGAGGTGCAGCATTATTCTTTCATGTGCACATAGCATGGTTCTCAATTAACGGGTCTGTCTTTTGGTTAGGTTCCATGTTTTATAAAGATTTACTTACTATTTATTTCACTGTTATTCTTCTTCTTCCAGTGCAGTTCTTCTCTATACTTTTTTGTTTTCATTTTGGCCGACTTTCGTTTTTTTTTTTCAATACTGCTGGAATATCATCTAGTAATCTGTCTTCGTGTCATTTTGTTCAAAGCTTATTTTGTTAGTTCTACATCCTCACTTTTGCTTTTCAGACTCTTTGAATAAAATTATCTCCCTTGATTCCATATATTCATATTTAATCCACCTTTCCATCTTTTCTCTTCAATATTCTCTACCTAATTTATCTGTGTAGCTTCTTAGATCTACGCCATTTTTTAGTTTTCAAATTGTTTTAGAGAGGGGCACCCAGGAAAGACTAGTACTTAGCTTACAACCATCAAGGATTGGATAGATATTTCTTTTGATGGAGAGTTTCTGCTGTGCCCTCTCGTTAAAGAAGCGCCTTTAGCCATGTAAATTGGCATTCAGGAGCAAACATACCTGGGCTTGGACAATCACTAGCATCGAAGACAAGTATCTCAGATAACAAGCTCATATAAATGAGTCCTTAGATAAGCTTTCACTTCCATGATTTCAGAAGCTTGAAATGCCTATTGAGAATATTTCTACACTCTTCTCATATTCTTTACAATCATGTTTAGACTTTCAATTATTCAATTTCACTTTCACAGCCATTTGCAAATGAAGACGCCTGCAGGGGTTTGATCAAGTTGCCTGCATCCTTTTGTTATATGAATCAACGTTGAAAATCTAATAATGTGCGAAGTCCAACACTCAATTAACAATTCGAATAATTCAAATTAAAATTCTAATTAATCTCTATTGAAATGACTACTTTTATTGTAGCAATTCCAGAAAAATGATGGCTGCTGCAGTTTTGGTTACATAACTCATGTCTTGTCCTTTCTTTTCTTAATGAAAAAAATCCCCAACATCAACCATTATGCAAATGTTGACAGTATTTGACATTTTGAACAATTTTGGATGGAATTTTAACGAAGATAAAATATGAAACGAGTGAAATGTCTGCATGTATTTGTGCTTGTATCTTGCCTTTTTGATTAACATATGAACATATTTTCATTTTCATCTTTTTGTCATGCAACCCCGTCCCTTTTTTCTTCTAATAATGTTAGCTTTGATTTCTGACGTCTCATGAGGAATGTGTTTTAATTATAGGAAAAATTTTGTGGATTTTGAATGGATATTTACCGATTTAGGTCCTATTCAAATATATATATATATATATGTATTTATATATATATATATATATATGTATATATATATATATATATATATATATATATATATATATATATATATATATGTATATATATATATATATATATATATATACATATGTGTGTGTGTGTGTGTGTGTGTGTGTGTGTGTGTTTGTCTGTGTTTGTGAGTATGTATATGCTGATACAAGGAAACTCATCTGTTTTGTTATTTCAGTACTTGCCTTTTCTTCATTGCAAGATTCCGTATTTTGTTCTGGATTTGAATTTGTCTGATAATTATGCTGAGATCTCATCCATGTTTTGTAGTCTCTTTTTCGTTATAAACCATAGTTTTTCTTTATGCATCTTGCTATAAGCAGTATTTTACATTTGTCAGTAATGAGGTATCGTTGCCATATCCGAGACCAATATATATTTATCAAGCTTTTTCGCGTTGTTTTGATCTTTTGTGTCCTCTATGATAGCATTTCGATCTTAATACTCCTCTGGTGAATTGTTAATGTATATTATAAATGTTTTTGACTTCTTATTGAAACTCATGATATGTTTTTGTTTCATAATTTTTATTTTGACTCCTGACTATTCACCATTACGTGTTGATTTCTTATTTTTAAGAAATATCTTAACGATGTTGAAATCTTTCTTTCGATGTACCAGGATCTTATTCTCACTGAACCTTCCATGACGTATACATAACCTAACCTTTTTTATTTCTCTTTGCCACCTCCACTGCAAAGTGCTCAACTTTCAATCCCCAAAATTCTTTTGATGAACCTTAACTCATCCGCTCTCAGTCTCTGTTCCTACAAATAAATAACCAATTGAAAAATTCTCTTTCAATCGAAATACGAAAGGATTATTCCGAATAAAACAGAAAGTGGTTTGATTTTCATTCATGTACGGACAGAACATTTCTAATATTTGAATTAAGAGAGGGATATCTCAATTTAGATGATCATGATAATAAAAAATAAAAATTATTATTGATGAAATAAATGATACTTTGATTCTATTATATGATATATATATATATATATATATATACACACACACACACACACACACACACACACACACATATATATATATATATATATATATATATATATATATATATATATATATACATATTAAGAAAGTTGGAAATAATGGAAGTGAATCATATAGATCTTGCAGTGATCTTTTTGACGTAAAGCAAAATAGAAATTCGATTTATGACCATGATTTACCTTCGTTTTGCAATGTTATATCGTCAAATCAAAATACAATGGATTTATATTCCAATTTTTTTACAAAAGACTGATGGCATCCATTTCTTTATTCGGATTTGAGGCTAGAACGGATATATCTTGGTTCATCCCCATTCATTATACCGGAATATACAGAGACCAAATTTCTGTCCAAGTTTTGTTATCAAGTTGATACGGTTCCCCCCTATATCTCGCCCTAAGTTAAGTAATCTAACACTATCCAAGAACGTCAATAGGCTCAGTTTCTATTCGAGCCACAATTTACACTTTGAATAAAAGATTCTGCACTTTCGTCATCATTCTTGCTTTTCGTGAAACACATTTCAGGGTCTCTATAGTTACATTTTAAACTTCAATTGCTTTTGTTTTTTTTTTCTTTTCTTGTTTATTCATTCACTATTTTTTGAGAATTTTGTTAATGTATCTGTCTTCTGATCATATCGCATTTGAGATGAAAGTTTTTGTCTAATCTGTTATTACGTGGTTATTTATTTTTGATTACATTGAAGAAGTTTCTACCAACATTTGATATACTCTGCTGATTACGAGTTCATGTAACCCGACTATATTTTTTTATTCACTGTTCTGATCTGTAAGTTATATGTTTGGTTCTTAGTTAAATTTTGGTTTATATCTTGATATTCAGATAATATCGAACACTATTCAGTGTTTGATAAGAGTTAACTAGATATCACCATTGACAGCCTCAATTCCAAATCTGAAAAATATGAGGGAAATGTTAACCACAGTATATTGTCTATTTGATTGGGTAACATGATAGGGCTCCTCTGTCGTTTATGGGTTAATCAAGGCAGTGCAACTGTCTTTCAGCTCAAACAGTGCTAATTTGGGCACGATTTCCTGCACACTCAAGAAGTGTGTAGGATCTGTGGACTCGCAGTACGGGTTAGCTACGACATCAGAGCTTGCAAACATGGATACGTGCAGGCATGTATGCATGGTGGTATGTATGCGTGCGTGCGTGCGTATTTGTGTGTGTGTGTGTGTGTGTGTGCATGTACAAATCACTGGCTCGCATAAAAAGGAGAACCAATGCCATTCTCGAAAAGCGATCCTCAGATTCTAATTTTTTTTGTGGTCGGTACATCAAAGGTAAAGTTTTCTTCGATGTTAACGAGCGAAATTGTAAGGATCGATCGCTTGCTGTAAACATATCAGAGTTTACGTACATGACAGGATAAATCAACAAAGTTATACAAGTTTTTGTGCATATTGGCAGATTATAAAAGTAAGCGCTTCAGTGTAACAGATATGCTCATTGTTAACCACGGTCTAAAAAGGGCAATATGAAAAATGCGGGTATATTGATGACGCACACAACCATATATCGATCGAAAGCAGAAAAAACCCTCCATTTCTCTTTATTTATCCATATCTAACTGCACGCACGCACGCATGCACACACACACACACACACACACACACACACATATATATATATGTATATATATATATATATATATATATATATATATATATATATATATATATATATACATATATATATATATATATATATATATATATATATATATATATATATATATGTAGTAGGTCTGTTTATGTGGTTTATGTGCCTATGTGTATCTCTGTGCGCGTATCTACCCTTACTCAATCCCAGAAGAGAGTCGTTCTAGTCTCCCCCAATACGATATAAAAGGCTATAAAATGCATTATGTGCTTATAAAGTACGTGACTTCAGGGTATCTACGGTTGTTCACATTTTTTTTCAAAGTCCCTGCACAATTACAACCATCGAGCTGAATATGCTAAACATATTGTGTTTTCCTCAAATGACACGTGCATTTTATGTTCTGTTGTTTTCATCAGTTGTTTAGCCATATTAGAAAATATCCTTCTATCAACTAATATTGCAAGCTTTATCAAGCGTTGTTTACGACCAAACGTAGCTGGATGGATAAATTATTGAATAACTATCAACATAAACAAGTTTATTTAATTTCCGAGTGAGTCTGGTCGATCTATTCTCCCGATGTCTGTCTTTTGCACAATGGAGCTAAATGGGTGAGAATTTGAACGTTCATTCCTTATTACGCTTAAAGAAAATCTTTTTCCATGGATACCCCCTTCTCCCAGCGTTTCAGAGTGTAATGGAGTCGTTATCCAATGCTAATTGGTCGTTGAATTTTCATCCAGTAGTTTTCATACATGTTTTTGTTTTTTTGCTGTTGTTCGTTTGCATGAAATATCAATACTATAAAGCTCCTATGCTCATTATTTTCGCTTAAAAAAAAAAGATGTAAAGAAAAGAATAGCATCCACCGCTTGTTTTGCCATGGTAAAGAGCCAGCACTTGTCTTTATGCTCTGTCTCTCCTACCTCCTCATCGTGAAATCTACACTATTCAAACTCATAAAAACTCAGCTTGATATAATATAAACAACATTCTAGGTCTGAAAACGCTCAAACATTTCTGTATGTAAATGATGGTTATCATCATTTCGCATTACACCATTTCGACATGCAAAACAGTCTTCATGGTGATACTCTACTCTGCATAGCGAGGGAGGCCAATAACATGATTGGAGAGGACTCGATACAGCTCCCAGTTCTTCATTTCAGTAAATACGGTCTAAGACATTTTGAGATTTCGATAAGTAATATGTTGGTTGATAATGGAAATCTTGAATTAGAAATAGCTTGTACTCAATGTTGGTTATTTACCAAGTTTAGAAGTTTCACAAACTGGCAACTCAGTTTTTTTTTCTTCTTCAGTTTTTGATCATATGAATTGACTGGCTGGCTATTCATCTACCTCTGTTTGTGTAACGACTACCGTCCGCACGTATGGAGTTAAACAACAGAAATCTACGGCCCTCACTCCTTTTTTTTAGCCTCATTTCCCTATGAGTTTTTGCCTTTGAAGGATTTTTTCACCATAGATCAGATTAAGAAAAGACAGCTGGTAGTGAAATTGGACAATGATTTTACACATATTTTGGAATAGTAAAAGATTGCAGGAATAAGTCTGTAAGGTGTAATGGAATTTACTTTCGTCGTGATCAGGGCAAATGACCTAAAGGAGGGTTTTATGCTTGAATTTTAAATGGCCAAAGTCATCTTGGATGGCTGACTTGGCAGTATGTATATATATTAAACGGTTTGACATCAATATTTGCAAATATTGGTCGTATAACTAGATGGCCAGAACTCAAAATTACACGGTGACGGGGTAATTACCCTCATATCATATACCTATCATGTGCTTCAACAGCACAGAAAAAAAAAAAAGCAATTCGAGTGAATTGTTGAAACAGTCTTAGGATATGGTGTACAAAAATATTAAGGACTGTATATTTGCAATTAGAATCCATTAGAATGATATGGGAGGAAATACTCTTCCAAGATCATTAGTGGTTGGTGATGCTCAAAATTATTGAACAGATGAAGTTTATCAAAACAATCTTATTTCATCAAAATGTTCTTACTGTCTGAAGATGGTTACATACTCAACGTCTATAACTTCTTATAAATATCACAGATGTGTTGGTCCTATTCTGGTGTCTGTATATTCTGCTTCACAATCACAACCAACATTCCTTTGCAGTTTCTTATCCCTTTAGGTTTTATCGAAACATATATTGTATACAAGTAGATTTTGCTGTGAGTTGTGCACATTGACCACATTGGTTAATTCACCTTCTTTCTGTAGTTTTATGTCCAATCTATATTAAAGCAGAATGGCTTGAATTAAATTTATTCAAAAGAAATGAAATGAAGATACTTGGATTATTAAGAGAAAATACGCGCATGAATAGATGAATGCCGAATCATATATCGACAACTCTGTTTTTTCTAATGGGTATATGCTACAGTACAAATATTGGGCAATCCTACGTTCCAATCAGTCCCCAGCTACTTTACCAACCTATTTATCTATATGTTTCCATTGATCCCAGAATATTTGACAAAAGCAACCTCGAATCACATCCACTGTACTCGTCTCTATAATCAGTAGATTCACTTATCCGTCCACCAAATTTACACTAACCTTGCTAGAAGATTGATAATGAATTCGTCAGTCAAGTGGAATCAGAAGCAGTTAATGTACTTTTTTTACAAGGAATGTGTGGCTCAGTCTGTTGCAGACGGATCAATATAGACGGAATAGATTAACTGAAAGTTGGCAGAACGAGGACGTATCTGTTGAAGAGAATGGACAATCTATCAATCCATCTGTGTTGATATCTGAAATACCCTTTCTTTCTTTCTCTCTTTTACTCTTTCTCTCTCATATATATATATATATATGTATGTATGTATGTGTGTATGTATATATGTATGTATGTATGTATGTATGTATGCATATAAATGCTAATATATATATATATATATATATATATATATATATATATATATATATATACATATATATATATATATATATTGGTACTGACGGATTTCCCACTAGAGTTGCCTATACTCATTATTATGCAAAAGTATTGGGCTATGAGAAACAATACTTTGAGAGATCCTTATGCTCCTGATTATCCAACCAATCTAACATCATATAACCTGTCCTTTAGGTAACCCACTTATACATTTGTGACATTCTTCTTTTAAATTTATCAATATAATGTATTTACCTCCTACCATCTCATTTTGAAACAGATACATTCCTCATCAGAAGCTATTTCGATTCCACAGCATGTACTTTCGGATCCCCAAAACTCTCATGTTGGCGTGAAGTGTCAGGGAACAAGACATAGATAACAATCAAAGACAAAGGAAATGAATAACTAGGACGCCTTTAGGGAAGATCATAATGATTTGCTCTACATTGAAAACGATTTGAAAAAAATAGTATGATATTCACTGTTGGAGCTGATAACTGTTTAGAATAAGGCACTTGTTCAGAATCCTGTCATACTGAATGTTAGTATTGTTTATCTTTCTAAAACCTTTCAGAGGTTTTAAGTATGGCTAGACTATAACTGCACATTCACAGACATAGACAATAATAGGACCAACTTGGATCAGTTACAACCACAACTGACTATGATCATTGCATTCGAAGCCCAGGGTAGGTGACAAATGCCTGCGTCGACTGACTTTGAGCAAACTCACATACATTCATATACCCTGATTTTGGCAGATGGTAGAAATCGAGGAAGGAAAAGATCATAATTGTTCCTAGCAAGGGAGCCTTATTTTTGGTTCATTTTCATTTTGCCAAGTGATCAAAACATTCAGCACACATCCGTATTTTTTTAAAATTTTGTTATATGATCGTCTCCAGTTGTTCCTTTGAGTTCAATGGGAATGCGATCTCTAGAATCGAAGAATAAATCTTCAAGTAAGTCCCTACTTCCGACATTTGCAGGGTTAAAAAGAAAGGCAACTGAAGAGCTGTAATAATGAATCACCAGCATGAAAGTTCCATTCCCATGATACCACCATAAAATACACGGATAAGGTTGAAAAAATATCATGTGCCAACTGAATCGTAGGCTTTTATGAATAGATAAATCCCTGTTCTACTGAATCCATTATCTGGGATCCATCTCATCTCAATCATGTTGATTATTCTGCAAAAATCACATTGATATATCTGCATCCTCATCGGACGCATATCGTGTGCCCTTCGGAGGGAAAGTCTTAAGAGATTAAACAGTTTCAGTTTAAATGAATCATCTCATTTTCAAATCCTCAAACTTTCCTGTAGTATTTTATCCAATCCTGTGTGTTTTTGTTAATGCTCTTACTTCCTCAAAAGTGTGTTCATATTGAAACATTTGAGCTACCCGTAGCCTCCTATATACAGAGTCGTACACATGTTTCTGATAAGATACGTACACTTGCCAAAACAACCGATATATTGATCGTAGACAGTCTGTCCCTTCAGCATCTGTTATAGCCTCTCGGAATATCAACAAAGAATACAAAGAGAAATTTGCAAGTGCTCATCGTCGACTGCAGTGTTGTGCGTCATACAAAGTGTGGAATTTTCAAGACAAACAAACAGCTCCTATATAGCATAACCCTAGGACTCTATGCATATATGAATAAATGAATGCACTCACACACTCACAAATACCATCATATACACATGATCGTATATATGAGTGAGAGTGTGTGTATATTAAAGTTTACACTGAAACTGGAAGAAATAAAGAAATACAATTGAAAAAAAAATACCCAATATAGATTTAGCAAACAAAATAATAGAAAATTATGTCGCTCAACTATTTAACCCGTGCGATCGTATCTGCACTGAGTCAGCTGCAGTAGAATCTTGGAAGAAACATAGGCTGAACCGTCCAAACAATACTGACATTGAAGAGAAACCAAAAGACAATGAAGACATTGGCTTATGTCTTTTATATATTTATTTATCTTTCTTTCAATTTATTCTTGTAACTGATGGGTTGAACAGTGTTCTCACAAAATAATGCTTCCTATTGCTAACCTTTCCATCTGTTGTATGGGGTTGTTCAACTCCAAACGCAACTCTATAAAAGCTAGACTTGTTTTACATTGATTTCAGTTTGCAGAAGAGTATATAAGATCAGAACAAGGTCCTCCAAAAAATTTTGAATTTTGAACGGACTGATCAGTCTATTGATCTGTTAAATAACCCAATGCTCCCTGTGTCTCGTCGTGTGTTTTGAATGTTTTGTAATAACGATAATGAGAAATGCTGAATCTTTTTTCTCTATATTTTTTTAAACCAAAATGCACGTGATACAATTTATGCTTCCTCGAATTCTACAAAGGAATTGAAACCCAATACTTTTATTCGATCATCAAAAATGCGAAAATGCCTCTTCATATGCATACTAAAATATTACCCGCCATGTGAATAAATGTTCAAATCAATCTAAGCTGAATTTAAGTTGCATGACGCTCTGTAATAAAATCAAACTGTAATGTTGATCGGACCTGAATCATTAAAATGGAACATAATGTAAGGAAAATGGCCCTCAAAATCGCTTGGTGTGAAAAAAAGTACAGAAAGTTGGAGTCTTAAGCGTATAACTAACTTTATAATGAAAAAAAATGCTTATTATCTCAATTGAAAATCAAGTTGCATAATAATTTTGACTGGGCATAAACTATTCAGATGAAGTTTAAGGTGAGGGAAATAACCATTGATATTGTAAGGTATGAAAGAAAGTATTCATAGAAAGTTTAAATGTTGGACATATGACTGAATCTGAAATGTAAAAAAAGGTTCAATACCTGTCTGTGTAGAAAGTCCAATTGCCAGATACCTTGACACTTATATATGGGTCTTGGCATGCCACGATTGTTTACCATGGAACTGGTGTGTTTTATTTGGATATGCACGTGGTTATATGTATGATAAGAAGGTAATCACGTCTCTATATGATGGTAAAGCAATTGTTATTCAAATATTACGATTTCATTACAGATAAAGTAACGTCAAAAAGATGGTAAATTTGCTTATAATAGCAGTAAATCTGTGCTACATCTACTGATCCGTTATATCTTAATGTTAATTCATTTTCAATGATCACAATTGTTGCTTTTGATATTATGATCGATTACGTTTCTTGCAGTATGAATTTCTTGGAAAAATAGGTCTACTTGAATATATATTATATTGTCTTCCTCTTTATCTCTCTCACTTCTTTAACAAGTTAGTATCCTATAAATGTTACTTGGACGATTTCTGTTTTATAAACGTTTTAGTGGTTGAAATTCCATGTTTCAAGACGGATACTGAGACAGAGACAGAGATGGAGAGAGACAGACACAGAGATGGACCCAATGAGACGGACAGACAGAGAGAGGCATATCGTGAGTTTTGGGCAGTTCCAATTTCCCCAAAGAGAGACATACTCATAGCCGGGAAAAACGCAGAACTACCCGATGAAAATATCGGAATAGGTGTTTAATCTATAGTTATTGATACCTAAGATTACAGAAAGATAGGGGAAAGTGAAATGAAGAAGAGAAGTAAGCGGAGAGAATTGATCAAGGAGCGTATCGATCATTGGTTAATCCTGATCGAAACCTTGATAGAAATAATATCTAATCCTCAGGAAAATATACTACAGTCTTCCCTTATTCATGTTTTTCAACCAAATGTCGTCCAGTCGACCTCTGGTCATTATTTTGCAATGCAACAACTGAATCAATCCAGCCCAAGAATATAGTTTATTCGTGGATATCGATCGACTCTTTATCGATCATCACTGGACATATTCGATCGAATCACATGTAGTTCAGTCTCTGCCTCGTGAATATTTCTCAGTACAAATACGTCAGAATAAAAAGGTGAAAGAGAAAAACGTAGCGAGTTTGTATTAGAAATAAGTTAAATATGTCCTGCTTTACTGAATATGTCGTCCACAGGCTGCATGACAGAAACCTTTATGAGACCCTGGGCAGAGTTTGACGTGTGCTCCCATCACCACTTTTTAGAGAAAAAAAATACTATGGTGGCACATTACAAGTGCTTCTGTAGAAACTACTGGTTGCAGGGATGCTTTAAGCAACGGGGCAGCTGTAGCCTTCAATCAAAATTGTAGTAATGAGTTAAAGAGGTGACAATTTTTAGATTTATGTACATGTTTTGGATTAGAAAAAAGAGGCTTTATACCTCAGGCTATTGCAAATCTGAGGACAATCGTACACGCACGTGAATATATATATATATATATATATATATATATATATATATATATATATATATATATATATATATACATATATATATATATATATATATATATATATATATGCATATATATGCATAGGTGGCCAAAACAGCATTTCGAGTTGGCTCTATTTTTTTAAAGATATTCGCTCGAAATATTCGATTAAGTGAGTTATAGTCATGGGTATGAATGAAAAACGCCACAACCAATTTTTAAAGACAAAGACAAAAAAGAAAATGAAACAAGCGGCCAAATATCTCAACTACTTCCTATGGCATATGGAGGGAAACAGGGTATCAGAACTCAACAACTCACTTTATGCAGGAGCAAAAATGGAAACAAAACTCTTCACAACAAAGGAAATGACTCCAAATAATGATAGGAGGGATATACCCGATAGGGAAACAATTTTAAAAAAAAAGAGATCTCACAACTCCAGCAAGATACAAAACTATCGAAAAATGCATCACTCATGAAAAGACAACTTGTAAGACTGTGGGACTAATACAAGATAAGACAAAAAGTATCCCATGGTGGTGGAGGAGAAATACCAGAGGAGATTAGCCATATAGGCAAGACTGGGGAGTTAAAGCCAAAGGACTGCCAAATATACATGAAACCACATATTCCAAAAGAAAGAGAGGAAGTTTAACCAGAATTTGAACGGAGAAGGGAAACAGGACATAAAGCCAGATGTTCTAGTGATAAAAAAAAACTACCGGTATAGCATATTGGGACTGCTTAAAAAACACAACAAATTCCTAAGAATCGTCAGACAGCATGGTAGAAAAACTCAAGGGTATAGACAAATCCAAATGAAGCGAATTTTGTTTATTTATTTACATGTACATCTGTTCAGAAAACCAATAAGATTAAACAGAACTATATTGGAGCATGCGCTCAAAAAATGACCAACCAGATAGCACCATGGCCCTATCGGATCCACGGACGCTGGGACAAAATATCCCCCATATTACACGACAGGATCATCCACCAGCTCCAAAGATGCCTGCATAAACGCAGATACCAGAATGGATGAACAGAGACAGAACTAAGAGTGGCAGGAAAATGGAAGCAGAGATGTGAAGCAAAGTACTGGAGTGATAGGTGGAAGAGAGAAGAGATTTTGGCTAGAGACCTGACGAACCTTATTGTCATATAGACATCAGCAATGATAGGTAACTGGTGGGAAACTGTAAACCATATCATTTTTTGGATGAAAATGTGGAGAGGAAG
The DNA here is from genome assembly GCA_963457665.1 of Thysanoteuthis rhombus. Lineage (NCBI taxonomy): Eukaryota > Metazoa > Mollusca > Cephalopoda > Oegopsida > Thysanoteuthidae > Thysanoteuthis > Thysanoteuthis major. The sequence goes on from OY735202.1 coordinate 63,128,299, forward strand.
GATGGACTCTTGAAAAGACTTGCTGTCATTCAACCTCCATTGGTAACCACCAGTTGACTGGTGTGAGATAGCAAATAAAAATAATGATAATAACAATAATATTGATGATAATAACCACAACAACGACAACAACAACAACCACAACAACAATAATAATAATAATAATAATAATAATAATAATAATAATAATAATAATAATAATAATGATAATAATAATAATAATGATAATAATAACAATAATAATAACCAGTTGTTGCTTCCATCCTAAAATTTAGTTGTTTGATTTCCAAATGAAGGTAAAGTCACTAAAATTCATTAAAAAAATCATTGTCCCGAGATATAAATATTCCTCCAGGTCTTGTAGATGGACAATAAAAAATTTCGAGTATGCTTCTTTTTTTTTCTGTTTTGATCGGAATGATCAGTTTAAATGTTCCCTTTTATTATTATTATCATATATATATATATATATATATATATATATATATATATATATATATATATATATATATATATTCATATATATATATATATATATATATATATGATTGTAAATGTTTTCTCATCAGAGTGCAGGGATGCACTGTTAATGGATTTATTCCTTTTACATTCCACATGTGCTTTTTCACAGGATCCTGTCGATTGAATTAACGCTCAAATGCACACTTGTAACTTCTTTTGGGCAGGATGTTTCATGCTGTATTTTCCCAAGTTGGGGTTCCCATAACTCAATGCCAACCACCATCATATTTTCATTCTCATTCTCATTCTCATTCTCTCTCTCTCTCTCTCTCTCTCTCTCTCTCTCTCTCTCTCTCTCTCTCTCTCTCTCTCTCTCTGTCTCTCTCTCTCTCTTATATTTTGTAAATACTAAGGTGCATCTATAGGTCTTCAATTTGACTCGTAGTTATCAATTGAACGTTGATTTAGAATTTTCCCTGAATAAGGTTTGATGGATCATATGATTACTGACCACTGCTCTGGAAAGGGCGGAACTATGATGTTAGAAATATATTTGTTATGATAACGATATATCCCTCAATCATAGGTTAATTAATTAATATTTTATATACAGGTGTTTGAAGTAATGGTATTTAGACAATTTTTTCGGAATTTGGCTTCTTACGGAATAACCAATCCTGTCATCTTACGAAATATGATGATGTGCATTGGATGCATGAACAGTTTAAAGATATATTCCCTATTTTGAGCAGGTTACCCATCTCATCGACGCACAGAAATCATCATGTACTGAATCGTCTCTGAATATTCAAATAACTGCTCTTTAAACGCCTCCCAGGGAAAGATTGCAAATATCTTCAATCAATCAGAATTATCCAATCAATCGTATCAGATACACAGTTTGGAAATCCACACAAATTCACAACTGACAATATATTTCCAGGTAGCCACATAGCTTTCTCTGGGCCCCCTCCTCCTACATACACACGCACATGCAAACACATATATATACACACGCACACACACATATATACAAATATATATATGATCATAGAAAGCTATGTTTTGAATATATGTGTGTGATAGTGTGTTTCTGCTTTTGCTTGTTTGTGTATGGATCTGTTTGTGTGTGTGAGCGGATGTGTTCAAAGGTAAGTGAGAGAAATAGCAAATTCACATCACTGTGTGTTTTTATATCCTTACATGTTTGCAGTGTGTGTTAGCGTGTGTGGAAACAATCGTGTGTGTTTGTCTAAGACCATGTAAAAAGTATCTATGTTTGAAGATGTGTGCTCACACATGCATGTGTGCATGTGTTAGAATTGAACTGCATCGTAAAACACTTGCACTGAGATTCCCGTCCATTACATGGTGAAGCAAAAGCTATTTATCCGAGAATAGAATTTGGGAAGAAAGCAGGTGCAATTTATCTCTTTCAAGTCTTCCATGGAAGTTGATGCGCGAGATGTTTCATATCGGAGCATGTAAGTGGGAAAAAAGAGGAAAGACGAGAAATTTGGTCTCAAATAAGAAAATAAATAAGTATTAGAGTAAATGTTTATTCGATCATCAATCAGACTTGCATGCCACTGTGATTGATGAAGTGATTAATTCAGATGTATTAGGGCCAAAATATAGTCATACGACACGCAATGCTCGCTCTACTGTCAAGTGCAAAGATATTCAAATCCACTCATTCGTTTATATATAAATACATATATAGGTACTTATCATAATATATATGTGTATGCATGAGTTTGTGTGTGTGCGTATGTGTATGTGCAACTAAGCGTGTGTGCGTGCGTATGTGTATGAAATGTGTGGATACCTTTTATAATGGAACACATTCTGTCCAGCTCAGGTGCTAATCTAGTAGGAAATTGAACAGATGATCATGTAAATGTATGAAGAAGATAAGCTTCATTCAAAATTCGAATCCAAGATCACCAGGGGAGGGCCTTGACACAACACAACGTTTGCAAGGGTCCAAAATAGCACACTTTAATTGCTCATTTCTAGTTTACTCGCTGCAGTTGGTGGAGCAGGAATATATATATATATATATATATATATATATATATATATATATATATATATATATATATATATATATGTGTGTGTGTGTGTGTGTGTGTGTGTGTGCGTGTGTGTGCGTGTAGTGATTACTACTAGCTTTGTATGGAAGAGTTACATGAAGCAGAGTGAAAATTATATACATACAATCAAAAAACTAGCGGTAGACACACCTTTTGAAAGCATTGTATCTGAAGGGTTTTGATGCTTACACTGCACCTGTATGGAAATACAAAATGTATCATTCACAAGTTTCCACTTTCATTTTCCTGTTCTCTTGTTACAGAGCAACAAAAAGAAGATGGAAATGTTTAAAAAAATAAATATCAACTCTGTTCTTTATACATTTGATATCTTGGACTCGATTTTTTATGCCTTTTTCCACATCAGGATAGGTCGCGAATAAGTGTTCCAGCCAGCTAGGATTCTAATTTTCAGTGTCATCATATTTTTCAGTTTTCTTTTTTTATTTCAGTCATTTGTTTTTATATATGACTTATCATATACTCTCCACATTACCTTATTATGCTGTTTAAAGATTCCACTTCATATAATATTTTGAACACTTCTTAACTTTTACATAGGTTTTTCAAACAAGACCTTAACGCTACACTGAAGCCATCAAATATCGCTCACAACTATCTAGATTAGTGATTTCAATTATCATTGCGTTCAAGCGTATTACATTCCGTCAGCCAGGTCTGATATCACTTTAAAAACAATGTAATATCTCATGAAATCTTGATCCTTCGATTATTCTCTACTTATAACGTGACGAACAGTTAAAGAGTCGAGGTAATGGACCCCTCTCCGTTAGGTTGATTGACAATCCAATTATTTCCATAACAAAACATTGGAAATTGTTCCCGGTTTCTGTTCAAATTCTGTTACGGACGGATTCTTCTTTTTAAATCATTCGTATGGAAATACGGAATATCTTTGCGGGCTCACAGAAAAAAAAGGTACCCTGAGGGAGATTATCTTCTCAAGCTGTTAAATGTCCCTGGTTTTGGTCACATCAATCTTTGAGAAAATATACTATTTCTAACTTGCGCATGCGTAGCCAGATATATGTGTATAGAAGGAAAAGTGTTGATTGTAAAGACAGCTTCTTGTATTCGCTGAATTTACTCTCTTGAGTACATCTGCAGACATTAGGTGAAGTCGTTTGCACATCCAATAAGAATAAGTGAGTATATTTCCAAATGATCTTGGTAACAATATTGCCCGAAGGGATTATGTGATTTCATTGTAAGGTGTCGCATAAATTCAAAATACTTTACCGAATGTGGGATTAATATATTAGAAATTGTACTTGTGGCTTTTCTGCAGAGAGTACGGCCTATACTAGAACTCATAGGGTAACATAGGAAATCAATAACAAAATGATCATAGGCAGACGTTCGTTAAGAAAGACTTTATACTATTAATAATGACATGTGTACATTAGTTGAACCCGACTGCTTCACAAACATTTTATTCATACATGCTATGACTGTTGAATCGACGTTGACCTTATGATATACAACAATAAGACAGATCAAACAACCCTAACAGAAAGGCTCAACCAAGCAGAAAAGAGTATGGATTCCACACACGAAGTAAATAACAAAAATAAACCCTACCTCTACATCCTTTTAGATGAAACTAACTCTTGCCGACAACCAAGTGTGTACGGTAAAGTAACGACCAGAAATTATGTCATCAACAGTTACTCACAACACAAATATGAAATCAAATCTGAATTTATCATAGGCCTCAGGAAATTCAGAATATTTAGATTCAAAAGGAAGATATGTCTAACAATTATTTTTTTAAAAACCACTGTCTTAACCAATTCATACACAATGCTGAGAAAAAAAACACACTGAATATGCTATCGTAGTGAAACAAGCTGAAATAGCCCCAGCAGAAAAAAAAAAGTGTCATTAGCCAGAGACTCAGAAACAACAAACAACGATAATACACCCATATCATCATTAGTGCATCTAAGTTTATCGAAGTCATGGTACCAAATCACTTAATCGAACAAACAACGATGTGTGTGTATATGCAATACCCTGTCAAGAGTGCCCCATGAAAGCATCGTTGGAACCACAGGACCCATCAAATAAGAATATATGATCAGCGTGGAGGACTGAAATACAGAGTCACCTAAACACACAAAGTAAACTAAGATGAATATCTGATTTGATAAATATCCTTGTTATCTTGAGAGAATGATATAACAATACTAGATAACGCATTGAGCGTATTGTTGGGTTACGATGGTGAACCATCGGATGAGAACGGTGCAGGCTTCTAAAAGCACCCACTATTAGCAAACCCTCTGATATAATTCAGACTGTCCATACATTAATGTAGCAAAAGCTCCCAAAACATCATCGACTCAAAACCAATGATACAAAGAATCCCCTAAAAAGACTTTGAAATGCAGAACATACGTGAAACATCTTAAATACACGCCAAACGACTACCTGACAACAGCTTCAAATTGGATACGATATTCTAAAACATAGTCTCTCAGATCAACTCAGTACGATACATATGGCCTTTGTGTTTCAAATAATCAATCAAGCTAGACAAACCAATGCTTGACTAACAGCTATAGATGAAAAAAATAACGAAAACTATTTGATTAACCATCACTGACAGAGATTCCTTGATACACAACTGCCTCAACTAACAATAACGTGCTCCCCTACATAGGTTAAGATCAATGATACTCCTGCAGTCTTAGCCTGATACTTGAAAAATTCATTACAGACGTTTCAAAATTGACAGTGATCAATCTGCAGCTGAAAATCATGCTGCCAGCTGTTTGAGTCATATTAGAAAAGCCTTGTTGTATGGTACACTTTTTCTTGAAAAAGATAGCACATCTTACAAATAATGATCAATTTAATGAAGGGTTCTCGTTTGTAACATAATCTCTACGGGTAAAAATTTACTTAGATAAACTGGAGCTAGAAACTTTCCTAACAGTTCACAGACAGAGCTAGTTCGTACAAAGCCTCCAAAATGGGGTGTTAAACCTAAGGAACTATCAGAAGTTGTCTTTCAAGTGTATCTTGATTCGGACAATTCGACCACACACAATATATATATATTTACATATATATATATATATATATATATATATATATATATATATATATATATATATATATATATATATATAATGTGGGGAGGTTGAATGATATATATTATATATATATATATATATATATATATATATATATATATATGTGTGTGTGTGTGTGTGTGTGTGTATGTTACATGTGTTACCAACATTACACATGTCCATTCATATATTTTTATGTATTGAAATGTAAAAGATTTCGTGTCCATGTGCCTCCTCAAATCTCTGTGTGAGTATGTGTTGATGTCTGCATATGCACGTGTGTGCAAGCGTATCTTTTTAGCAATGTATATATGTGCATATGCATTAGTACGAGCATGTATGATTATATCACCTCAGTTTTGCGAATACCACCAAAGCTAGGATCATCCATCAGGTGCGAGACGGTGATCACAAATCCTCGACATTCAAGTCATAATCCTTAACATTGTTTAGAAAATCCTCTTACAACAGCGGGCAAAAAAAAAAAAAAATAGCGTCTGCGTCCTTCTCATGGCGGCTACATACTCGCCCTAAATAACTTTTATGTCGTGTCTGTTTTGTGTATATCTGAGCTGGATATATTTCTGACAACTCCTGGTGCATAAAATATATTCCCTCGGCTGCTTATCTGTTTGTAGTCTTGTAACTTTGTCATAGTTTTCTGTTTCTTCTTAAACTTGTATATTGGGTAATGTCTTTATGGCTATACATCATTCAGAAATGTGTATTCCCAAAAGCTCAATGTAAATCTTTAATGTCTATCTATTTTCCCTTTCATTTGAATTTTTCTTTTGTATCTTTGTGTATATCCTTAATATATAAGCTTTTGTTGCAATATTTGGCCAGTTTTACAAAATGCTATAATTCAGCCTCGACTAGTTTTACCCTTTCTTATTTAGTTGATAGATAATACACATCCAATGAATTTCGCATTACATATATGATATATTCCAGATTTATACTGCATACTCAACGACATTTTTCCTAACATAATACCCTTTGGATTAATCCGGGGACGAATATTAATCCCATAGATTGAACGGGGTGTACTGGAAATGGTTATGAGCAAAATCCAGCTAAAAGTGTGCTTGGCAACAGATTGATTGACCAACTATCTAACAATATTGGATATACAGAATGATGATGATGATGATGATGATGATGATGATGATGATGATGATGATGATGATGATGATGATGATGATGATGTGCAGTTTCATGATTTTATATGAAGATATTTCATGTGAAGTTCGAATTTGGTCAATTTTTTTTTCTCAGAGACTAGTGCATATGGAATTCGTGGAACTCATTGATCTGTAGAAGTGACTAAGCCCATAAAACGCCTTGAAATGTTCACGGACGATTACAAAAACCTATCGACAACACTCTCGACAATACAGCAAATTGAATCAAATGATTGCGGATCCAAAAACTTCATTAAACATGCTTGCATCATCCGAGTTATATGTTTAGTGGTCAGATAGTTATTGACCGAAAATAATGACGGTCATGTACATTGTCAATTATACAGCCACTATCAACTAATGACTTCTCATTAGATCAGTGCAATGTGAAAGACATGCAAATACGCAAACGTATAGAATAGTTCTGTGGCCTTAAGTAAAAGATAACCAATGTCAAGGAGCTCGTCACTTTGATAAGTGATAAATCAATGCATTGTAGAATAAAAAGGAAAACGAAGAATATAGAAATAACGGCAATGATTTGAAAATAAAGAGATATGCCCTGGGCGAGATTTTAATCAACACCCAATACATTGTGTACCCCTATGTAGCCTTGGTCAGCGCCAACTGATTGACCCACTGGGATTTTGACGATAGTGATGTTGAAATAACTACAGCTAGTGTAACCGGGCATGGAAATTCCAGAGTATTCAGTTTAATGCAATTATGGGCTAAGTTACGGAGTAATGCAACACAGCAAATGTCAATATACAGAAGATATCATCGCAGGACAGACAATATACAGCACATGGGTGAAATACACACAAAGATAATAAGCAATGGCATTAACCTAAAATGTTAGGTAATAAATACAGTGGATTCCAGTTAAAGAGATCGCATTAGAACCAACAATTTGGAAATTAATTACTACTTGGTCCGATCAACTTGTGAGAAACGTACAAAAAACAATAAAGTGTGATGTTTGTGCACAAAACGTAGAGGGAAAGAGGAAAATTTAACATAAACTGCATGAACATTTTGTGCTTTTCTTTCCTCTTGAAAATTATGTTACTGGCTGAAAAGATATTTGATAGATAGTTGTTCTAAGAACCAAAGCATATATTTTGGAATTTTATTAGGTCCTATCAACGTGAATTGAAATTTGGTAGCAGTGGTACTGTGTCTTGATGAGCAGTGTGGTGATACGATAGAATTAGCAATGGAATACACGTCTGAATCCATCTATTGTGCTATAGCTCCAAATAGCGATTGGCTCAATAAAGTTGAGATTATTTTATTTAAAAAAAAATGCTCTATTTCTAAATGGAATATATTACTTATTGTCCGAAAGTAATTGATTTTGATTGCCATTGCCAAAAATTTAATCAGAAAAGGTCGTATTCTAAACAATCCCCTCCATTTTTCCCTCAATGCCGGCCAAACTGTTTGACGGGAAAGATTTTTAGCAAAGCTTACTGCATCTCCCGTCGCTTTGAAAATAGAAGCAATTGATAGTTAGTGATATCATCAACTGAGATTTGTTACACTCTTGTTGAGTGATAGTTTTTCTCATTCCTTAACGCAACATAATTCAGTTGCCATTATTAGGCTATTTCAATTTCATTTTTTCATTTAAATTTGAAATAAAATACATGGGAAATTTTAGTTCTGAAAAATCTGTACATTGAAGAAACAATTTATAAATTATTCTGATATTTGTTTCGTGTTTGTTTGTTTTTTTTGTTTCTTTGGTAAAAAAAATCACTTATTTTTTTTTTTCATTTTACTTTATGGAGCAGGTGAGGGTAGACTTATTTTTTTTTCATTCAAGAGTCATTTAATTTAATTGCCTTTACATTATTGTCAATTTTAAAGGTATTCATATTTCCGTTTCATCCACTCATACCGTCTCACAAACATGCATAGTCACATGATCCGGAGTTTTATCAGATAAAACCGCTCATACGTTTCTAAAAATGATTGCAAAATGATCCCCCGGACGGCCAGGACTCAAAAACTTTGAAAGTTTCAAGAGTAAAGATAGTGTGAAATTCAATATTATACTTTATTAAATACAATGGATTTTGTAGAAATAGGAACTTCCAGTTTCTAAATTTCCCTTCGCTCTTATAGAAATTGATATCACCACGGGTTTTTCCCACGATTTGGAATGATGTAAAATATGGAGCAATAACAAAGGATCTGATGAGGAATAAGAAAAAATCACCTTCTATCCGTGGAAGCTTTGATTACAACGTATTCATCATCTAACATAGAACGCTTGTAATATGACATTATGTTTGATTGCTTTCTCGTGCAAACGTAAACACTCAAAACATCCAGGAGACCTGTAACAAATCTCCGTACACTACTTGAAATTGAACCCATTCTTTTTTTGCAATATTTGTAGTCCTGTAAATCGTAGCAAAGAATGTAACAAAATTATGTGTTTTAGTCTTATAACAAACAAGTATTTCTTCATATTGATATATTGGGATTCTTTTTTGACTCCACACCATTTTATCTAACGTAACTTTCCATAGAAGTTATCTATTTTGGACAGCAAGATGAACAAAAATATTTCTTCTGCTTTTTCCCAACCAGGAAATGATATCATCATAATTCAAAGACATATGCTACATTAATGTTCTCTTTTGTTCCGAAGATGAAAAAAAGAAAAACATTTCTGATATGTTTTCACACTGTAAGTTTTTTTTATCTAGTTTCTAGACAAAAATCTACTTCTCTTTTCAGATGCCCCATCAACCATCTTGTGTTCTCGCTGTGATTCAATAAAAGCAAATGTTATGGTGAATGTGAACAGCATCCACCAGACACAACTCCCTGCCCAGAAAACAGTGATACAACGTTTTGATCCATAGTAGGAGGTATAGATTTTGACGGCAAGTTGAATTTCTTGGCTTAACTATTCTTATTTAGATTACGATATAATACTTGGGGGACATAGCAATAGCCTAATGTATGACACATATGCATATAATTTCATTTTGATACTGAATAGTTATTTATGGATTTGTGTGAGTGTGTGCTCCAAATTTCAAAATTATTGATTCTGATGAGAACTGTTAGAGGATTGTGAAAGTTTTGAATGGATGTGTATCGTCCAAATGGCTTAATGGCTGAACTAAATGCGTATTCGTAACCGATGAAAAGAGACTATTTTCAAACAGAACCTTCAAAAATTGGTATTCTAAGTAAGCCATCGATCACTTTTTCAGCGTGACAAGTTCATAGTATTCCTGGATTTGAATCAAATCTTTTGACGGTTGGTATATGGATCTTCTGGTGAAATTGTATCTCTATCAGAAAAACTTTTTTCATGCCCAGTTGAATGATCACAAATAGAGGAAATCCAACTCTTAGGCCTGAACAGCTGTTTTCCGTTTAATGAGGCGAGGGAAACAGTGACATTCGCCCTCTTTTATTCAAATCAGTTCAATTCAGAGAAATGATGCAGCAAATTACCACGTAATAGACTATCGATTCATTCAGGCCTACAAATATAGCTGGCATGACTGGGCGCAATTAAAAACGTTTCAAGTGGGTAATTTATGGACGTTTTAAAGGTTTAGTTTGACAGTAAGGAGTAATAACGACGGTAGGAGTCACATCATTTGTATGGCAATAAAGTGTGTCTGAATATCCCTGTGGCAAACGATGTCCTCTCTTGAATATGCATAGTTTGAAGATACTGGGAAATATCAATATCCAGAGGTTCTTAATCCAGCACTTTTGATCGTATTTCCAGACATTATCATTGCCTGGGAAAATCTGCAATTGTTCATTATATTTCAATATTGAATACATTTAACATTGGAATCTGCTGTTTGCCACTAGGATGAAGTCAGGATTTGGTTGACAAACAAGCAAATTTCTCAACTTATGCCCACGTGATGGCTGTTTGTAATGTATTTCAAAGAGGAAGTTTGGAATTTTTTCAGTACAAGGGTTAAAATTATAGGTAGAAAGTGTTTTAATCATAAAAAAAGTTTCACCCAAAGAAGAAGTTCTTAGAGTGATGGACAGAAAAAAATCAACCATTCATTGAGTGAACATTTTAACTCACCATTGATCGATATCATATTGATTATAGAGGATTCTTAGACGAATCGGTACATTATTCACTTAGATGACTGTAAGTTCCTAAAATATTGAGAAATTAGAACACGAATATACCACAAGTTAATATCGTAAGGAGGCGTTTGATGATTCCTTTGAATCTGAGATATTAGACAAGATTATAATATCAGAACAGGACATCAGTATAAAAGTGGGGGAAAAGCGCACTATACAGAATAAATATTGGGTAAAGTCAGTACAATAAAAATCTGCACAAAATACTTTTACTAGTAAGTACTTGTGTTATGGACGTATTTTTATAATATGGATGTATAAGATTTGGAACAACGTAGAAATATCAGCAGTAATAAGAAAAAATTCCATTGTAAAGTATGACTCTAAAGAATACAATGACCACTTGACAGGACCAGTTCAATTACATGTAATTGGACTTTGATGATATCTTATAATAAGGTTGAAGATGGAAAAAATCAAGATGATAATAAAATAATTTCCCTTACCTGGAATCTATTGACAATTCTCTCGCTAAACATTTAGAAAACGATAACGAATCAACATCAGTAGCATGTCCCAGCAGCGAACAGCAAATGGTTATTGATTACTTATACCAGACAATTGACTGCCACATTCAGTCTTAGTTTTGACAATCAGTAATCAATATCTGTTTTTTGTTGTTTTTTTTTCTCTGAAACGCACACATCTGGTGATATGTGACAAAACTGTCAGTCCCCATCCCCCAAAGTTTTGAAAAGGGAATAAGTTTCTACGTACCCAATACACATTTTTTGAGTGTGTGTTTATTCGTAGGTTTCATCAATGCGTTCTTTTTTTTTCTGTGCCTGGCCCATTTCTCACTATCCATTATCCTGCTCTCTATATTTGCTCTGGTATTTTCGAGTGCTCAATCGCATACATGTGCATGTTATCGAAGAGCCTCAGCTAAATTGAATGCACCAGCCCAAAACACAACGCTTTTCATTATTTCATATTCCAATAGTGAATCATCAGAGAAAATACTCGAAATGTAATATTTTTATTGTTCATTGTAATCACTGATAGACATACAGCCACGATCATCATTAACACAGTACAGCCATGAATAGTTTACGTTTGACAAAATGGGAAACTTACTTATCAAAGTGACGAAAAATGTTCAATCATGCAACATCTTACCAACAACTGTTGTGCCATTTAGTTGTAAAAAAAAACAAAGCTCAAAGGGCGTGATTCAACCATTCCCCAATAACAACCTATCCTGTTCTCCTCTACCTTGAAAGTCCGATAAGGATGATATCTCATAACAATGGTTGAAAAGATGTGCTTACAGTTCATTGCTATACACATTACTTTCGCTATTATTTTTCATCAGATAAATTACTACTTTTGTCATTTTACTTGGGATTGCTCGGCATTATACCTTCCATAGCATGATAACTTAGGAAGATCTGACTTATTACAAACAGCCAATAAAAAATAAAACTTTTGATCTGATCCATTCGTTTTCATATGATTTACCCGTTAATATCAGTAAGAAAACACAACTCAGGGATGTATCGAATTCAATGAGGATCTTCTTGTAGAAAAGATATCTGATCTTTTCAAATTAAATAATCTATAGCTTCAAGTATGGTTTTTAAATTATCTTTATCAGCAAAATTCTTACCTCTAAATGGAAAAGTCTACTTTTACCGTCGGCAAACACATCGGCCACTTCAATATTGGAGCATATTGCTGATATTTTTGGATGGAAAATTGAATAGAGTTTGGAACAAAAGCTAAAAGTCCAAATAAGCTTCGTTAGATGCCCATGACGGGAGAGAAGTAGATACATTCCTTCTCCAGCGGCATAGCTTCAAAGTGAACACCATTAACTGAGACCACGTTCACCAAATACGTTTTTCGCGCCCCAAGGTCATCTTGACTAATTCAAAATCAAACACTTGTTTCCTAATTAGACAAATTAGGAGAAATCAAAAATTCAACTCATAAATGGAAAGACATCAAATGGACAATTTGTAAATTTTCCTTCTGAACTATTTGTATCACTATAATTCCATACCAAAGTTATTGCACACAATAAACCATATTTCATACAAATATAATTGACATGTTAATCTGACGCTTGTAAAGTAAATCTTTGGCAAAAAGCAACATCCGTCTTTATAAAATTAGCCGCGTCCATTCGGCAGGCGTAGAGATGGTTATTGATAGATATTTAGCCTGGACAGCCAAATGCCACTTGCAGGAACAGAACACAACCTATGTAGGTGAGTGACAGTTAATGATCCAACAAAACTGGTATGCAATATACATATATATATATATATATATATATATATATATATATATATATATATATATATATATGAATATAAACTTTAAAAACTTGTGTCACCCACGGATGTATTACAACTCTTCAGTTTGACTATAGACTTTCCTTTAATCGATCCAATACCATAAAGCAGGAATGGAACCTTCGCTTCAGACCCAGAGGCCGATATCCTACCTCTGAGCTACGGAACTGGACGGTCAGCAAGGATGAATTTAAGCAATATACTTATTTATGCAAAAATTTCCCATCCACCAGAATGCTCTATCCATATGGAATAGAATTGCATATGCTTACAAGGGTGCTCAACTCCGAATAGAGGAGCATTGATTATTGTGTTAGCCACAAACGGATTTTTCGTTGTATTACAACTCTTCAGTGTGGCTTAGGATTTTCCATTATCTCATCCAGTACCATTAGGCAGGATTGAAACCTTTGCTCCAGACATGGAGGATGATATATATATATATATATATATATATATATATATATATATATATATATATATATATATATATATATATCATTTGAAAATGTTAACCAAAATGTCGACATCAACATATTCAACATTTTGATAGATTCCTAAGTGTTTGTATTTGGCTAGATCCTTCGCTATGAATGTGTTGCTCCTGCATATTGCAGCAACAAAACTAAATGGTTGAATATGTTAACGTTTGCCCGACATGTCTTACTACCCTTTTCCCCCCTATATGTTTATCGTATATGGTTTGATTTACATTATGAATTTATACTAGATTTGCCCCTTGTTTGTGTCTGGCATTGTTCCCCCGCTTGTACCGAGGAAATTTAATCAAATTTTACAGAAGTAACTTATTCATTAATTCCACCGATTTTTTTCGCCCTAAAATATGACATGGCAGTTTTTATAATATGACTTACTCGACTAGATTTTCATTTCGATAATTTGGAATTTGTTGAGACATTTTTTTTCCAATCTTACTCCGAATTATCAAGAGATATTTCAATATGTTTGATCTTTTTTCAAGTTTCACTGTTCTTAGTAATCATAATGAATTTTCACTATTCCTTTTTTACATCGGTTTTTATTTTCACTGAGGCTTTACACATCTGATTTATAAGTTTTGTTAAAAAATCACTAAATCAAAGGCTCACGAACGTTTTTTGCGTTTTTTTTATCGGCAGTTGTTGTTCAACCTCGATGTTTGTGTGTGGCAAAATGCTGGTTTCGTGCCATATAGTCAAAAGGATAAGTCTCCTGGGTGAAATGCAAGATATTCACGGAGAAAAAAGGGCTTAGAACTAAAGCAAATAGGCAAAAATATTTAAAACATCTGAAATAACTTTTTCTCACACCCCTCAGTGATAACAGAGCACTAGATAGTCACTGGAATATTTTTATAACTGTATTCCTTATCTTATTCAGTAAATGAACTCATTTAAACACTGATTATCAATTTTGTCAAAACTATTTACCTCAAAAGTGTCGTTGCTCTTAGTACAATACAAACGCCTAAATGGCTGCTTTCACCCGAATGGTCGCTGGTTGTTTATTTTCAGAGTATTTGTTTCTTCCAATGCAACAGTTATCTGTGAGGAAATTATAATTTATGATATGATATGAGATAATTTTGCAGACCATATATATCAATTTCAAAATACACACACACACAGATATATTTATATATATTCATATATGTATATATATATATATATATGTATATACATATATATATATATATATATGTGTGTGTGTGTGTGTGTGTGTGTGTGCGTGTGCGTCTGGGTGTGGGTATGTGTGTGTGTGTGTGTGTGTGTGTGTGTGTGTGTGTGTGTGTGTGTGTGTGTGTGTGTGTGTGTGTGAGTTAGTGTGCAGTTGCGTAGATCCTAAAATATGTAACACATTCAATTACCAAGAGAGATGAAGATAAATTTGATTCACTTTTCTTGGGATATTAAGCAAAAATACACATGCCTTTTTTCTGCTTTGTGCACTGCAGGTTGTGGAATAATTCTTTGATTTATGAGATTGGAGGATTTTTATGTACAACACTCAAAAAACCAGTGTGAATCTATCCATGTATCAATCTATCTATCTATCTATCTATCTATCTATCTATCTATCTATATATATATATATATATATATATATATATATATATATATATATATATATATATATGCATACATAGGTGTGTTATCATGATTATACTCGATGTTTAATGAGTTCACCTCAGTTATCCTCAAGATCAAAATGGTACAAAATGACACGAAGAAGATGGTATCACGCATATTTTAGTTTTCAGTTAGGATATGTATACCCTAAGTTTTAATTGTTAGAATCATGGCGTTTTGTGTTGATTCAAATATTGAATCGTCGTACCCGTGGAGAATACATTATTATTTCAGCTATTCATCGGCCTGAAATCTCAGTTTTAATGATTGGCTTACATTTGCTCTGAATTGTCTTGATTTTTATTTTACCTTATATTATTTTTTATTCCGTGATGCATCGAATATAATCAATGGAGGTCCTTTTGGTTTTGACCGATAACTAGTCAAGATGCAGTAAATTGACCCAACCGTACAATTATGTTTTCAACTGAGTCTGGTTTCATGTGACCTAGCATCAAAATTCTGGGAATTTCGTGGACGTTATCTACGAGCTGGTGTTCTTTGGTCAGTCAAATATTTCTATGAAGTGAATTGGGAAAAATGGATGGAAATATCTATTTTTGGCAATCTGATAGTAAAATTCCAAAGATTTTTTTCCAGTATTTTTTCCGCCACAAGTCATTCATCTGAAATTCATATTTGTTTGTTTAAGTCTGTATTTTTGTGTTTATTTGTATCTTTGAGTGTGTGTTTTGAATTTTATAACCAAAATCAAAGACAAAAGGGGAAGAAAAATTTAAATCAAAATGACACAACCGGAATTCGAACAGAAGCAATATGAAACAAACGCTAGAAATTCAAAATCTTAGTACCGTCATTTTTTTTTAATTCGTCAGATTATGTTTATTTTTTTTTCTCTAGATTGCTTTTTGCAGTCTAAATAAGCGGTTCTAGAATCAGAATGATTATACATTCTGGTGAATCCAACTCGAAATTACAAAATCTCAGTACATTACAGAATCAATAGGCTAAAACAATCACGGAGAAAAAAGTTTTGTCTGTATTAAATTTGTTGCTGTTATGGGAACATAATTTTAAAATAATATTGTGAACGTATGTCTAAGCGTACGAGCTTGAATAGTTGATGGGGATATGTTCATTTGTGTGCATATTTCTTTCCTCTCTATATATCACTATATGCCTGTGTGTGTCTCTCTGTGCATGTTTTCGAGATTGTGTCAATGAATGAATGTATGTATCTATGTGTGCGTATTGCCATTCTTCCTCTATTAGGTTGCATGTTTATGTGAGCGTGTTTTTATGACGGAGAGCTCAGATCTAAATCTATAGACAATTTGCTAAAGTGAATTGTTGGCATGGTTTGTACTGTATCTGTAATTTGTTTTTCGCTTTTCTTTTTCTTCATTCATTCATTCAAACCATGTAATATATCAAAAGAGTATAAATTAATATTCACAGAAAAGAAAAGAAAATGGAGACATCAATGGAAGACAAGCTTTGCAGAGCTGGGATCAAACTACCAGAAACTGTAAAACTATTCGAAATTATAAATAACATTGTCAGTGATCAACTTGTAATCATCCACGAATATCATTTGCTTTTTTTAAAAAATGCTTTCCGTTTTACATTATCGAATGGTTCTATTTTTAAATCTATCGTTTCAGTGTCATTTATAGAAGGAAAGTCATTTTCTCCGACAAGAAAGAAATATATACATATATATATTAATATATATATATATATATATATATATATATATATATATATATATATATATATATATATATATATATATTACATTTAAAGATTGATCTCACTTCTGTGAGATGTTATTTTAATTGCATCTAATCGTCTATATCCAGTGAGGAAATATATTAAAGAAAAACCATGGAAAATAATTTTGCAGAACAATCTCCATGAAAGGCCAAGCTGCTGGGTAATAGATAGATAGATAGATAGATAGATTCATACATACATACATACATACATACATACATACATACATACATACATACATTTATCGACGAAAAGATATGATTGATAATTGCATTGCATTATATAGAAAGTCTTTTCAAAATGATCTCCCGTCGTTACATGGTAAATGTGTCATTTGAATGAGACAAGACAAATAGAATAAACGGCGGGACACCATTTCAAATGAGATTTTGTATATAATATAATGTGAATTCATAATCATTCCGTCGGATCTTATGTATCTATTCCATAATGAAAAGATAGGTATATAGATAATAACGCTATAAACGATTTTAGATCATGCTTCTGTAAAGACTGCTTTATGTATCTAAGATCTCCGAATGGTATCCATTGCTTCTTTTCAAGTATTATATTTATCACATATGCCTATTTTCCCACAATCAACTGGAATATCCTTTGAAAATTATTAATGCAGATATTAAAATACTGTACATTGAACACAGATGTATTCTAATTAGTCAGGCTCTGTGCCATTCTCACTACAAAAGTCTTGTGAATCATGGGGAAAATCTATAGCCAATCGAAGAGGCTAAAAGACAGTTGTTGCTGTTGATGATGATGTGTATACAAGGAGATAGCGCTTTGATAAATTTGCATGAAGAAGACAAGAGCTAATGTGGAATGCACTGTGTCACAAAGCATTCCGGTTCCTTGAAGAAACAGACTGTCAAGTTTCAGGTATATAGATCTGGTTTTTATGGCATTAATTTGACAAGTTTGGTGCCGTTAATGGCATTCCATCGTTCATAATGTGTACAACCGTGTGGAATGGTGGATCATTTAACAGGGTAATGATCAGGAAAGTGTTTCTACTTAAAAGCCGGAGGGGAATTCTACGAGTGACGGGTGGCTAGATTATGAGATTAGG
>OY735202.1:63151549-63171549 GCA_963457665.1 Thysanoteuthis rhombus
CATCGATACAGCATATGGCTGTCTTACTTTTTGCGCAATACGAGGGGATGGTTTGAGGTGATTTTGGCGTTCTTTCAACATTTAATTTAGTGTTTAGTGGGATAACAGCAATACGTAGATCATGCTGAAGAAATCAGGACAAATAAGAAAATGATTTCAAAAGGGAGAGGAATACAGGGATCGTCAGTATCCAAGGGATTAATGCAAACCTCACAGATAGAATTACTATAAAATGAATGATGTAAACGCATTCCTAGATGTTTCACAACAGAAATGCTTCGGGATGAGGAAAGAAGAGGTTTTTGTGTAGCAAGGAATAGAGTATTCATTGCCCAATCCTCGTAACATGCATTATCCATCCGATAATATAAGCTCAAACTTTTTTTAAATAAACAAGCATAGCATCCAAAGCTGTAATTCAAGACGATAAGAAAATGTGTATGTGGTTGAAGATATACGGAAATAAGGAGCACAAAGCTTTATCTTGGATGATGTTTTAGAATAAACATACTGTTGAAGTTTGCATATTGTAAAGGAATCTGTATCGAAAAAAGTTACATAAGACAGGCAAGTATATAATTTGACGGGATGTGTTCGCATGATTCGTAAGGAAATATACATACATATCATAATCTATTACTAGAAAAGAATTAAATGTTGCATAAAAAGTAATGATTCAAAGTAATACAGTCTACAGAAATAAAGCCATGTAATGTCCTGGAAGGTTGAAAAATCGCAATTGTAACGCTTTTATTTAAAAGAGAAATCCAGATGACTTCAACAACTATACACCTATGACCCTAACCAACTGCATATGCAAACATTTCATTAAAATCAACCTTATTAGGAAAACACGATATGAACCATGGTAACAGCCTAGCTTTAGAAAGAGCTATCTGACCATCGACTACTTCTATTCAATGAATCAGCCGGAAGAGAAAATTGCATAATATAAGATATTGCCTGCTGTAGCATTTATCGACTTCAAAACGACTCAGTGGAAATCCCTGGAGATATGATGGCCATCATTCGACAAAGTGTGGATTTGTATTCGTCAGATTGCGGCAACATATAAACAGCCACGGCAACTCCTTCGTCAGGCCACATAAAGATATGGAGCCCTTCAAGTTGAAAAAAATGGATGAAACAAGGTGATACCAACTCATTGAAAATCTCGAAAGCCTGCCTCAACATAAACTTCAGATACCTACATCATGTAAATAAAGGAATCAATTTAAACAGTAAATATCTGAATAAGAAAAATCGGTCATCAAGGTGGTTGAAGTTCTTGGAGGAAATTTCGAGGAGACTAAAATGCCTTTGCCTTGGAATAAATTTCTGGTTCATTTATGTATAATGATACTTTCTGGTATACCATCATATAGCTCTTTCAAGTTTAGCAGGGGGTGTAGGAATTTGTTTCTGATTTTACCTTGACAACAGGCCAGGGTATTAGGTACTAAGAAAAAGTAGATCAATATCCAACCAAAAGATATAGTCTTTACTTCTTTTCCGGAATGGCCATTCTTTTATCAACAAAAGTCAAATTACATCGGTTTCGGATGAAACTATGCAGGCATGTTTTTAAAAGTTTCTAATACGCATCCCAATATTCTTATATGTATGAAAAAGAGCGACAAAGGAGAGAGAGAGAAAGAGAGAGAGAGAGAGAGAGAGAGAGAGTGAGTGTGTGTGTGAATGAAATTTATATATATATATATATATATATATATATATCGTTTTCTGTCCAGAATCGCTACCCCTTTTGGGGAGTATTCAAACGGTATGGTTTGCCTGTGGCTGTATCAGAAGTCGTGAGCAATCCAGAGCTGGTTGTTGCAAAGGTAGCTATAGAGTTTCAACTTGAAAGAGAATCAAACAATATGGCTGTGGGCAACTATGAGCACAATACATGCGGATAATGCAAATGTCTTCAATTTCCAGACACATATATTCCAGATAAAAGTCTGCTTGTAGCTTGAAGCAGATATATCAGATATTCTGGCAAGGCATATGACTGCTGGTTTTGAATGTCTGTTATCACTCAAAAAATTGACCCGATGGAGTAGCAGGTCAATGTCCTGAAGATTAAAAAAATGGGTGCTGACCTGTTAAGTCTCAAAAGACCCTGTAAGAGATTTGAATGCCTTTTTCTACAAGGCATGGCTATTGCATTGCTGATTATTGATTTGGGGACCATGCCATTAAGTTCGTCAGCCATTACAGAATATCACTGGTATTCTCTCGATAAGTATCAGGGTGTTTGCTTGATTTCTTTTCCCTTTTCCCAATTCTAATTTTCCAAAAAATAGGGTTGGCTATAACATAAGGAAGATCTATGCATTAGATAGTACATTTGATGAACACGGAATTTGTATCGCTACAGGAGTCCACTAAATGATGATATTTACAAAGAGGATCAAATAACCAAATAAAAGAAGCTACAACAATACTCACATAATACATCCTTACAATTTAACACTAACAAATCCGACTGCATACCATTCATAGCCACTTTTCACATTGCATTCTCACATCTGTAACATATATTTAATAATAGATGGAATATAAATACACAAAACAGGAGTCAAACTAATAATCCAGAAACCATATGTCATCGCCAAACGCAGACCCCCAAACCATTTATATTATGATTAGCAGTGACACAATAATAAATAAAAGTTTCACATAATATCACCCCCTATGACTGCCAAATCCCCCAATACTGAAGCAAAAGGAATACCCTTGGTTTCAGCCTACTTAAGCACATCGTCTTTTACTAGTTTTATCACTAACAAGACTAACATCTTCCCAAATTCTAATTGTAGGAGTAAGAATGCCATGAAGAAAAATATAGTCTAAACTCACAACCATGGCTTCACACTAATCCTTTTTTTTTTTTTGCTTCTTATTTTTGCTTCCAAAGTGAAACATCTTATCGCAAATCTTTTTCCTACGGAAACCTTTCAACCACTAAGAGATACATGCTTGCTATGTATTAATGTTATATATTATATATTTTCATTCCTGTGTTCGTTTTGTTCCGTATTGTTCACTTGAATAGATTAGATAGAGAGAGAGACGGAAAAAAAGAATGAGAGAGAGCGACAGAGATTTCATAAAATATTCATCTGTGTTATAATATATATATATATATATATATATATATATATATATATATATATATATATATATATGGAGAGAGGGGCATAGAGAGAAAGAGAGAGAAAGAGAAAGAGAGATAAGTTGTATTTCATACATACATATGTAGCGTACGTCTGCATATCATTGTGAACTTTTCCCTTCATTCTCTTTATAGTTTTCTGTCCATCCAAATCGGTGTTTTTCGAATATGGCCACTGCATCTCCTATAGTCAAACCAAAGAACACACGAGAGTTCACATGACGCTGACTCACCAGGGGGATAAATGATCCCATAAATAATATTTCAGAAATGAAATTGTGTTCAGTTATGGAAGAATAACGCTCAAGAGATAGCAGTCTTTCATCCCGTCCCTTCAATCACCTGACTTCAGCTTTCATGGTAAGCAACGAGCACAAATATACGATGCACTATCTTGGAATAAGTGCAATGCATCAGAATTTGGCTGGACGAACACACATATTATCACAACTTAGACAGGACCTGATGGTGTAATTTGATAAGGGGTTTAGATAAGTATACTTTTTTAAATAGGGCCTAAATTCAAAATTACTTCAATGATTAGATAATGCACTTATTATATGAGGCATGTTCGAAAGGAATCCAGCAATTTTGAACTTTTCAAATACCTGCATGCTTTGATGTGACTGATAACGATTCCAATGATACTTATCTGTGAATATTCTCCCATGGGGAATTTTATGTGGCAGTGATTCGTCATTGAATGAGTATTCAAATTGTGCTACTCTCGTATTTTATGACTGAAAAGTGATTTTTCAAGCCTCATGCTGGTTACTCTTTTGCATATAACTGCATCTTCTAGGTCTTACTCCAGCCTGGCCCTTTACAAGTTCTTGCTCTTAGCTGTTGAATGTGAAAAGCTCTCAGACTACGAACTACATCAAGGTAAACGCAACAGGGTAAGTCATGTAGATATCAGGGGAGGATTTCAGCAGATTCCTGATTCTTTTTTAATTCGAAATTAATAGGGCATTATTTTAAGACAAGATGCATGGATAACAATGAAGGACTCAGCTTCGTGTTTTACAGTCTGGTACTTTTTCACCAAATTCGGTGTTTTTTCCCCCAAGTCTGAACTGTTACACACGATTTGTTTATTCTCCTTATAGAGTTGAAGTGAGCAAACAAATTTATATAAGAATGAGTCATCTGTGTCAACTGTGGGTAGAAATGGAGATGGTTTGTCTACTAAGTATTTGCAAAAGTGGAGAAATTCAATCAGAAAAAAAAATACTAGAAATTAATCAGTTAAAGTGGGGAAAGTATCAAAGAATTATACGAAGAAGAAGTATAGGAACAGTAAATGAAGTAAGAAACTGCAAAAACAGAAGAGAAAATTACTGGAAACAAAAAAGGTTACACAAAAATAAATATCAAAGTAAAACAAAAAAGAAGAAAAACTTGGAATGATCGTATAATCAAGAAAGAAATAGCATTAATATAATTGAAAATGATGAAAAAAACAGATTGTATAAAATTGATGATTTCAGAGAAGAAGAATTCCGTAGAAGATAACGGGAACTGCATAAATAAGACAAATCAACGATTGATCAAGGATAGAAGCTTGAAGTATACGGACGTAATCTCAATGAAAAGCAAAAGATATATTAGTTAAATGTAAAATAAGACATATTACGGAAAGTGAGAGCAGCTGGCGATTTATTGAAATATATGGGCCAGAAAGAAATGGTTCACGTGGAAGAAAATTGCCATATCTCCGTGCAAGATTCAAATGCGTTGTCTGATTAAAAATGGTTTCTTTGATTAGCAATTTGGTTTCAGTAAAGATTTCCATCTTCCATCGTATGATTCTCAAGTGGTCTTTCATGGTTTCTTTTGAAATGAATGAGTAATAGTCAAGTAAGATTGAAATCAGCGTAAAAGTATAAGTCTTTAAGGAGGCCATGCTGAGAATGACGATGGGAAGTATTGGAAATGACAACGGGGAACAAATCCAAAACTTGATATAAATGAAAATAGATAATAAAAGAAAGTTAATCAAAGGATTATTGAACAAAACTAATAAAGGACAGGAAAGGTGGGGGCAAATATTAAGAAAGATTGGGAGGTAACAAAAGGAAAGGAGTGAAAAGAAAACGAAAGAAAAAAATGGTGAATAGATTTGTTGATAGGATTCCAACCTAATAATGGAAAGCAACAGATTTTTTTTTAAATATTGTCAGTTTTATTCGAAATTCACCTAAAAACCTTAAACATCATTCAGTTGATATCAAGGATTGAAATTCATGTAATAACTGTCAAACTATATATGAAATAATCCAAGAAAAATTGAAAGAAATCTGAGTTGACCTATATATATTTATATATATATATATATATATATATATATATATATATATATATATATATATATATATATATATATATATATATATCAAGAATGATGAATTTTATGGTATGAAACGATTTTTTTTATTATGTACGGATACTTATTGCCATAACTGTTGAATGGAATTGATCACAAAGAAAAAAACAAAACAAAATCTACTGAGACTATTGAATTTTAAGTGGCAGAAAATGAATGAGGTAGGTTTATTCAAGTACAAAATTGTGAAGGGGGAATAAATGGAAGGCACAGAACATATAAAATCTTATATGATGCAAATATCGTTCGAATTATATGAAACAGTAGAATATTTCAATCATAAAGAGACTAATAAAATTCTGTCATCCGACACAATTAAATCAGTTGATATAACCAAAAATACTGCCAATGCAATAAAGGCAGATACAAGGAAGGAGATTCGGAAAAATATAACGGAAATGAAATTTCGTATGATATTGAAGAAAGTAGAAGACATTCGAGAGAAGCAGAGATGCCTGCGGCCCCATCTTTATTGAAGCGTGTGGAAAATTATCCTAATAATCCGAGATTGAATTCAACAGCAACAAAACCGAAACTTGCAATCATTTCCAATTTGAAAAGAAGATTATTTTAGGAAAATACAAGCGAGAAAGATTCAAGTAACGTTCACACTCAGGCACAGGTGTACATCATTTAATCAATTTGATGAAATCGACTGTAAAACACATCTGCACATTTCCTACTACGGTCAATAAATTGGCATGATCGCATGGCTGGGTATGATTAGCATGCGCTCGCGTTTTGCAACAGGCAACAAAGTAGAATCGAATGTACCTACATCATTAGTTTTCTCGATCATTGATAATTCAAGTTACGTACTTTTTCCTTATTCATAAATTGGTTTGTATATTGTCTCCGTTTGCGTCATGGTTAGGCAGTACTTAATACTGTGTTGTCATTTCAGTACACCAAAATGAGTGTGTTTGCCGTTTAGAAATCATTAATTGGAAGAAAATGTAGAGATTAGAAGAAATAAATCTAATGAGTGGAAATGTAGTGTGTTAGAAAATATACATAGTGAACAGGGAAGGCTTGAAACGTTCATTTGCAAAGGTGAATACTTAGTTTATGCCTCATGAAGTTCCAACAGTCTGAAAAAAACAGTAATCAAAATTTGTTATTATTACCGACTGAATAACACTGTGAGATAAGACCATTTTTTCATCACAAAAAGTAACTCGGAGGATCTTACTATCGATATACATTTTAAATGATTGTTCGATCGATATTCATCGGAAAGAGATATATAAACTTTTTTTCTTAGGGGTTACTGTATCTCCATGTTCTAAATGTTTTGGCAGCTGTCGAAAAAATGCAGGCTCTGAAGAAAAAGAAAAACTTTTTTTTGTTTTTTTACGCGAACGCCACCACTGATGTTATCTATTTCGTCACTGTTTGGACCAGGAATTAGCTGGTTTGGATTGCAGCTAAGGCCAGTAAATGTTGCATGGAATATTTAACATGTGCTATGAGCTAATATGCTCGTTTTTAACTATTTTAGTAACGTTCGTACTTCTTATATCATCAGAAATAGTCAGCAGGCTACTCTCAGAAACTGTTGCAAATGTTGCGATTTTAGTCTTATGTGTGCTAACAGTATTTGGGATCCATGGATTTTTTTGCCTGTTCAGGAGAGGTTAGTTAACTTGTCTTGCGATCCCCCCATTGATGCAACGTAAAGTTTCTTTCTTATCCATTCCTGTGGAACTGGGTCAGACTTAGTTGAATGCAATATTCAATTACTTCATTGCTATCGACTTATCTTCGGTTTTTGTTCATAACCTGATCATATTATAAAGTAACATTGAATTTGCTTGTATGTTACAATCATATTAAATCATTTACCGAAAATGTTTTGTGAGATCTCTGTAATGTATGTTGACATGAAATTTCGTTGCAAGAATCTTTTTTTTTACTATCTTCAGGGGTATATTACACCTGTTGCTTGGGTTCACGCAACACTTCATTATTTTTGTATAAAGTCGATTATATACGTTGAAAAATTAAAAAAAATAGTTCCAACGATAATTTATGAAAACAAATACTGGTTTACACATCTTACTCTCTTTTCTGCTTTGACTCAAAAAATTTTCATTTTGGAATTTTTCATGGTCCCTGGACCCGAACCAAACGAATCTATGCTCTAATATCTAATATCTACAACTCGGCAGAATCTATCGTGGGAAAATATTGTTTCCCGTCTTGGCTTATATTATATTGATCAGCTATAAGGAATTGCTTGAAAAATTTGGCAAAGTATCACTGCATAATGCTTCCGTGTGAATTATGTTAGTTTGAATGGCGTTTTGTTGGGCAATTACCTATAGTTGCAGATGTCACGTGGCGAACGATTATGGAACGAGGATTGGATGTTCTGCCATATGCTGTGTATTTCCAGACCTCTCCTCCTTGGACAACACTTGCTTTGTTCCATGTAACATAACATGTTTGGTCAGTCGTTCCAACAGTTAGAAAAACGCAAGAATGGAATACACGATTGCACGAATTGTGGAAATGTAATCATTCAAGTGAAATCTATAGCGGAGTAGAAATTGATAAATATAAACCTTCGCTTGAAAAAGGAATACCTTCTTCATGTAGATTTATCGATTTTCTCTGCTGTTCATCTCAACTCAGTCTCCTTCTATCTTGCATTAATTCATTTCTTCGAAGAAAATATGGACGGTGAAATAAGGAATTCTTCAACATGTGCATAATCGTCTTACTCCTAGATTCTTCCGAAGATAATCGATTCCAAAAGGATTCGTGCATTGACAGTGATTCCCAGCTGGGGATTTCGAGTCGAATGTAACAGCCAATTTATGAGGAAATAAAACCATATTTGCCTATCTTGTTTTCCCCTGGAGGGTCTTATCTGAAAGCTGCCAAGGCTATTTTAGCACGTACACATCCTTGATATTGAAGTCAGGAAGATTATTCCGAAACTTTTTTTTCTAGCGCTTCGGGATGTTCTTGCTTTGGCAAGAGGACTTATCTCTTCCTCTTGAAACTACTAACAGTGAAATTCATTCCCTGGATCAAGTTTTCCGCAAGACATCTCGAATACGTATTTTTTTTAAATGACTGATTCGTTTTTCCTCAAATTTGGAAAAATCCACAGATTTCATCCGATTTATGTTCATACGCAATGATTTCTAACAGGGAAGTTTCCAAGAACCATCTTCAATGCTTGATTTAACTACCTATAACAAGTGAATTTGAAAAAAAAAACGTTAACAGATTCCCCCACCATTGTACATGCTTATTACTATAAGCTTGCTCTACTATGTGAATTGACCATTCGTTTGACTTAAGTAAGTCACGGTGTTTCCAATGTCTATCAAAGATCGACATACCAACCAAGTTTGCTGGTTTCTCATTCCTTTTCGTAGTTTTTTCTGAGCATTTGTCGATTATTTCGTGATTGATGGTTTAATCGATTATAATAATAATAATAATAATAATAATAATAATAATAATAATAATAATGACTATTATTATCATCATCATTCTTTTTCTTCTTCTTCTTCTCCCTCTTCTTCTTATTATTATTATCAATATTATTATTGAAAAATGTTGGTTGTCACTGATGTATTACATTTCCCAGCCCCCATCAATACTTTTACCATCTGCTATAGTTGCTCCCTCTGCAGTTTCTCAGCATTTGCCTCGTAGTTACAGCTAAAGCCCGAGGGACAATAAAACTTCCCAGGTTTCTAGCGTTCATGTTCATTGACCTCACATGTAAGAGAAGCGGTGCCGTTTACATTGTCCAGATCTTCCTCATGTTCACTTTCAAATTCATCTGAATCCCAGCTGACGACTGGACGCTCGTATTTTGAGTACTCTCCTCAGTTTTATTGTGCTAACACTTTGGGTGATATTGTGTACCTAGTTTCAATATTTTCAATTTCAAGCTCCTACGATCAGGTTTTGAACCTGTTTGGCTAGTACTGTATGATACGGTCGTCTTGTTTTAATGGTGATTTCGGTTTGGATGCTTAAGTCCCAGAATAAACTGCGGCTTTTATTTTCCAGGATTCATTTGCTTTATCAAATCCTCGTTATTTTTATCATTTAAAATATACAGTAGTTGCTACTACGACGGATCTCTTCTTTCATTCTTTCTGAGCTAGTTAATCACAGTTAGTAGTTGTCATCTCCTTTCTCCTCCCACATTGTTGGCACACACTTTTTTACTACGTTCAGTTGATATTTTGCTTGACATAGTTTGGTCTGATTCATTTGCTTAAGGCTGCTATGATGGCAGATTCTGTTTCTTTTTTCAGGTTTTCTTTTCGTTGGTTCGTCCATGATTACTTGTGTGCATTATTTTCTATCTATCTCTTTTTCTGTTCCTATATTTCATTTTTGTTGTCTTCGCTATTTCCTCCTTTTCTTATTAGATATTGGTATTTGGTGTACTGTTCCACAAGCTTAACATATCATTTCTTACTTGTACATACATTTATAACCCCGTTTTTTTCCTTTTAAATAAAGTAAATTATGCTGATGAATAATCTACCATCCTATTCCTCCACACATATTGTACCTGTGTCATCTTCCCGCTGCAGTGTCTACTGCATTTTCATGAGTTTGTTTGTTCATTTATCCTCAGTCAATGCAAGAAATGGACCTGCGTATCTAATTATCAATATTGCCCACATGTTTATCCCATTGATAATATACACTTGTGCCTCTTTCGTAAGTAATCAGCGAAGGAATCAAAGTAAAAAGTGACAAATTGAGAGTAAATGGTCCATCTCGGTGAATATTGTTTGCCAAACGTGTGAGCACCGCCAGTTCCAAAACTTAACACTTTTTTCACCATTTAACTTCTTCTTACTCACTGTTCTTCTGCGAAAAGTAACAGTTCTTGCCAGAATTAGCCCCAAACAAAAACTACTCGTTTTCAGTTCTATTCTAACAAATCTATACATGTTAAAGTTGATTTTAAACCGAGGAATCCCCACCGCAAACTACCAAAAATATCGAAAAATTGGAACCAGTGATATCATGAAATAGAGTATTGGAACAAAGAAAAAGGATGCAAAACCTTTAATTTCGATACGAAATGCCCCCGAATAGGAAGGAAGAAATCATCAAAAACAACGGCAAAATTAATTTTTCTCTTCTGCATTCACAAAAGTTAATGAGAAGAAACTATTTTTTTCCTTCGCACCACACCTCAACCATTGATATTTGAATTATATTCATGTTTCTTTGATTCCCCCTGGTGAAATTGTAGGTAGAAAAAAAGAACTGATTGTTTAAAGTAAACGTTGGAAAATAACCAAAGAAAACAAAACCTGCATTTGATTTTTTATACTTTGCCTCGTATACGATAAATGTAGGTAAAACAAGGTCAGAAAAAAGTTATGCATTCCCGAACTACACTGGAAATGGGAATGTTCTTGCTTTCACAGGTGTATAAAACCTTTTTATATATATTACACATCGGATTCACTTATTTCACAGCTTTGAAAGAAAAGAAAACGAGGAATCACTTGCTCCAGAAAAAACTCTATGCAATTAATGACCACCAAACTTCTGATAAGTTTTCAGCGACCTTTTTTCTTTTTTCACGGTCCGTTTCATCACTTAGTTTAGAGGTATGTGCGTGGCTTATCGATGGGAGTTATTTTTCCACCCATACAAAGAATGTCCATCTGTATTTCATTACCTATTATGACCATATGCTCGATTTTTCCATCTAATTTCCATCATTTGATCATTGCTTTTTTTCCTTTTTGATATCCTAATTTTGGCTTTTATTTCATCTTATGACTTTATCCCATTTTATCGTATCAAATCGGAGAACTTGTTTTTATTCACAACATTTCTGTGTGCTTCATGCTCTGATATTTATTTTGAAAAGTTGTTCTTTGCATGGCAGAGATAAAATGTTAGCTTCCTAATATGATCACAAAAAATTGTTCTAGATGATCATTGTTATCAAAACAAGCCATTCTTGAACATTTTACATATTTGAATTGAAAGTTCCGTTAATATAATAATCTTCAGAATTTAAGGTTGTTCATAACAATGAATTTATAACATAACGATGGATAATGGACATGACATTATATCAGATAATGAGATATTCCTCATCATTAATTAACATTAATTAAAAAAGAAAAATGCTAGCAGTATTATTGCAGTTACGAATGATTGTCATATGGCTATTCCAAAGTGATTGCACTAGATGGTTTCCCTTGTACTTCAGCCTCGTTGGACTATCTATATATATATATATATATATATATATATATATATATATATATATATATATATATATATATATATATATATATATATATATATATATATATATATATATATATAATACCATCTATGAGTAATTTCCAGAATTTTCTGAATCATGGGGAAATAATATGCTTTTCATTTGAGATGTCATCAAGGATTAAATCCAGCATAATGTCTCACTAATATCCTCAAAGTATAGTACTGACAAACAAACCAAAAATTATTCAATACATTAATGAAATGTAATGCAATATCTAAATTTATACATGCAAGTGCACCCATTTTCGCGCTCTGTACATTTGAATACACATTTGCCCCTTTCTGTGTACATCTATCTATATTTCTGTTTATTTGTACGTTTCTTCAAAGCCATTTCCTACTTGAATGACTGTAATTACGTTACCACTCATATTTCAAATGCAAATATACTGGATATTCGCAAGAAGAATGTAATTTACACGGTAAGACTTTGCATGTAACATTCCTCATTCAATATGTAAGACATTTTGCTGAATATGCATATTCCAACGTTGAACAACGACTGTCCAATTGTCTGTGGAGAAGGCATCAATTTGGGTAATTCTGTTTCGCATGGAAATCGAAAGACAGAAATTGCATGAAGACTAGGAAGTTTGAACGAGTGTGTCGATAATGGATTCTTTAAACCGATGAAATGTTATTATTCAATATATATATATATATATATATATATATATATATATATGTATGTATGTATGTATGTATATATACACACTCACATCCATGATCACACACACACACACACACATATGTATATAATTATGTGTGTGTGCATGTGTGCGTGATACAGTAAATCTTGAAAGTTGTGTAATATTACCAGAATATTCTAGTGATTTTATGAGGTAAACAGTTTTGTTAGGAATGAGATCCCTAAAATCTGTAAAAACTTCATTGAATTGCTATAAATAAAGAGCGTTGATTTGATTAAATCACTTAAATACAGACACAAGTTTCACAAAACACCTTTCTTTATTCCCCCCGAATTAAATACACAGTTGACAAAAATGCTATTTCAGTGCAACAGCGGTGTCAGAATCAGGTTCAGTTAACTATGTCATACTTAGATTTGCAATTCAAATTAGCCTTGAGGTACTTACAGTGAATGATTTTGCAAAGCTTCGTTCTTTTGCTGTTTCATTTGAAAACCAAACTGACCACCAGGAGAAGACATACTTGACATGTAAAAAGACGGACATATCTACGTAAACATCGTGAATCTTGTTGATGGCATCATCTAAACTGAGCAATGCCAAAAGTAAGCCACTTTCAACCGACAAATCTTTTCATGTCACTAATATAACGTCGACCCCGTGGATGGCATGTTGGGCTTGTCGTGATCCGGTCCCATCGTCAGTTGCTTTGGTACGATGAGCCCTGAAACATTGTTAGTATAATTGCAATAAGACCAACCAACATGAATGCATCAATCTAATGCTCCATCTTGGGAGCAGATTCAGTTACAAGCTTAGAAAAAAGAGGCCTCGAAATACAAAAATTGCTCAGATAATTTCAATAAACCATCGATTATGATGATTATGTTATGTATGACTGTATGTCTAAAGAGTAAAAAAAACTGTTTGACCAAATATTTCTTTTGAGTAGGTCACACAGCAAACTTTCTGCCAAAAAACAGCATTACTTTTTCATCTTGTGATTTAGTCCACTCATTTTCATAAATCCAAACCTGAATCACAATGCATTAACTTCTAAAAATCAGCATGAACAAATCGTCTTGTTGATTATGCCAAAGATTGATATAGTGATTTCATATATATTCGTTCTCGAAGGGCATTCAATGCAAATAGGGGGAGAAAGGATTATGATTCGTCTGTTAACAGGGAACAAAACGTCTTCAAATATAATGTGAATCGTGCATCACTTCCAGTAAAATAACGAATAAACAGTAATACCCGATAGTTACATATATCACATGACCATTAAAAAAGGTTTGATGTAAATTGTATTCGATGGGCTTGAAACTGTACTTGAGTAGAGTATATATATATAGATATCACAAAATTTATCAAATCAACCTAAACATGCACGGACACACACGTAGACACACACACACACATATACATACATATATATATATATATATATATATATATATATATATATATATATATATATATAGATAGATAGATAGATAGATAGATAGATAGATAGATAGATAGATAGATTGATAGATAGTTGGATATATATATATATATATTTATATATATATATATATATATATATATATATATATACATATATATATATATATAAATACATATATATATATATATATATATATATATATATATATATATATATATCATGGAAGCAAAAGAGTATGACAACATTCAGTGATATCCATATATACATAAACAAACATGCATGTAAAAACACAAATACACAAAGAACCTGGGAAAATATTGAATCATAAATCAACAAAAAAACAAAATTCATGAATTACAAACCAAAGAAGAAGAAAAAATCATTTCTGAATTTTCAATAGGAAAAACTCTCGATTTGAAATGGAATTCATTAGAGACACTTTCTCTTATCATTTTCCCCGGTGAATCATTGGAAACCGATCATATGATAAACCACATGGGATGCAATGAGTGTTTGAATGCTACAGCATATTTGCTGTGTTGTATTTATTCGAAATTGGATTTTTAAAAGAAGTATCAATAATCTAGTGGCTTTTCATTTTGATACATTTTCCTGTCAATCATAAAACTAAAATTATTTCTGAGGACTGAGTTAAATAATTGCTAGGTGTTTCATACAGGTGTTTTTTTTTTATAGAAAAAACAACTTTTGAGCCAGGTCCACAAAGGGTTTTATACTTCATTCAGATGTAATTTGAATGTTGATCTTTTCAATACTCACTGGAATATAAGACAACAATTTTAAAATTATGGAAAGTAAGAACAATACTGGATTGAGCTACTTATTTATCCCTCAAAAAATTGTCTCGAACTCAAGCCGATTGAATCATGTACTCACAAAACATTATTATATTCATCATTTAATACAATGGAACATAACAGGATAATGATTTTGCAGACAAGCTTAATTTGGGCAAATCGAATATATTAATTCGAAAGCTAATTTCAATGAAGTGTCACTCAAGTGTACTCGTTGGTAATGTATGTGTTATTTTTTCCGATTATTATAAGCGAGCATTGTTAAAGTGATGTTACAAAAACACACCGAATGGGGAGTTGGGTAAAAAAAATATATCAGAAATATGACAATAGTAAATCAGACTGTCGCTCTACTCTGACGTATTTCAACAACAGAGAAAAACTGTACTGTATATTACCAATTGAAGTTCTGACGCCAGACTACATGGTTCCGCAAAAGCAGAACTGCCGCTCAAAAAACACAACTTTGTTTTACAGCAAAGTAAATAGATTTCGTGTGACGTTGGATTTCATTGGTTTTTCGTATCCATTGGTCTCATACAAAGTCGCATGTACTTTTTTGAAGCTACACTGCAAATGCATTGCAGACCCATTGCATAAATCATCGGATATCACTTGCATTGATGTATAGAGGTCAATGAACTTTGGATGTGTATCAAAACATGTAATTGTTTTAAAAAGTCTGCTTCTAGAGATGATAAGAATTGCAAAAAGTATGATTGCAGCCTCTGATGGTTGCAATATTCATGTATTCTTTTCTGGGTATTCGATTTATGATAGGTTCTGTTTGAATATTGTGAAACCAGGGGAACCAGTATGCCGAATATTTCTTGACTCCAGATCTTCCCCCATACTTGTGCTGTCTTGTGATCTATGTGAGTTTCAGCATGAATTTGCCATGTGCACATTGCATACTTCTCTGTTTCAGGATCCGTCTATCGGTTAGGTTACATGTTTCAACCCAATAGGGGACCATCTAGATAATGCAATAGTTTGACTAATTGGATGTGTCAATCAATTTGCTGCACGGAATCAACGTGAATATTATTCAAATTGGTAGAAAAAGTTTTGGGTTTCCATCAGAAAACCTTGCTATGTTAGAACAACGTCGATGACGAAGAGTTTTCCCAATTGTTGTATATTTTTGTAGCATTTCATGGCCTCTCATTAAGTTGATTTATCTCACGAAAATATGTTTTTAAAGAACTCACATTGAAGCTGGGCAGCTTGTTTAAAAATCCTTTTCAAGGAGATACCATCAAAAAGTTGACATTGATTTAGGAGTTGTTTGGATACTTAACGTCAGCAGTAGAGAATCCTACTGAGATATCTTGGTACAATAGATTGAAAACACCATTTCCTTGCATAGAATAAAATGAATTCAGAATCTCATTGGGAGATGATTACAATCTGCCAAGTGATTATGCTCATCTATTCATGAATACTCATCTCTGGGGGATGTTTTTTGAGCGTTAGTTGTGGAATAAAATACTACAGTGCTGAAAAGAGGGGATATGGTTGGTTTGTCGCCAATTTGGTTCCAACATTATGGAAACTGTGGGGATCTACACAAATTTCTCTAGTAATCATGATTATCATAAGAGGTACCGATAAATAACCTTTCCACGAAGTCAAATTACAATATTCATGTCTGTAATGATAAAGGGAATCAAGTGTGTGCAAACACATTTGTTCTGAATTCCCTTATTTAAGACATCATGAAAAATCTTTATATTCTGAGAGACATTTCATGACAGGTCTTACTAGTTGCTGGATTGTCAGCAGTAAGGCGTATCTGTTAATCGACTCATGAGATAGATTGATTCATATCTTTCAATAGACATAACTGCAAAGCGAATAAAATGTAACTCAGCCGGAATTTGAACGTGGTATCAGATTTATATGGCCAGTTGTTTATGGAAGCACAAATAAATTTTTAGTTGCCATATGGGGTCAAACGGCCAAGGTTGCAATTATCCATTTTAACTAAGATTAGCTGCACTCAATGATATGTGAGTGATGCTATAATAGAAAAAAAAAATTCCCCCAAATCGTATGAACTTAGTTTCACAATAGAATCTGAATATACAGATTAAGTTCTATACCTAGCTCTAATTAACATCCCTCAGTGTTATGAATATCGTACAAGATTTAGTTGTAACATCAGTCTTTATAATAGTAGACATCATTTACTGATTATACTATTGTGCTTTCAACTACTGGAAAAATCCTAAAATTTCATTTGGAATTTTCGAATGCATGTATCAGATTTGTAGGAAAACAGATCATTTCTAACACTAAAACAGGGAACATTATACTTACAAGTACTGTGATAAAATGTAATGTCGGGTTTCATCTCATCTGTCACCAAATTGATGAGTCAGAATCACGGTAATCTCAGAAAAAATTCTTAAAAGACTCAAATATTGATTTGCTTCATAGTATTTTACCGTATATGGATTTGAAAAACACAGAGAAACGTACACACACACACACACACACACACACACACACATATATATATATATATATATATATATATGTATGTATGTATGTATGTATGTATGTATGAACATAAATTGGGTTATAATGTGCATAAACTTATATGAGATGATTTTTCATCACTAGGTTATTCTGGTATCACTTGCAGTAACCAAGTTAATAGATTGAACTATTAATGAAAATAGATTCAATGCATTGTGTATTCCACTGCAATTTTATTTGAATGGTTTCTATGAAATATAAAGGCAATGCATGATCATTTGTTTGGATCATACGTATCCATCTCTCTCTTTCTCTGTCTCTCTCTATCTCTCTTTCTCTCTCTCTCTCCCTATGTATATACGTATGGATAGAAAGAGAAAACTATTAAAGGGGGTAGATGGGCGTATGTGTGCCGCTGTACATAAGTGTGTATGTTTGTGTGTGTAAGTGCGTGTGAATGTGTGTGTTCTTGCCTGCCTTCACCGGGGGTATTGATCTTTTTTTTTTTCTGTTCGTGCGGTCATCTCTTATATCACTTTTGTATTCATGGAAGACTATCTATGAATTTTACATGAGGATATTTCCTATAATAGAGTCAAACATGTAAATATCATGTGCAAGAACGATGTATATTCCATGAGAGATGAAATTTCAAATTGGACCTGTTTTGCACTGCGTAAAATATCTCTCAAAATTATGGACGACCGTCATGATATCAGTAAATAATAAGGTGAATAAAAAAAATGTATCGGTTCATTCTAATTGGATAGTGATTTGTTGCGAAAATAACATCAATAGTATGTGCTATTTTTAATGATCCTGTTCATTGAGGGTCCTTATCAAATACGTTTTGATTGCTCAATTTTCCATTACGATGCATATTGAAGCCTAACTATTGAAAAAATTCAAAAGCCTTATTCATATTTTCATGTTTTCTAGTAAAAAGAATAGTTTTTTTTTTTTTTTAAAGTCATTGGTATAATTAAGGTGTATCCCTTGTTTTGTAAGAGGCTTTGATAATTTGTATTCTACTGCAAAATTACTTATTACTAAATTTACACAAAAAGGACTGGTAGACGATCGGGTGGTCTAATAGTTGAGTTCACCTCGTCTCTTTCAGGGTTAGTTTATGAATAAGGATTTTCATATTCATTTCTTTTTGATAGATTAGCGTATTTTTCGACTAAAACGATCACCTTTAATGTACCTTCAAGTTGCTATATTTATAATTTTCCCATTCATAGACATTAGCTCAGTCATAAGCTTCTACAGTTTACAGCCATTTCATGCCAATGCTTCGTTGTACTATTCTGACCAAGTTACTATCTACTACGCCCTCAACATAATCCCAAATTTTATTTGAAACTGGGTAGCACTTTTTTTTCATCAAATTTATGCCGTAGATCATGTTATGATAAACAACGTTGAAAAAAAAATACTTATTCACTGCAGCAGTGAATTATCTTTGACCAAGGATGTATAGTAAATTACATCAACTAACGATTCAAGTAATCGTGATAAAAGTAACCATGACTAAAATTCGTGAATACTAATGAGGAATTCTTAAGTGTTGACTCTAACTTCAATATTACGACTACAAATAGTGTAAATGTAAGAATAAACTCCAAATATTGCACTAACCAATCAGGGATATCGGAAGAAAAAGTATGGTTGGAATTTAAATCATGCCAAATATAAAGCCATCGATCATAAATGGTATCCCAGTTGTTATTGGACAGATGATCGAAAGAAAAAGATGTAAATTTGATCTGCACTTGCTTTTAATGGTCACACATCTACAGTCTGAATAGTAACAAAGAGAAGCAACTAATACTAGAATTTAAGAGTCAATAATGGGAATGAATTCTATGGAGATTCTTTCAACTCTTTTTCTGAGTTGCTATCATTGAACGAAATTCTGACTTTAGCTCAAATGCCAAAGTACGAGTCTGATGAATCAAAAGGTTTACCATAAATGCTTCTTTGAATTGTCTTGTGCTAATATGCAAACCGAAAATGATAAATTTTGTTTGCCGGGATTATTGATAAAAATTACAATTGTCAGATGTCATGACCGGTTAGGCACCAAAGAACATCATTCAATGTGATTATTTGCACTAAATGATGAAAGTATTGTAAACAGGTTTGAAATGAGACAAAACGTATCATTTTTTTCCATGCATAATCCAGCAATTGATGCTTCGCTATTAAATATACGTATCTGGTTTGGAAAATGACATTCATTAGACTGACCAAACTAAATTTATAACACGTCACGCATATGAATATATACAAACATATATAAACGCAACACACTCTCGCGCATACACACACAGAGACACAGACACAGAGACACACAGACACAGACAGACAGACAGACACACACACACACACACACACACATATCCACAAAAATGGTATTGCTATTCTCGGATGGCAGAAAGATAGGTTTGATTCACAAGAGTTTTTTGCGAGAAGAAAATCAGATCTGATCTTCACAGTCAAGGATTAACTGCACAGAATATAGTGAAATGACCTCACCGAAGCTAAATTCTCTCAAAGGTTTTAATTTTTCAACTACATTTGTTTCAACAATGTTATCTTTACATAACCTGTGTCAGTGGCATAGCGAACAAGTTGAATTATTTATATCTATTTTTAAATTTCTATCACAAGATAACAGTAGTATGATCAATCTCCTCCCCCACGTCATGTGTTG
>OY735202.1:63176549-63204049 GCA_963457665.1 Thysanoteuthis rhombus
TGTGTGTGTGTGTGAGCGTCCGTATATATATATATATATATATATATATATATATATATATATATATATATATATATATATATATATATATATATATATATATATATATATATAAATATATATATATATATATATATATTTAAAGAACAAATACTTGAATTATAAAGTTTGGTTGGTTATTTGTCTGGTTAGAGCCCTGAAGATGTATTGGAATTGCCAATATGGAGTACATTAACAGAGGTGATGAAATAATATAAGGGTTATATATCATGATTGTCTGTTGTCCTAACAACAGAGAATGTGTTAGAACTCTTATAGGCAGTTTTGTTACAGATGTGCCGAGTGATTGAGATATAGTGATTTTCCGAGAGTGTGAGTGGGTTCAGGGAAGAGAATGGTGATTTAAACCCATACCCTAACTTTCTTTTCTTTTCAGATGTAGTCCATAGAGACAACAAGAAATTGGAGGCAAAGATACTAATCATGTACGAATGCAAAATATCGATATCTCATTTTCTAATCCTCGCAATACACTTAGTGTGCAATCACACGCCCACAAACAAGCACAGACACACACTTACATACACAAACGCTCATAACTACGTGGATACGCGGTGAAGGTTTTGAAGTAAAAGCTACTGCAACGAAATCAAAATTGATCAAAATTCAAATTTTGCCAAATGGCAGTCCTAGATTCGTAACATTCGGCGGAGAATCTTTCCAATATTTGAAGAAAAGAACCAATTCACTTTAATTTTGCTTTGAATTGAGTCAAGTTTATCTTTTCAGACTACACTTATTCATAACAATATCAATAATTATGTTTTTAGTTCTGCTTTAATTTTTAATTTAAGAGTCTTCTCCTATCGGAAATCAATCATCTAACAAATTAGCTTTCTGCTCCATAATGCCAATCTCTGGATGAACCCTCTCTCATCCCAGTATATATATATATATATATATATATATATATATATATATATATATATATATATATATATTATGAATGTGTAACTGCATTGCTTGACGTGAATGTGCGCGCGCGCGCGTGTGTGTGTGTGTGTGTGTGTGTGCGTGTGTGTGAGTATTCACGGAAGGAAAAGAGTACTTCCAGAGAGTGGACTATGCATATCCAATCATCGTCTATCACAGTTTCAATGGCCAATGTTGAGCGCTGTCTGTTCTCTCAAACTAACAAGGCAATCCAATTAATCCTCTGGATCATTCGTCAAGTGTCTTCTCAGATTCTTTGACAATATTTACATCTTGAAACTTTTTCCTGCTTTTCTCCAACTCCCTCAGTTTTCAATACATTTGCCTACGATATTTAATATATCAATTTGCTTTGTTTTCGCTGAAGAGAAACTGCTATTCATATCCAAGAAGCTAAACCAAATTGAGTTTCTATACCGGTTTAAATCAATTTATGCAAAAAAAACATAGACAAGTGTATTATCCCACGTAGGAATAAAAATAGTCGGAGCAGCGAGAATGTATCAAATTATTGGTGATCAATCATTTGGGTTTTCAAATCAGCTCTCCAATAAAGAAAGCATTACTGCTTTCGAATCTATTGAATCGAAAGGGCTTGTTTAGTGACAGTCTACCATCCCTGAGCCATACATTATTTCAAAAATTTAATGCTCCACCACTAATTTATAACTTGAACTGTGCAGTCAAGATTGGAGCATCTAGACGTGTTTATCAATTCTATAACTTTGTCTTTTTTTTTTCTGGAATGCTTAGTTATGTCCAGCAACTGTTATCAAAGATGCATTTCCCAGTCGTAGGTTTGTTGGAAAACGATGAAGTTGAACCAGACAGGTTACGTTGGCCGTTGGCTGAATCCTGAGCACGGAAATTGGAATGAAAAGCAATAATCAGGAGTAAGAAAAACCGGCTGAACCCAGCGATCGAAGTCTATGAAAGGCTTTCAAGCCTACGGCTCTAAACACCACATTGTCTGAATCTCTAGTCAGATTGATAAGCATATGTGTTATACACATTCATATCAAGAGACCAGTGCGAGCAATGCTCCCCATAACATCATTTTCAGATTAGAAAAAAAAAGCTCCTTGTAATGAAAGTAACGTAGGTACGTAATATCATAAGATCATCATGTATTAAGTGGAGAAAGGCATCTCTCTCCAATATCCTGAGTTGATATGTTGCAAGAATATCATTATGTCCAAACAAATTAGTATGAGCAAGGTATGGGAGGTCAAATAAGAGACGCCATTCTGGCACATCTCATGTCTTTTATAATTGTTCATTCCCAGTGTTCCTGGTTTGCGTCTGAACCGAGTAAAAAACAAATATTGTGAATGTTATTTTCCAGGTAGAGCAGCCCCTACTATAATGGGCATGATTTCATCATTTTTTTTCAATTCACTGATATACTTGGGCAAGATAATCGGCGCAACAATGCCCTTGGACTCGAATATCCCACCTTTCTCTGCCACATGCATACATTAATATATATGCATATACGTCTGTATGTGTGTTCTGAATATGTTTCTTTTGGGACTGAATGGAAGCCAAGGATAAATACATATTTGCATAGCTTTCTGTAGCGTAGGCGCATTCAGAGACAGAGTTGAGTAGCTGGCTCGCGAGATATTCCATGAAAATCGATACAGAAACAAGTGGAGTAGAGAAAAAAATTACATTTTTATGATTTGAGAAGACAACTGGTGTATACGTTAGGGATATTTAAGGAATCCGAAGTAAGGTAATTAGAATTAGATAACTGAGTGTGAGTGTCGAAGGCGTGTAAAGGCAATTGAGAAGATAAATGATATGTAAATGGATCTTAGAAATGACATTAAATCAGAAAATCTAATCACCTGCCATCGTGATTTAATAATGAGAATTTTTATTGCATCAGGATCCTCTATACTCATCAATGTTTCCTGTTCTCAACCGCCAACGATCTTTTCTGCCCACGTTCACTCGCACCAAAGACTCTCTGGGGTCGACTGTGGTTATTACATTCAATGGAAGGGCAATTGGGGTCCAGCAATACTCAATAAGCGAATATCCTGGAGAACACTTGGGAACACTGAGAGACAGTCATGCGTCTCGTGATTAGGGGTTGGCGATTAATTTTGTTCCTCTTAATTATATATTTGATTGCAAATGAATTGTATTATTTTTCATTTATTCTATTTGATTTACTTTTATTACCTAACCACAGTCGTTGCATAATACAGTGGCATAGTTGGCAAGCTGTTTTTGAAGTACAAAAGAAAATCATCATTCTTAAAAAAAAAAAATACACTGTATTACTTATATGATGTTTCTTAATTTCAAAATCTAAGGTTGGTCAAGTAATTCAGAGAGACAGAGACAGAGACAGAGACAGGGGAAGAAGAAAGGAAGTTGTGCCTATATCTTGATCATTATGACTCTCCATCAATGACATAGGTATTAAGAAAATAATGAGCATGATGATATTCTCCCTTTCATACTATCCAAAGTATCTCCCGTCAGTAAATTGGTTGTGTCTTTCTATATCCCTGATCCTTTCCCTTATTTCAACTATTCTATCCCCTTGTGACGTGGCTGCTTTTTTCCACTGCGATGTCAAAAGGTAGATGCATCCTTAATCTGAGTACTGCTTTAAAGCCTACCTGAATTTCATCACTACGAGGGAAAGGCATTGCGTCTACGAGCTCATATCTCATTGTTTTGCTTTTACACTATCTTGAAGAGATATCATACACTTTGGAATGTACCATTTATCATTGGTGATCTTCACAGATTTTTGAAATGTGATTGACTTTCTAATCATCCTTCCAAAAGCCCATGGTACCTCCTCCAAGTTGATCATCCTTCCTCGTTTTTCTCTTAATGACTGTAACCAAATTGAGCATTTTCATTTCATAATTAGAAAATAATTTCAAATCGGAATTTATTCCTATGTCCAACTCAATATCCGGTCGATATATTTTCTATAACAAAAGTGAATATATATATATATATATATATATATATATATATATATATATATATATATATATATATATATATATATATATGTGTGTGTGTGTGTGTGTGTGTGTGTGTGTGTATATGAATTGTATTTCTAATGATATATATGATATATGACATCTTTTGAAATAAATGAATTTAAAATTAAGTTGATTGTGAGGGCATTTTAGAACAAATGTTATCATGATTCCTGTATGTTACACAATAACAAATCAAGTAGTGTTGCATTACGTGGAAAAAAACATCTGACAAGGATTGAATCAACGTCTAACAAACTTATCTGCTGTTTTGCTTCGACTAATTGAACGATCAATGCTTTTGCAAGTCTAAGACACGGTTATATCAGGGACTTCCCTATTTCACAATTGCATACACTCACGCACACACACACACACACACATATATATATATATATATATATATATATATATATATATATATATATATATATATATAAATATATATATATATATATATGTGTGTGTGTGTGTTTCTTTCCTTATATGTACAAATATATTGAGAGAAGGAGACAGCAGGAGAAAGACAACAGAAGATACAGGTAGACATTTACAGTTTTTCTGTTTTGATTGATAGAAACACCATGTGTTTGTACCGTCTCTACATTAAATTAGAATTTCTTTCATTGCAAATATTTTTTTCTAATTTCAAAGTAATTCCTCATGGAACTGTTCCATCCGAAGAGATTTTACACGATTAGTAAATTAGCGTAGAGCTCAGAAGTGGATATATCTTCACATCGGTTCAATCCTTAAACAAAAAAGCCGTGATCACTTGGCGAAAGAGAGAGCTGTTGATGATAGCAGCAGTTTGAGAGACGATATTTCATATCATCCCATCTAGCAGTCGGCTGGTGAGAATGGGGGAGTGCTAAAGAAAGTACAGAGGAACTCAGTGTCGAACAAAAGTAGATACTTTGTTGAGAACAAAAATATTGTTGAACCTTTTTATTCTGTATAATTTAAATGCAGTTTTCATTCCTTTCATTAAAGGAGATGAGGCTTTTCTTGCAATACGGTTCAATTCATAATATCTTTTCCATGGATTTTTATGTCATGTTAAAATGTGTTTTCCACGTAGTTCTACTGCATACTTTGAAAAAGCTGACAGTAGGCATCAACAGGGGAGACAGACAAAGAAGCAAACAGCCAAAAGAGAAAAAAGATATAAGAAGAAAAAAAACAAAAAAAACATTCGAAGCACTCCATTCTCTGCTGTGGGAAAAAGGAAAGGCACAAAGAATAGATTCACCAGAAAATATAAACATTCATCTTTGTGAGAAAAAAAAACACCTCTGCTTGAAAAGAACCATGAATAATTTACTGTCAGTAGGGAAAACTAAACTATTGACACTATTTCTTTTCATCCTATACGCGTTTCTATTTTTCCCTTCAGTAGAATTTATTGTCCCGTCAGTATAGTTTTCGACCATATCTGTGAAAAATGTGATTATGCTTTTCTTATTACTATTTTGTCCTCAGTATTTGCCAATTGTTTTTTCCCCTCGTTGGTTGAAATATTTTCTTTTGGATATTTCTAGTGTAGGATCTCAGACACAGGGGTCTATTTTCAATGTGATTATAATGCAAACGTAGAACTTTACTTCAAATGTAATATTAGTGTCTTCTTTTCTTATGTTTATATGTAAATTCTAAACAGTTCTTGACTGAGCTGCCCCCTCGCTTCAAGGCTCGTTAGTGATCAGGTTTGTTTTTTTTTCTACCTATGACAGGCAAACATGACTTGTTCTATATTGAGAGGAAAAGGGTAGAGAAACTTATCTCGTCTGAGAGTGAAAAGGGGAAAGGGATCAGAAATAAGTGAATATTCCCTGCCTTGAAGTTTGGAAATAAAAATGATCTCAATTTTCCAAGGAGTCAGACGTGAA
Source organism: Thysanoteuthis rhombus (assembly GCA_963457665.1). Lineage (NCBI taxonomy): Eukaryota > Metazoa > Mollusca > Cephalopoda > Oegopsida > Thysanoteuthidae > Thysanoteuthis > Thysanoteuthis major. The sequence goes on from OY735202.1 coordinate 63,182,449, forward strand.
GGAATGTTTGCAGGAGTGGTAATAAGGGAGGGGTTTGGGGACTATTTGGAATGTCCAGACAACATGTAAGGGATATATATATATATATATATATATATATATATATATATATATATATATATATATATATATATATATATATATATATATATATATATATATATATATATATATATATATATATATATATATATATATATATATATATATATATATATATATATATATACAGAGAAAGATAACAATCCTATCAGATAACATTAAGATTCCTTGGCTGTGATCTGAAAATGTGTCGAAGTCATTTCCCCAAGACAAATTCCGTAAATACTGTGCTGAACTTGCAACTTTCACGTATATACGACAATGTATATTATGAATATAACAGGGCTAACATTCATCTTGAAATAAAATGGAAAGTTTTTGCTTTCAAACTGAATAGTTCTGTGAGTACGGTTTTACACTTTGGTACGAGAGTTGTCCTTATATCTCTAATTTCACACTCAAATATGGTTATATGATCACACAACATTTTCAATCGTTTTCAAATAATAGATGATAATTCATGAGAAACTTTGCAATGGGATACAGGGCACCTAATACCTCTCTGATTGGATGAAAGAATCATTTCAATTGATATTGAAATATTTTCCTTATCAAAATAATACTCAATATTGATCCTACACATCAATATCCATACATCATTTATGTATATATATATATATATATATATATATATATATATATATATATATACATATATATAACAGACTGGGAATACCAAGTGAAAACTGAAAAAAAGGAAAACGTCCACTTTACCTGGCAAAAATAAGCCAAGAACATTCCATCCTATGCATTAGAAAACATATGGATGCATATTAAGTCAAAACTGTTCGGTAAAAAGTTTGGAACTCTTGCCAGCAGTGGGAAAAATACGGGGATGAATAGAAGCTGCACCCAACTAACAACAAACAGACAGTTCAATTGAACAGGTCATTTTTTTCTGAACAGAATAAGAGATAAGCCCAAATAATAACCTGAAGGAGACGTTTGACGACATTATCGTGTACCTCACTGTTTTGAACGATAAATTCCGGATAAGAAATTTCGAGATTCTGGAAGAAGATTTAAGCCACCTTGGAATGAATATATATATATATATATATATATATATATATATATATATATATATATATATAAATTTATAAAAAAAAAATATATATATGTATACATACACATATTTATAAAATATATATATATATATATATATATATATATATATATATATATATATATATATATGTATCCATTTTCTAATATATATACATATAAAAGGAGAGAAAATGAGAACTTAGTATATAGACTTTTAGCTTCTGACTAGCTAAAATAAACGTCATGGATTTGTATTAATTTCATTGCAGCAGCGATAGACTGCTTGCGTCTCTGCCCTGAGAATCAGCGTTCTAGTTTATTGTTTTCACCTGATCTTCAAAACTTTGCTGATGAATGGTTCCAACAACCAAACGTCCGACTAACGAAAATAATTTTCATAGATAATTATGCGGATGCTCGTTTGTGTGTATGTGTTTTGTTTGTAAGTGGAAATAAGAGAAAGTCAGAAAGTCTTTGCATAAATCTCATCTGATATAGTAAGATCGTTGAACTGCCTGGAGTGAAATGAAACAGACAGATTCAAAGAGATGATAGTAGACATAGATTCATGTAAAAATCATTGTCGGTCCTCTTCTGAAGATCGATCATGTCTTTGAAATCTGATAATCCAAGACAAAGAAAACCAAAAGTCAGAACGTTCCTCGGTCATCCGAATACGCACTGTAATTAAAAAAAAAAATACTAGAATGTAATCGTCAGAATCGTGTGATACGGCGAATATCAATTGATATTTCTTTCCTTGATATTTTTTATTGTTATTTGATACGTATATATTTAATTTAATGTACTCCTGACTTTTTTCTAATTTTTTTTCATCCTCATCATTATCATCATCATCATCGTCATGTGTCTCTATACATCCGATGTTTGGCATAAATCTTTGCAGGATTTACCAAACTTCTCTTTCGTAAGCAACACAGAGACTGTACGTCCTCATTTTGTTTAATTTGCCTCTCAATCTAGTGCTCTGCCGGCCTCGATCAGGCATGTAGTCTCTGGGGATCCATGTAGTGAGCTGTGATGTACATTGTTCTTCTGTCATTCTTGCAATATGGCCCATACTTTATCACTTGCGTCTTTTTAAGGGATCAAGGACGTTTTAGACTCTTTTTTTCCCTAGATATATCTCTGCCGTTTTGTGGTCTCTCCATGTTAGTATGAAGATATATCTTTCGTCTGCACGTTTCATGGTTTTCAGATTGAGGCCTTGTCACTTAATTCTATGTTCTGGCTTAAACCCTTTTTTCCAGGATTAGAGGGATTTTCAGTCGAATTTGGTTCTGCTTTACCATACACAGACTCGCACTTCTGATGAAATGTGGGTCGCACATCAGTGAACATGACCAGATTCTTACACCTCTCACAAGCTCTGTCCACAAAATTTTCTTGAAAACAATCATCACCTTGATATTTAATTAGAATATCGTATAAATGCAGGAAAAAAGATGAATTTTTTTCTTTGCTTTGTAACACCAACGTACCCTGACACTTCTCCAACTTGAGAAGATTAAAAATTCTTTCTTGAAATGTCATCAACACTTTTTTAAATTTCCTCAAGGAGTTGTGTTTTATTCTCCTATAAATTTAAAAATTTTTGCCCAAGATTGATTTAATCTGACTGTTTGTAATCAAACTAAGTTTTTTTTAATCCTTTACGCCGCTTTACATATTTTGCCTTTGAGCTGAGTTTTCGATCTATTTATCAATGTTGTAACCTTACTGATAGATTTTTTATTCTGTACACCATTCTTCAATTCTATTCTTGAGTAGTGTTCTTCAAAACTTGATGTATTTATTTTCATCACTGAGAAGAATTTGTCTATCTTCTCCCCCTTTAATCTTTTTCTTTCATTTTTCAAAATCACAATAATCATCATTCCCTTCATTAATCTCTTTATTTCCTTCTTTCCTTTGTCTTCATACCTGCTCTGTCTTCTTCTGTTTTTCTTCTTTTTGTTTCAACTCCTCTTTTCACTTATTATTGTCTTCCTTTTCTGCCTCATTATCATTTTTATCCTCTCCCCTTCTCATTCTTATCCTCTTCTTTATCTCGTTTTCAATCATCTAGGGCTCCTTATTGTTAACCTTTTTCCTTTCGCTTTTTAGTCCTTTTTTCCTTCCTTCGGTAGCCCATTGAATCTTCATATCATCAAATTGAAATGTCTTCCTATCTGTGTCTTATTTCACTTCTTCTCTCTCACTATCCGTGTGTTATATTGTGTCGTATTTGGAATTCAATGCCTTTTAAACGGAATGTCGTCTGGCTCTGTTTGGTACCCTTTGTGTCAAAATCGTTTTGATGTAACCCAAGTGCATATTATTATTATTATTATTATTATTATTATTATTATTATTATTATTATTATTATCATCATCATCATCATCATCATCATCATCATCATCATCATCATTATTATTATTATCATCATCATCATTATTATTATTATCATCATCATCATCATCATCATCATCATCATTATTATTATTATTATTATTATCATCATCATCATCATCATCATCATTATTATTATTATTATTATTATCATCATCATCATCATCATCATCATCATCATCATCATCATCATCATCATCATCATCATTATTATTATTATTATTATTATTTCAGAATCTCACACCAGTTGCCTGGTGGTAACCGCTGGAGTTTGAGTGACAGCAAGTCTCCTCAAGTCTCCAGCCCTCCTCTCCTAGTACTCATAGGTCGCAGTAATTTTGCGATTTACAGTTTCACACCGGTTGCCCAGTGGTTATCGCTGAAGGCTGAGTGACAATAAGTCTCCTCAGGTCTTCAGCTAACGTCTCCTCTCTCTTTCGCATATCATGACAGAGCTACGATTCGTTGCAGTACTTATATCTCTAGCACCTTCCTCAGTACCCGTGCAGTTCCAAGTAGTGCTGTGGTCTGTACGGTCTCAATCCTCCCCCTAATCCCGATCTCCTCCAGTCTCTCCCTCAGCGTTTTGGGGACAGTTCCTAGTGCTCCCACTATGACCAGTACTACCCTGGTTTTCATGTTCCACATTTTCTTCAACTCCCTTGCTAGGTCCTGGTATTTTTCCCTTTTTTCACCCTCCTTCTTTTTTACTCTATGGTCTGCAGGCACAGCAACGTCTATTATTTGGCAGGCCTTCCTTTTTTTGTCTACTATTACTAAGTCCGGCCTTCTTGCCTGGATGAGGTGGTCAGTTTGGATGTCAAAGTCCCACAGTAGTTTGTGGTTGTCATTCTCCAAAACTGCCTCTGGCTTGTGCTGATACCACTTTTCCCCATGGTTGAATCCTATTTGTTTACTTAGTTCCCAGTGTATCATCGTTGCTACTCTATCGTGTCTATGCTTATACTCCTTCTGGGCGAGTTGACTACATTCACTAGTTATGTGGTTTACTGTCTCATCTCTTTCACCGCACATGCGGCATTTGCTGTTTGTCTGAGTTCTGTCGATTTTTGCTTTTATGTAGTTTGTCCTTATGCTTTTGTTTTGGGCTGCCATGATGAGCAATTCTGTTTCTCTCTTAAGGTTTCCCTTTCGTAACCACGTCCATGATTTCTCGTCTGCTATATCTTTTATCTGTCTTTTAAACTCGCCGTACAATTTTTCCCTTCCCACTTTTCTTTTCTAGTTTGCTGTACCGTTCCATTGCTTTCTACTTTGTTTGTTGCACTATCCCTCGCGCTCTTTATGATTTCTTCACTATTTGTTTGCACATATCTATCTAGGACTACTTTAGCTCTCTGGACACAATCTTCTATGCTGATGAGCCCCCTACCACCTTCTTTTCTCTTAACGTATAGTCTATCTGTATCATCCCTAGGGTGTAATGCTTTATGCATCGTCATAAGTTTCCTTGTTCGCCTATCCATTGATTGGAGCTCTTCCTTTGTCCATCCTAGGAATGGTCCTGTATACCTAACTACTGACACAGCCCAGGTGTTCATTCCTTTTATTAGATTTCTGCTATTTAATTTGGTTTCTAATATTTTCCTTATCCTTCTAAGGTATTCCCTCTTTATCTTCTCCTTCATCTCTTCCCGTTTTATCGTGTCACATTCAAGGACACCTAGGTACTTGTATCGGTCTTGTGCAGTCAATGCCCTAATCTTGTTGTTGTCCGGAAGTTCAATTCCCTCAGTCATTGAAAGCCTTCCTTTATGCATCACCATGATTGCGCATTTTTCTATCCCAAACTCCATTCCTATGTCCTCACTATATTCCCTTACTTCGTTGAACAGAGTCTCAAGCTCTCCCCTGTTTTTTGCAAACAATTTAATATCGTCCATGTACATTAAGTGGTTGACCTTTCCTTTTGTTTTAGAGAAGTGGTATCCTTTGCTGTTTTTTAGGATTCTGTTAAGCGGTATCATTGTTAGAACAAATAATAGTGGGGACAACAAGTCCCCTTGGAAGATCCCCCTTTTTATCCCTACCTCGGCTAGTTTGTCCCCTGCGGCTGTCAAATCTACTTTCCAGTCTTCCATTGAATTACCAATGAATTTAACCACCGGTTCGCTAATTTTGAACATTCTAAGGCATTCGAGTATCCAGCTATGTGGAATCATATCGTATGCCTTTTTGTAATCTATCCATCCCATTGCGATATTCTTTCTCCTTTTCCTTACTTCTTTTAAGATCATCTGGTCTATGTAGAGTAAATCGTTTGCCCCTTTGGTTCCTATCCTACACCCTTTCTGTTCTTCTGGTAGTAGCCCCCTTCTATCCATTGACATGTATATTCTCTCTGCTATTTGCCCGGTCAGGATTTTCCACATAAGTGGTAGGCACGTGATTGGTCTATAGTTGCTTGCTATGTTCCCCTTTCCCGGGTCTTTTTGGATGAGGGTGGTTCTGCCTTTAGTCATCCATTCTGGTGCTTTGCCTTCATTCAGACAATTTTGGAGTAGGTGAGTGAGTCTACCGTGTAACGTGGTAAATTTTTTGAACCAATACCCATGGATCCCGTCGGGACCCGGTGCTTTCCAGTTGGCTACTTTCCTAAGAGTATGTTTCAATGTGGTTTCATTCAGTACTATTGGTTCTCCCTTGTCTATTTCTCCTAGTTCGTTTCTCATGTTTCCTAACCATTGCGGTGTTACGTTATGTCTTTTTGGGTGCCCCCATATGCTATTCCAATAGTTCTTGGCCTCTGTGGCATCTGGTTTCATGTCCTGCCTTCTTTCCCCATTTAAATCTCGGTAAAACTTTTTCTCATTGTTTTGGAATGTGCGGTTTTGTGTGTATTGGGCCGTTCTTAGTCTGTATCTTTTTAGTCTTGCCTCTTTGGCTAGTCTTTTTTGGTGTAACTCTTCGACTACAGTTGCGATGCCTTTTTGCGTTACCTTGTATTTGTTATAAAGTCTTACTCGTGGTCTGTCTGTGTGTGGTGTATTTCTAAGCAGTACTTCATCTCTCTGTAGTTGGGAGATCTGCCTTTGTAACCTTCTCTCCCAGTTGGGTTTCCCTTCCCTATTATTGCTCGGGTCCCTATCTTGTGTTGTAAAGCTTTGTGCTACCATTTTCGCCCCTGCATAAATTAGGTTGTTGAGTTCTAGGAGGGTGTTTGTTTCTATGTGCTGTAAGAGGCAGTTGACCTGCTCGGTCACTTCTCCGACTTTTTTTCTGTCTTTGTCTCTTAGGGAGGGGAGTGTTGTTTTCTCTCCTCGCATGATCTCTTTCAAAGCTTGTATTTTGGTGTTCTCTTCTACCGTAGGTGCCTCGTCATCACCCTCTGATACATACCTTACTGTGGGGGTCTCATAGGGAATTATTCTAGTTTTGTTATTGGTACTAATTGTGCTAGGGGGCATTCTTCAGATGTGTCACCTGAACCTCTCTCTACATTTAATATTATTATTATTATTATTATTATTATTATTATTATTATTATTATTATTATTATTATTATTATTATTATTAGGAATCTCACACCAGTTGCCTGGTGGTAACCGCTGGAGTTTGAGTGACAGCAAGTCTCCTCAAGTCTCCAGCCCTCCTCCCCCAGTACTCATAGGTTGCAGTAATTCTACGATTTACAGTTTCACACCGGCTGCCCAGTGGTTATCGCTGAAGGCTGAGTGACAATAAGTCTCCTCAGGTCTTCAGCTAACGTCTCCTCTCTTTCGCATATCATGACAGAGCTACAATTCGTTGCAGTCCTTATATCTCTAGCACCTTCCTCAGTATCCGTGCAGTTCCCAGTAGTGCTGTGGTCTGTACGGTCTCTATCCTCCCCCTAATCCCGATCTCCTCCAGTCTCTCCCTCAGCGTTTTGGGGACAGTTTCTAGTGCGCCCACTATGACCGATACTACCCTGGTTCTCATGTTCCACATTTTCCTTAACTCCCTTGCTACGTCCTGGTATTTTTCCCTTTTTTCATCCTCCTTCTTTTTTACTCTATGGTCCGCAGGTACAGCAACGTCTACTATTTGGCAGGCCTTCCTTTTTTTGTCTACTAGTACTAAGTCCGGCCTTCTTGCCTGGATGAGGTGCTCAGTTTGGATGTCAAAGTCCCACAGAAGTTTGTGGTTGTCATTCTCCAAAACTGCCTCTGGCTTGTGCTGATACCACTTTTCCCCATGGTTGAATCCCATTTGCTTGCTTAGTTCCCAGTGTATCATCGTTGCTACTCTATCGTGTCTATGCTTATACTCCTTCTGGGCGGGTTGGCTACATTCACTAGTTATGTGGTTTACTGTCTCATCTCTTTCACCGCACATGCGGCATTTGCTGTTTGTCTGTGTTCTGTCGATTTTTGCTTTTATGTAGTTTGTCCTTATGCTTTTGTTTTGGGCTGCCATGATGAGCGATTCTGTTTCTCTCTTAAGGTTTCCCTTTCGTAACCACGTCCATGATTTCTCGTCTGCTATATCTTTTATCTGTCTTTTAAACTCGCCGTACAATTTCTTCCCTTCCCACTTTTCTTCTCTAGTTTGCTGCACTGTTCCATTGTTTTCTACTTTATTGTTTGTTGCACTATCCCTCGCACTCTTTATGATTTCTTCACTATTTGTTTGCACATATCTATCTAGTACTACTTTAGCTCTCTGGACACAATCTTCTACGCAGATGAGCCCCCTACCACCTTCTTTTCTCTTAACGTATAGCCTATCTGTATCATCCCTTGGGTGTAATGCTTTATGCATCGTCATAAGTTTTCTTGTTCGCCTATCCATTGATTGGAGCTCTTCCTTTGTCCATCCTAGGAATGGTCCTGTATACCTAACTACTGACACAGCCCAGGTGTTCATTCCTTTTATTAGATTTCTGCTATTTAATTTGGTTTCTAATATTTTCCTTATCCTTCTGAGGTATTCTCTCTTAATTTTCTCCTTCATCTCTTCCCGTTTTATCGTGTCACATTCAAGGACACCTAGGTACTTGTATCGGTCTTGTGCAGTCAATGCCCTAATCTTGTTGTTGTCCGGAAGTTCAATTCCCTCAGTCATTGAAAGCCTTCCTTTATGCATCACCATGATTGCGCATTTTTCTATCCCAAACTCCATTCCTATGTCCTCACTATATTCCCTTACTTCGTTGAACAGAGTCTCAAGCTATCCCCTGTTTTTTGCAAACAATTTAATATCGTCCATGTACATTAAGTGGTTTACCTTTCCTTTTGTTTTAGAGAAGTGGTATCCTTTGCTGTTTTTCAGGATTCTGTTAAACGGTATCATTGTTAGAACAAATAACAGTGGGGACAACGAGTCTCCTTGGAAGATTCCCCTTTTTATCCCTACCTCGGCTAGTTTGTCCCCTGCGGCTGTCAAATCTACTTTCCAGTCTTCCATTGAATTACCAATGAATTTAACCACCGGTTCGCTAATTTTGAACATTCTAAGGCATTCGAGTATCCAGCTATGTGGAATCATATCGTATGCCTTTTCGTAATCTATCCATCCCATTGCAATATTCTTTCTCCTTTTCCTTACTTCTTTTAAGATCATCTGGTCTATGTAGAGTAAATCGTTTGCCCCTTTGGTTCCTATCCTACACCCTTTCTGTTCTTCTGGTAGTAGCCCCCTTCTATCCATTGACATGTATATTCTCTCTGCTATTTGCCCGGTCAGGATTTTCCACATAAGTGGTAGGCAAGTGATTGGTCTATAGTTGCTTGCTATGTTCCCCTTTCCCGGGTCTTTTTGGATGAGGGTGGTTCTGCTTTTAGTCATCCATTCTGATGCTTTGCCTTCATTTAGACAATTTTGGAGTAGCTGAGTGAGTCTGCCGTGTAACGTGGTGAATTTTTTGAACCAATACCCATGGATCCCGTCGGGACCCGGTGCTTTCCAGTTGGCTACTTTCCTAAGAGTATGTTTCAATGTGGTTTCATTATTATTATTATCATTATTATTATTATTATTATTATTATTATTATTATTATTATTATTATTATGGAATCTCACACCAGTTGCCTGGTGGTAACCGCTGGAGTTTGAGTGACAGCAAGTCTCCTCAAGTCTCCAGCCCTCCTCTCCTAGTACTCATAGGTCGCAGTAATTCTGCGATTTACAGTTTCACACCGGTTGCCCAGTGGTTATCGCTGAAGGCTGAGTGACAATAAGTCTCCTCAGGTCTTCAGCTAACGTCTCCTCTCTCTTTCGCATATCATGACAGAGCTACGATTCGTTGCAGTACTTATATCTCTAGCACCTTCCTCAGTACCCGTGCAGTTCCAAGTAGTGCTGTGGTCTGTACGGTCTCAATCCTCCCCCTAATCCCGATCTCCTCCAGTCTCTCCCTCAGCGTTTTGGGGACAGTTCCTAGTGCTCCCACTATGACCGGTACTACCCTGGTTTTCATGTTCCACATTTTCTTCAACTCCCTTGCTAGGTCCTGGTATTTTTCCCTTTTTTCACCCTCCTTCTTTTTTACTCTATGGTCTGCAGGCACAGCAACGTCTATTATTTGGCAGGCCTTCCTTTTTTTGTCTACTATTACTAAGTCCGGCCTTCTTGCCTGGATGAGGTGGTCAGTTTGGATGTCAAAGTCCCACAGTAGTTTGTGGTTGTCATTCTCCAAAACTGCCTCTGGCTTGTGCTGGTACCACTTCTCCCCATGGTTGAATCCCATTTGTTTACTTAGTTCCCAGTGTATCATCGTTGCTACTCTATCGTGTCTATGCTTATACTCCTTCTGGGCGAGTTGACTACATTCACTAGTTATGTGGTTTACTGTCTCATCTCTTTCACCGCACATGCGGCATTTGCTGTTTGTCTGAGTTCTGTCGATTTTTGCTTTTATGTAGTTTGTCCTTATGCTTTTGTTTTGGGCTGCCATGATGAGCGATTCTGTTTCTCTCTTAAGGTTTCCCTTTCGTAACCACGTCCATGATTTCTCGTCTGCTATATCTTTTATCTGTCTTTTAAACTCGCCGTACAATTTTTTCCCTTCCCACTTTTCTTTTCTAGTTTGCTGTACCGTTCCATTGCTTTCTACTTTGTTTGTTGCACTATCCCTCGCGCTCTTTATGATTTCTTCACTATTTGTTTGCACATATCTATCTAGGACTACTTTAGCTCTCTGGACACAATCTTCTATGCTGATGAGCCCCCTACCACCTTCTTTTCTCTTAACGTATAGTCTATCTGTATCATCCCTAGGGTGTAATGCTTTATGCATCGTCATAAGTTTCCTTGTTCGCCTATCCATTGATTGGAGCTCTTCCTTTGTCCATCCTAAGAATGGTCCTGTATACCTAACTACTGACACAGCCCAGGTGTTCATTCCTTTTATTAGATTTCTGCTATTTAATTTGGTTTCTAATATTTTCCTTATCCTTCTAAGGTATTCCCTCTTAATTTTCTCCTTCATCTCTTCCCGTTTTATCGTGTCACATTCAAGGACACCTAGGTACTTGTATCGGTCTTGTGCAGTCAATGCCCTAATCTTGTTGTTGTCCGGAAGTTCAATTCCCTCAGTCATTGAAAGCCTTCCTTTATGCATCACCATTATTGCGCATTTTTCTATCCCAAACTCCATTCCTATGTCCTCACTATATTCCCTTACTTCGTTGAACAGAGTCTCAAGCTCTCCCCTGTTTTTCGCGAACAATTTAATATCGTCCATGTACATTAAGTGGTTGACCTTTCCTTTTGTTTTAGAGAAGTGGTATCCTTTGCTGTTTTTCAGGATTCTGTTAAGCGGTATCATTGTTAGAACAAATAACAGTGGGGACAACGAGTCCCCTTGGAAGATCCCCCTTTTTATCCCTACCTCGGCTAGTTTGTCCCCTGCAGCTGTCAAATCTACTTTCCAGTCTTCCATTGAATTACCAATGAATTTAACCACCGGTTCGCTAATTTTGAACATTCTAAGGCATTCGAGTATCCAGCTATGTGGGATCATATCGTATGCCTTTCTGTAATCTATCCATCCCATTGCGATATTCTTTCTCCTTTTCCTTACTTCTTTTAAGATCATCTGGTCTATGTAGAGTAAATCGTTTGCCCCTTTGGTTCCTATCCTACATCCTTTCTGTTCTTTTATTATTATTATTATTATTATTATTGTCGTTGTTGTTGTTATTATCGGTATCATTATTATCTTATTATTATCATTATCATCATTATTATTATCATCATTATTATTATCAACATTATTATTATTATTATTATTATTATTATTATTATTATTATTATTATTATTATTAGTAGTAGTAGTAGTAGTAGTAGTAGTAGTAGTAGTATAAAGTTGGAATCATCTATTCAATTGAATCTTGAGTCGTTCTTTTCCCGGTGAGACTGGCATCTGGAATAAATCCATCTCATTTGAATTTCAAACCATACGAAGTTTGTATCATGTGTATGCCAAATTTAACTCCCATGATAGTATCTAACATGGAAAATATCCCTGAGTAAACTGTCTTCATACTAAAACGGTTACCGTGATAAACCCACCCCGGCAGGATATCTATGTTCTTACTGATTGGATTTTCTACAAATATGATTTTAATTGTCGATATTTTGAGCGAAGTATGTTTCATTGATAACATTCTATATATATATATATATATATATATATATATATATATATATATATATATATATATATATATATATATATAACGGGAAAAGTAAATTACCAGAGCTATATACCCAGTTGATCCCAAAAATAATTACCTCCAGTATCTTCGAATTACTCACTCCAGGGCAGAAATAATTTTATTGATTTACAATTAGTGTATGGATGTAAATACAGATAAACTTGTCCCTACTTCTTCATCGGATTTAGAATCATCGGGAAGAGTGGATACGAGAATTTGTGCATAGTCAAGTTTAACTTTATAGATCCCCTTTGGATCCCAAAGCCTATAAATCTTGTACCAACATATTCCATAATGCTGACTTCTTATTTGCAATCTGTGTTTCCCTTCATAAGCCTGTTTTCTTCTTTCAAATAATTGTTTGCATTTCGAAGCCAAACTGCGGTAGAAATAGCCGAAGCCAACATTTGTGCACACTGAAAATATGCCCCCTTTCAACCTTGTGGGACATTGTCACCATGAGGATTATTAGCTTTTTATATCAAATACACAGTTTCCGTTACATTTAGGCAGACACGGTCATAACAACATGGGCTATACAAAGAAACCAAATTTTGAAAAGTCAGCCTCTTGAACATGCAGAGAAGCTCTACAAATCCATGCTGCCTGAGCTGAACTAAAATCAATTACCCCGTTGTGAAGCCAGCTCTGCAACCCTGTTGCCCCACAAATCTTTTTTTGATTGCAGTGGAATATGACTCAGAAGATTCTGTGCATCTCTCTCCAGAGTTCTGTTCAGAGAGTGGACGGATGCAAAACACCAGAGCACTCCCCCAAAAATCAAACCTGTATCAGGAGGACTGTATAGTCAGTGTTTGGTGATCGGTGAGTGGAGTCATCCAATACAAGTTCTTTAGTCGTGCATAGAAAATAACAAAATGCACAAACATCTGTAACGGTTACGTTCAATGTGGTCAATCGAATGAAGATGCCCAATTCTAGTTGGTGCAAATGCCCTTAAAGTAATTGGAATAACTTTATTACGAAACTTTACTTTACCCAACATACACAACAAACATTTCTACAACTGAATACCAAATTTTCCAGCATTTTAACAATTTCCTGCGAGTGGAGGTCATCAACCAGGCAACGGAGGAAATCATTGTTACCAGGAGCCTAGAATTCGATGATTTTGAATAAAGTAGACTTTAGTGGGCGAAACTTTTAAATTCTGGAGGATTCTACTTCGCTTAAAAACGTTTATTTCTGTTTCAGAGGGATAATTCTTTAGATTGTACTCTTTTTTTTTTGTTGAATTTTTTTTCATGCATTTAATCTTTGAAATCGTATTCATGTCTTCTGCTTTACGGAAATTAACAATGAGCCCTCCTATTATAATTTTTATATTGCAACCACGTTGTCCTGAACATTATATTTGATGAAGACTTCCAGCGTACTGTTTATTCGCACTACATACACACACACACACACACACACACACACACACATATATATATATATATATATATATATATATATACATATTTATATATATATATATATATATATATATATATATATATATATATATATATAAATATATATATATATATATATAAATATATATATATATATATATATATATATATATATATATATATATATATATATATATGTTCTCTCTTGGAGCTTTTGTCTTGAAAATTCATACACAAGGAGCAAATATTGCCTCCCTTCTGGGTGAAGTTTAAATGGGGTTATATCAATCAAATATACAACTAACCTGAAGCATCAATCATGTCCAATGAGCATTTTGATATAATTCGAAATTTTTATCATCGATGATATTTTTTTCTCTTTTGAGGAACCAAAATAATGTTATCTATTTGAATTTCATTTACTTGCCATTTCATTCGTTTTTGTGACTTATTTTTCTAATAATTCCGTTTCTTTGTTCAATTTACACATTCCTTCAACATTGTTCCAGGCTATTTATTTTTGGATTCTTGCTTTCTGATACTTGCAACAAATTCTCAATACAGCTGACTTTATTCACATTGTAAATAGGAAGAACAGAAGAGTATGGAGAACATATTACAGAAAGTAAAAGATTAAATGTTCGAGATGAGACTAAGATTGCAAAGTGAAACGATAACGTTGCAGACAGGACGATATTATCAGTGAATTCCCACCTGCAACGTGTTTTTCTTACTCAGTCTTGAAACAGTCAGTATACATAGCATAAAATATGCTATCATTCTAAATGAGTTAGAATAGTCGATTTAGGAAATGGATAAATTGAAAAAAAATCATCTTATAACTCTCTGTAACTTCATAAATGGACTCTTAAATATATTGTGGATACTGGTATCTGCATCTGTTTCAAATATCAAATTTTATATGGTTTTTGATAACATCACTTGATTTGCATGTAGATCTGGTACAAACTTTTTTCTGTGATCCTAGAACATTTCTAGCATGACAAAGTCTTCACCGATATTTAGATGAAGTTTTGATTAAGAATTTGATCTAAACCTTTTTATCTTGATGAAAAAATTATATTTGAATCCATAATTTCATATTTGTTGTTCCGTTGTTTCACCTGATAAATCCGTCGGTTTCTCTAAAAACTGTAAGTGTTTCGTACATAGATATTTTTATTCCATCAAAAATTACTAAGACTACTGCTCTTGTATTTCGATCGAGACGGTCCACACAGTGTATTTTTCAGCATTCCTCACCATTTTAACATTTAGAAATAAAGACTTTTCTTAAACTAACTTAAACACTTATTCATCCCCCGTAAGAATCCAATACTGGAATTGTAGTTGTTTATAATGAAAGAAAAACAATTTTCTTAATACTTTTAACTTTTGTTCTTGTCAGCGTTCAGTTAACATTTTCCACCCGGGTCATGATTGTGATACAAATTATTACGTTACACTGTTTCTCATATGACAAACATAGCCTTCGCTTTATTTTGTACACCGTCACTAAATTCTTATCCCTCGATATAGAAACTTAATAAAATCAACAATATGATTATAATCATATTCCGTTTCTTTTAGTGTGTTGCAGATATGGAGAATTTGGAAACATTTTAAAACAACGATGTTATAGTACGAAGATGCTCTGAATGCCATTACTCAAAATCTTTCTCAAATCAAACTCGGTAGCTCCATAGCTCCACACCAAACCTCTTGATTGACAACTGAGAGCAGTAAAACACATTCTGAACAATGATGATAAATATATTTATCTAACAATAATCCTAAAGCATACTTTCTTTGTTGAATATATTAATCAGTCAATATTGTGGAATTACTTCGATACCAATTCGTAACCATTGATGATTCAAAAGATTTCATGTCAACAATGATGTTCATCATTAATCTTCTATCGTATGTCGTTGGATATAAACTTTTCCAAGACTTCCTTCCTATCATGGGTGTTGCGTTGCAAATACTTTCTGATTTCTTTCTATTTACTCAATCAATCATTCATTCTGTAGGCTTCAATGATTTTGCATTTGATCCCTCGTATTTTGGATGATGATTTCCAACGGCCGTCTGCTACTCGTGAAACATAACCAGCTGATTGTCACTTGGGTTTTTAATAGATTGTATGATATATCAGGCTCCTATTTCTACCAGATAAATTGTGCTGTCATGCAATATATATATATATATATATATATATATATATATATATATATATATATATATATATAGATAGATAGATAGATAGATAGATAGATAGATACATATATATATATATATATATACATATATATATATGCATATATGCATATATATATATATGTATATGTATATATGTATATATATATATATATGTATCTATATATGTATCTATCTATATATATATATATGTGTGTGTGTGTATATATATATATATATATATATATATATATATATATATATATATATATTGATGTCAAGCTAGATTTTCCCCTTTGCACTTTCCATGATTCTCAGTTCGAGGTTCAATATAACGGTCAAATTTAGCATTTAAATCCCATTTGTAATTATCAGGAGGATGCATTGGTTGTATATCTCTTTTGTTGGACTAATGAGATTCTCTTGCTTTTCAAAGATCGGCTTTCATGGGCTCCTGACCTAGTTAACTCTTGAATACAAAATAAATCCATTTCTTAGTTTTTCAAATGTCACTGCTATCAATTATGGAATTACTAATCGGACTAATTGGACGAAGAAGAAACCAGCTTTTAACTTTAGTGTACACACAAAACTGTTTGGGCTTTTATCCCTGATAGTGAAGAGTCAGGCTGCAATTTTGGTGATATACATGACTGAATAATGTTTAGACTATAGTATTTGATCTTCGTGTCGCCTTTCGCATCTTTCTTGATTTGTTAGCAAGATATCCGTCAAGGGATTCATTTCTTATTCATCGTCTCACTGAATCGAAAGAGTAAAAGCTTTCCTTGCTCAAAATGAAATCTAGTCTTCCTCTGATTTATGCCTTCGATTACTTAATCTTCATTTAGTAACTTCTTGAAGTGGTTTTAGAATTCAAGATGGCTGAAAATTGGCCGATATGAATTGTTGGCAGTCTTCCAATCATTTCCCATATCTTTTATAAAATTAATATCTGGTTGATTCTCATGTTTATTTACACCATCTCTGAAATGCTGTTAAAACTCAGCATAGTTATAGTATTAAAAAGTGAACTGAACTACGTACTCGGTGTTGTGTCTCTGAAGCAAGATTCTCAAATATGGAGTAGATATTCCTCAAAATCGATTTGTATCAAAGTATAATATTTCATTAAACACATAGATGTTCTTTGTAAATAGATGTTCTTTGTGATTGAAATATATGACGACTGATATATATATATATATATATATATATATATATATATATATATATATATATATATATATATATATATATATATATATATATATATATATATATATATATATATATATATATTGGTAAAAACATTATTAAATAGTCAATGGTAACAGAATGCACTCATTTGGTAAGGTTGCATTCTTCAGATTAAAGTTTGTATCACTTAAATGTTTGATTTTGCCATGATTTTTTTCACTCGATAACTAAATTCTCTTCAATTGAAGACTTAAATTGTTGAATGTAATCGTGATTTGAATATTCCACAATAATGTATTTCTCCATCAGCTGTTCAAGAAAGGAGAAGAGAAGATGGATTACTATGGAGATGCCTGGAAGTGCGCGATATGTACACTTTTGAACCAATAATGATGGAACTGTCTAGACCTATTTCCTGGCATCAGAGACCCATACATCTTCATTGAGAACAAAAAATGACACACTTCCTTTGTTTAGTTAGATATTCAATGCTTTGGCTCTTGGCCAGGACTCGAAGACTCTAACCTTTGCAGTATAGATAACAAAAAGATAAATATGGTCTCCTCAAACAGGAAATTTTACATATAAATATTTTTCGTTACTTAATTCAATATGATTCAAACCACCAGCCTTGAAATAGACAGATAAATGACATATCCATCGGGCCGACCATCAATTGCTTGTATAGAAGGTTAAATCGAGTTAAAAATCCCGAATAATGTTGCATGAGAATTTTTTAATTGATATTGAAAACATCAAGTACCTTGATTTTTGTCTCCAAAAATGTTATTGATTAGTCAAAGTATTGTTTGTACATGTATCATTCGATATTTACCTGGATCTGATTGGCCACTAAAACTCATTAAAAGCAAAGAAAAGTTTTCCTTTTATGATAAAAATCAGCTTATCTGATAACAATGCAAAACCCATCCATGAAGCACTTTACATAAGTTCGAAGAAAATTTAAATAAAATTGAAAGAAGGGGCATAAAATTTGAATGCAGAGAGAATGATGTACGATGAATATCAAGGCGGGAACTTTATATCAAATGAGATTATGCTCAAACTGTATTCCTCTGTTGATGTCAAGTTTCCTGGTTCTGTCTGGAAATAACAGAAGTTGAGTGCATATTTGTATCTTTTGCCATGAAACAATGCTTGATTAACTAATATCAGAGATGGTTGGTTCCCTTATGTTTGATATTTTTGAGATGCCCTGAACGTGAGACCCTGTGCCACACACTTTGGCTCCTGAATATTCACACTACAAAATAGTCATCCAAAGAAAATCTAATTTGGAGTGATTTTGAGGACCACTGGCTGTTCCATACATGCAGCTTAGTGCTGGACTAAACTGAGAATTCAAAAACATATCCTGCAGTGAAGAAGTATATATCAAGCTTAGCTATGTGTATCAGAATATCTTTGCACGCTCAGAAATTAAGATTATTTCATGAACTTGGTAACAGGGATGGTTTTTGGAATCGAAAAAAAATGCATATACTAGGTATAATTCATTCGGTCAATGATACTTAAATAACCAGAATAATCTGTGAAAATGGTTATTGAATAATTAGATATACACGGAAAAATCTGATAATATTCCTTTGAAAAGTTGTATTTCTTTTACATCTTACCCCAAAAGCTAAAGTTTAACCTGAAATCAATTGTTCTTGTCAAATCAAATAAAAACTAAAACATCCTGAGTACCTTTGAAAGACTGTTGAGAAAAAAATACAGTCAAAAGCATTGCAGTTACTGATGCTTTCAACAAAGGTATTTTGTTGTCACAAGAGTTACTTTCCAATGATTTACAAGGAAAATGACAAATACAAGAGCCATTAGAGATTCAAAACAAAAGAAATCAAAATGAAACAAAAGCAATATCGCAGTTGAAAAACTCATTTGGATATAATCGTATTTTGTTGATAGTTTTTGATCCGGTACTCCTCTGTTGTTTTTGAAAAAAACTTTCCCTCGTCTGGACAACTTCATTTGTGAACAGGGTGATTTATTTAATACTTAGAGATAAATCTTTCAAAATCATGTCCCTTCGATCCAAATAATGCCAGAATAACATGAACAAAAAGACGTACCTCAAAAAATTAACATGGGTCTATCAATACTGACAGGTGGAGAGGAAGAAATGAATATCGTATTGAAATAGAAATGATGTCAAGAAATGCCGAAATTCTTTTTTTGTCTACTCAAAGAATTTTAATGTGCTTTTTATGACGTAGCAGACTAATGTGACATTCTTTTCAGCAAGACATTTTTCCTGGCATAACCACTACTGCTAGCGGATTGGAATATTCAAATCTGTTATGTGTGTATTTGCTCTTAAATATATAATAAGTGAAGATTCAATTCATGAAAAACAATTTTGATTTTAACAGAGCAGTTAGTAAACTTAGTTGATTTATAAATATGACTTTCTGCTATAAAATTGGCTGGGTTCAATTCTAAATCCGCAAACATCTTTTTTGTTTCCAAAATATTTTATCATGGCATAATTCTTGGTTTGTTTACCATAAATGACATGTATATCTGGTACAAATGATTGCATCTCAAAGCGATATATGAGGATTTATTTATCACCCGGATCAATGTATTGCTTGATAAGATAAGGAAAACGCATCTCAATTTTCACAGCCATTCACAACTTATATTGATGTATCAATCGGTATGGTATCATTTCTTGTTGTTTCTAGTGAAAAAGACGGATCCCACCACTTCATGTACAGATTTTTTATCAAGTGTATGCTTGTGTCTATGAGTGTGTGGGATATTTAAATATCATAACTCAGTTATTTTGTGCGTGAAAGTTACTGTCTGCCATCATGAAAGACGCTCAAAACTTGATTATAAATTCATCTTGTCATGAGACTTAGTTTTGACATTTACAGGAAAAATTACTGAAGAACATTTCGTGAAAATATCTCCTGTTTACTGTGTTTGGAAACCAAGATTAGGAGGTAGAAAATGATTCCTGTTAACCTCAAATGACCTCAAAACATTACGTTCATTACAGATTGAGTCGTGTCATCGGAAAAGTGAGGCAAGAAAAACTCATATGCAGTCTGTAACTGCTAAAACTGGGAGATTTACATTTGAAACGTATTCCAAATGCGAACGCAGACATGATACTGCCGAAATAGTTATTCATATTATTCGACGGATCGAAACCAAGTTTTTAGTTAGAGACCTGTTTCAATTCTGTGCGTTTAAATTGCTTTTTTTCAAAAACGCTGTGTCCTTATTTAACTGCACAATCCATTCATTTCGATCCAGCGTAAACTTTTCCGAGTCTTTTTCAAGATTCTTGATATCATCCTTTACGCAGTGCATGTACTTTATTGGAAGCTTGTATTTAGGATGCTTTCAGGACTGCATCTAATTATAAATGCATTCTTACGAGTTATTCATTATTCATGAGCATAAAATGTCCCGTCTCAAACATTTGACTCGTCATGATACTCTCTGAAGCATCTTGTTCCCTTGTCATGAAGGTATAACATTGATACTAAGCGCAAATTGATGATAAGATGACCTCTTGTGAGGTCAGATGACGTTAAGGTTAAGCGCTGTAAGAAGTCGAATTCTTCGAACAACCAAGCAAAATATTCTGTAGTTTTGATTTTATAGAGACACAAACGGAGAAAACAATGGTCATAGTGTATATATATATATATATATATATATATATATATATACACACAAATTTCAATTTTGTGTTAGCAGTATAATTTTCTTTTTTTTCATTTATGTTGTCTAAATCGAGTGATATATGAATCATGTAACAACAGCAGGATGTCAATTAAAATGAGTTTTACGATAATATAACACAATTTATGATTCATTCTGTCGAACTGAATGAGTAAATTATATATACATAAATATATATATATGTGTGTGTGTGTGTGTGTGTGTGTGTGTGTGTGTGTGAATATATATATATTCGTCTGTGTGTGTATCCAGATTCACAAAAAAATACCCACTCACACATATATATGCATTTGTGCATGCTTGTGTCTATGTGCATGCAAGTGTGCATGTGTCCGTGTTAGAGTGTGTTTGATATTGATTTAAGAGCTTTGTCGTATTATTTACTTTCCTGTATCCATTTGTTTGTCTTATGTATATCTAATTGAGTTTGCAATCTTGCAAACATTGTCCATTTGTATATATCAAGAATATTCACATTGAATTGATTGAATCGTATTCACACACGAAATAATAACACATTTCATCATTTTACATATGAATATGACATTGATCCCACCAGATTTATAAGTTTGGACAGCTTTCATTATATACTCTTTTGTCATTCCCCCATTTTTACCATTTTATTCTTTGGTGTCTGGAAGTGTGCATATTCCCACTCTTCATTTCTCGGAATGAATATCAAAATATTGCTTTGCATTTGGAATAGGAAAGTAATTTTTTCCCTGTTCCCGATGGTGTTGTGTTATTTGGCATCCAAGTTTTTCATATACATTGATATATACGTTTAAATTTCTTAGGAATTAGGCATTTTGGGAGTAATAAGACTCAGCATT
>OY735202.1:63206549-63346549 GCA_963457665.1 Thysanoteuthis rhombus
CAAACATGTTGGTGTCCTTCATGACTGATACAAATTTGAAGAGTTTTTTTTTTCAAAACAGAAATGGATTATATTCATTTGAAAACAAAAATATACAGACTAGGTGATGTAATCACAGAAAAAAAACAACATATTTCAAATCTTCAGCCATACTGTTATTTCAGATATTGATCAACTTTTTTTCTTCCATTTTCAACATACCTGTATGGAGCTGCACGTAAGGTTGCTTGTGGGATGAGAAAATCGCGATCTCAGCCTATCGAGCACAAATCATTTGCCATTCATTCCATCTGGAATTAGGAGGGGGAAAAGAGAAAATGAAGCTGAGGAATGAGTATTTGCATTTGAGTGGAGAAAGGCAGATAGAGGACAAAACCAAAGAACGATTAGGTAATTTGAAAAAAGGCTATGGAGTGATAGAAAAGAGAGAGAATAGATTGAATGAACAAAGAAAATACACTAAAAGTAATAGAAAGAATTTAATAAAACGAAAGGAGTGGATGAAAATAGAAAGGTTTAGAACTGATGAGAAAAATATGTTTAGTGAAGGAAAATTGAGATCGATGAAAGCATTTAGGACTAATGTGAGGGATGATAGATTAGAGAGAAAAGAAAACGTCAAAGAGAAAGTCTTGATGGATGAAAAGAAGAAAAAAGAATAGAAAGGGAACAAAAAAAGATAGTGAAGATAACAAATTGAAAGAGATAAAGAAGAAAAAAGTCCAATTAGCTAATGCAAAGTTCAATTCATATCTCAATAATCCTTCCCCCCAAAAGACAGCTTCAAATTGAACGATTTAATCAGAAATGAGTTTTGAAAGAAACAAAAACAAAATAAAACGAACACTGACAGTGTATTGTTGGCAAGGAGAACGTGTTAATTTGATGTTGAAGATGCACCCCTGGCTCTTCCATCTATCGAACAAGAATGTCTTTCCCCTTTTTATCCGTTTCAAATCCAAGTTCCATCCATCAATACATCGATTATTCAATTGGTATTTGTTTGTGCATATTTTCATGAATATTGAATACCGTCAACCAAAACATTCAAGTAGTTTAGGCTGGTTGGCAGACTGAATTGCTTGCTGGCTGGTTGGCCAAGGAGGCGTGCAAGACAGACAATTCAATTACTTACCGCTCATCACATCCAGGAAAAATGAATAAATTAGAAGGTTTTCAATCCAAATCCGAATCCAAAATGATTTAAGTTGGCTGGGGTTATATTTGCAGTGTAAGTTTATGCAAAATCAGATGATGTGCAGCTGTGTTACCGTTTGTGTTTTCAAAGACCCAACAAATCTGAGTGGGGTAACATTTCGAATTGACGTCTGGCTGCTTTCATTTATTGTTCCACGGGGATTATGTGGGGACATATTAGTCAAAATTGGCCAGACAAACACCAAACAGCCCCTGGCTAAAGATTTTGGGTTGGATTCTACTTCTTGAAGTTATCCGCTCATTACGCTGTCAATGTGTTAGCCTAAAATAGCTGTCCAATTCAAGGTTTTGATAAAAAAGCAACTAAAAATTAGGACTGTTTTTTTTTGGGGGGGGGGGGCTGTCGTTAAAAGAATAACGACCAGCAAATATTTTTTAATTTCAATTCATCAAATACATTTCGGCATGAACTGTTCCCAAGATTCACATGACCTTCCTTTTGGGAGTGCCATGCATCAGTCAGATATTTCTTCTCGGTGCTAGCAGGAATTTAGCTTGCCCAGCAAGAAATTCGCCAACCTAGAGTGATTTTCCATTTGATTAATTTTGAGAATTTCATGGAGATTTGTTGTCCTAAGAAAATTATTCGGGAATAGGAATATATTCCAACTGAAATAACTATAAATGCATCAAATCATTTTGGAACTCTTTTCATAATGCACTACTGTTATTGCTCGATAAATGTACGAGCAAACCAATTTTCTTCAATTGTTAATTCATTTTACTCTGGCTAGGACAAATGATACATACACCAGTTGATAACGGTAGTTCATTTCGAACCGTGATTTGGAATGATATATTTGAGTATGTATATATACATTATTATGTTTAAGTGCGGGTTTCAGCTGCACGTATTTTCATTTGCAATTTTATCCTTGAGGATGTTTGAATGCAGTTGGAACCAATTGGAAAGAAGGAACTGTGACTAAATAATATTAATTGATATGCTGTCAAGAAAAAAATTATTCAACTCATTCTACTGGTCTGTTTCATCGAGTATATATATATATATATATATGTGTGTGTGTGTGTGTGTGCGTGTGTGTGTGTGAGTTAAGAAACATTTAAAATCTGTAACATCACCAAAAAAATATCGATCTCTTTTAATTGCCCCTCGTTATATCGATCTTGACGCTGCAGCAGAAAATTAGCAAAAATCTGCCAAAAGCAAATCCGGTTAATGTGAAATGAGCCAATAGGATTTAGCTACAGACTATTTAATCGAGTAATGGAAAAATCTGGAACATACACACCGTTGAAAGGGAATGAATTTGATATGAAAGAAATATGAATAATGAAATTAACAACATGCTACAACAAAAAGATAAAATCAAGATTTGCATTTTCATGGATTGGAAACTTTCATTTCATGAGGCATCAACCTTTTTTAAGCTTGTAGAATTAGTGACGTCTGATGATGATCTCAAAGATGAGGAAATGACTTCAGACTGTCCAAAAAAGTAATTAGACAATAAACATATACGCTAAATTGACAGCAGTGTATAGGCTAATTCTAAATTAATGAATTTTTCTCGGAATGAACCCGTATATATTGAAACATTTTTCTCATTAATAATGGAGGTGTATTGAGTTACGATAGTGAAAGAGAGGCCACAAAAAGAACTATTGAATCTAATCCATGTATTTCCACGTCTACAAGCATATTATCTCTATCAACGTAGTCAAAAGGAAATACTTGCATTTACTGACGTCTGTTTGAATGAAATTTAGTCAATGGTTGAGCAATAAGGAGTGGAGGGGTTACATTTTGTACACATTCTTGACTGTTGACACAAACAATGTCGATGAGCATTATGAAAATATTTGCATGTCGGGCAATAAAGTTATAATCCTTGCACAATTATCCTTCCTACTTCCTTTTCTGGGTCAAAACCACCTCTTACATATCATTGTTACCTTTGACCACAAGATATCTCCCATGGCACCCGATGAATTGTTATCAGAATTCATGGAAGGGTTGATAATCAACCATGGGAAAACATGTACGATTACGTAATATCGCCATAATGTCATGATTTCCCTCTTGATTTGAATGGATTTCCATGGTATTACGCGAGAGCATGGGTGAGAAAGATATGGTAAATACCATTGGTAGATTCCACCATTTCGGGGAACTGCAATATATTATCCAATTTTTCCCCCTATAACGTGTATGTAGACTTTTGACACGTTAGTAATTATCAATACCTACTTTCCCCCATTCAAATTTACTCCAAAAAGTCTCAACGCAAAGTCAGCTCTTCAATATTATTGAAAATTATTATCAGGTGGCTATTTTCTTAGATATAATTCAAGGTTTCACTTCGGCATTTTGTCATTTTCCCCAAAGAATATCTGATGTATACTTTCCAAGGAGAAACTCGATCATGATCATACATTTGTCAAATGTAATTATATCGCTAACAAAAATTAAATTTGATCAATCAGGGGTTCAATTACTAAAAATTGTTTCATAATAGATATGATTTATGCACTTAAATGATTTGTCTCCAGAGGAGAAAAACATATTACTATATATGGATCCTACATTTATTGATATTTGTGCATATCGAATCTTGGGAATATCCCAGTGTTTAAATGCAATGTTTTGCACGACTCGCAAGTTGTGTGCGGTTGGGGAAATTTTGCTCTGTTTGTGTCACGTTTGGTTCTGTACACTTTGTAAGGATGTGATCGGAGACCAGGGAATTGACTTGAATTCTCAAGTAAAGATAGTCTTTGAGCCATCAGGAAGAGAGTTTTGAAATTTAAACAGCGCTTAACATCCTTCAATTAAGGTAAAAGGAATATATATATATATATATATATATATATATATATATATATATATATATATATATATATATATATATATATATATATATATACACACACATAAAGAGAGAGAGAAAGAGAGAGAGGCAAACAGAGAGAGGAAGAAGTATAGAGAGACAGACACACAGACAAACCATGTGAGAAATATACGTGTATAGAGTTACATATTGAGAGAAAGAGGGGAAGAGAGAGAGAGAAAGAAAGAAATAGGACTGGCAAAAGCATATGCATATATGTGTGTGTGTGAAATCACAGATGAACTGAAAAACATTAACGAATTCAGCATCAACTTACATGATTGAAGTTGTTTGTATATTCAGGTCAAGGACCCACATCCAGCAAACTGTGAATAATGAAATTCTCATCAAAAACACTAAATCGCCAATCCATCTCCATCAGTACTATAAACATAAAATATTGATAGCATTATCAAAAAGGGAGAGGATTTGAATCTATCGGCACCTCTTTCAGTACAGGAATGGAGCAAATATCTACTTTGGTCGAAGCAAATATACAACTGACTGAGGATGAGGACTGAATAGTTGAATGTGCCCAGGAATTTGATCAAGAAACTTCTTTTTCACCAGTAAAATGCTAGAAAATTGAAAGGAAATACAAGCACTAAGTGATCAATTCGAGGATATCCTGAGAGTCACTAAGCCTTAAGTCAAGCAAGCAATCAAACAATAAAAAGGAAGGCCTCTTTGAACCCAATAACATCACCATCAACCGATTCAGGGAAGTGAGAAAGTCATCATATCAAAAATATCCATGTTCTTCAATGTATGTCTCAAAAAAGAAAAAAAGTAGTAATAATAGTCATAATGCTGTTTTACAAATAAAATAAAAAAACTAAATTGCCACATCAATTACAGGGAAATAAGCTTGCCCAAAAATCTACATCAATACTGACAACAGAAATGAGCTGGCTACAGAAAAAGCTACTCTACCATCAGCCATTCTCAAGCAGTAAAGCAACTGAAAGAGACTGCAGCAGAATATATAATTCAATTAGTTTTAGCATTTGTTGACTTTATAAGGCCATCAATTTGGGGAAAATCTTTGAATCCATTGATCCAATAGTGCAACAGGGTATAGGACCTGCATGCCATGTTTTGAGCCAATCCAGAAAAAGGAGTGAAACAAAGTTATACCAGCTCTATCAAAGTCATCATAGCCTGCCTACAGATGATCCACCGAAAAGTACATTAAGAACAGAAAAAAATAAGCATAAATGTCAAATTCGTAGTAACCTCCGATTTTCTCACGACATCAATCCTTTTGCTAAGAACATTCATACCTCAAAAAAAAAAAAAAGAGTTTGACAAACTAAATGCAGGAAGCAAAATAGTCGGCTTCCAAGTAGATCTTGATTGAAGTAAAAATGGGAAAAATTTTGATGAGGGGTTCATGTGATTTAAGGGGAGTCATCGCTAGAATTTTGAGAAAGAAGGAAAGGGAGCCATTGTATCAAACCTGAAGCACCAACTCAAATTCGGAGAATAACTCAGAATTATGACCTTTTAAATCTTCGAAATGTACGGATCAGTTGTTTTGTGTTGGCTTTTTTACAAAAATGACTGCACCCCCTTACCCGCTTAAAAGATAAATATTGAATCATCTGCAGATGAAGTTTGTGTCATATTTTTGTGTTAAAGGGATGAATTGAATATTCACGGATATATATCTATCTATCTATCTATCCATCTATATATATATATATATATATATATATATATATATATATATATATATATATATATATATGTATATATATACACACAGGCAAATACATTTATACACACATACAAACATATATATATATATATATATATATATATATACATATATATATATATATATATATATATATATATATATATACATATATATATATATATATATATATATATATATATATATATATATATATATGAATATAAAGATTGATTGGTAGATAGATGGATAGAAATTATTGATGTCCATCTATTAGCTTACATACAGATCTTGCTGCACGATATAAATAATGACTCATAAATACTGTACTTTCGGATGTTGACTCGATACAGAGAGCAGCGAAAACCAACGGACAACGCTGTTAGTCAATCCATTTACCGCTATTTTCTTTCAATTTATTGATAATGATATATATATATATATATATATATATATATATATATATATATATATATATATATATATATATATATATATATATATATATATAAATACTTATAATTTTTTTAGTTTACAATCTATTTTCAGGTCCCATATATTGCGAAAGTTTTTGGCTGATTAACTATTTTTTTGTTAATTGTGGTTCTGGGAACAGTCGGGATTTAACTTTAATAATCCATAATTGGCTCATCATCATTTCACTTTTTTTTTGATAATGGAAAAAAAAATGTTCTCATAGTTTTCCATGTAGAGAAATTGAGCTGAGTTAATTTTGGGGGAGCTTGTACACGAGTAAATGATATGTGAAGTTGATTTCCATCGTGGAAAGGATCAATATTTTTTCCAGTTCTAATCTCATTCTGACAAATGATTTACAATTTTACTTCATTAACAATTTCTTTGCAGCTGTCTTGCATGCACATCCAATAGAGAAATTACACATACAATTTCCAATTTCCAGAACTCAAATATAAGAAAATCTGATTAAAGAACTTTCTTCATCATTCAGTATATTCGTTTCGTTGTATTATCTTATTTTTTATTTGCCATACATTCATGACAAGACCCATAGTTGACTCAATTGATAACTATAGAAGTAAATTGCAGAGAAACCAATTTAGATTTGAACACAGCTGAAACATTCATTTCCCTACATAGGAAATGTTATATTGTTAACTAGTAAATAACATTTAAAAAATCAATTTATTATGGATCATCCACCTAACAAAAAGAAAACATACACATACATACAATCACAAACACGGATATATATATATATATATATATATATATATATATATATATATATATATATATATATATATATATATATATATATATATATATCCGTGTTTGTGTTTGTGTGTGTGTAAGTGTGAGTGCGTTTGTGTGCGTGTGTGTGCGTGTGCCGTAGAACCCTATTAATCCATTGCAGAATATGTTCCTGTGTTTGTGGACTTACGACATAGAATCCATGATAAAGATAAGCTGTACTAGTCCGAAAGATGTCAGTCGAATTCCGTGATATCACAACCAACAAAGTGTTTACCAAGAAATTATGTTGAGAATTACGGTCAGTAAAGAAAAAAAATGGTGTGATGAAATGTTTGCTCCTTGATGGAGTGAAAGAAACTTCTGACAAACATGGGGGGATGATGCCCAGCAACAGATGCTAAAATGCATGAGATGACGATTCCCTGTTGTTTCACACGCGCAGATAAACGTGTATGTATGAATTTTTTGGTTATTTTACTAACCTTGTCCTACCTATCTATCTCTCTTTCTATTTATCTATCTATCTATTTATCTATCAATCTAATCGTTGATGATCGTTGAACGCCTGTTACAGTTGTTCTACTTCTTTCTTCTCTGCTCTATGTGTTTCGATAGGCATATCTATTCTTTTCCAGCTTTATGTTCTCTATTCCTTGCTTGTCTTTCTATCCCTTTGTGTTTTATCATTTCTCTTCAAGTCCACAAGCACAACTTATTTCATCATCTGCACTAGAATTCTATAACATAATTCGTTCCGAGAAACAAAAAAATATTGTTATCCTTAAACGTTCTTCAAATTCCATAACTAGTTCTCACATCCTTCCTAATTATATCAACTCATTCCTGCACATCCTTCCTCACCCTTCTTTTGTTAATTTTAGACTTCCTTCAATCTCTGTTTCCCTTTTTTCGTGAGCTTTTCTCAAGATTTCTTATTTAAAAGATATCTTGTTTCAAGTAATATTTCTCGAATTCATTCTGTTCCTCCATATCTTTGGCTTTGATACATTTCCTTTATCATTGTTCACATTTCACTTCCCTTACTTGTATTGATTTAATGTAGAATCCTATAGCTTTCCCAAATAAATCTCTCATCTCAAAGCAACACTTTTTCTCCATTCAATATTAAATTCCGAGAAACATTTGCCTACCACCTATCCATCGATACCTTTCATGTTTTCCCAGCAAACAACCATGATGACAGGCTCAGTAATGAACACCTCATAAAAAACAGTACAAGAGTCGATTCATTCATTTACCATATCACAGGGACTATTCACAAATATAATACAGTGGTTAAAAAATGATTTGCTGACAATTAGGTTGGAGGACTATTCTGGCTCATATTGAATATGACCTTTAAACGCAAATAGTTCTATAAAAATGATTTTTAAATGTAAAACAAGAAAAATGTAGCTTTTATTCCTCACGAACATATGATTATATTCACATTAAAACAGGACAATCCAATTATGGAGTCTTAACATGCCTCTAATGGTATCTAACGATGTTCATGTGTTGAATTATTTCAATTTAGAAATAGGCAATATTGCAGCAATTAGCCAGATTAAAGAGAAAGTGGGGAGGAGAGGGATGGGTATTTCTCTAATTAGCAAATATGATTTGAATCTGAATTGTTCGACGGATCGATACTAGTTGTCTGATGGAAAAAAATCAATGATGATTTGGGAAGTTTCGATTTAATTCATTTAAATTTCGTTCCAAACATTTCGTCTATTTCACAGACTTCTTCAGAAACCCTTATTGTGAAAAGATAAAGAGATATTGTTCACTGATCCCCAACAGGGATAAGGAATTGCGTAACACTACTTTTTTCCGTTCTTTAAAGCTTGGGTTGATTTTTTAAAAAAGCTCTGGTTACCCCTGCTACCGTGAAGTACAGCTTTCCAACTTGACATTTTTAGGACGTGTTTTGTTTCGTGTTTTTGATTTTGTTTTTCAAATCGTCTTAGATTGGACTAACACGAGTTCACTTAGGGTAGGAATCATTTCTGATGAATTGGTATAACCACAACTTTGTGATAAATGCACAGGCTTGAGTAACGTAGAGGAGAGGTGGATGATTCCTTACATAAATTACAAAACCTCGATTGTTTGCTTGAAAAATGATATCCTGAGATGGGAGGGAAAGATCATTGATGAATGCTAACTTTTTTTCAGGAGAATAAAAAAGGACAAAAAAATAATTTAAAAAAACAAATGACCACGTATATTTTTCGTGAGAAAGAAAAGAAGACTCAAAGCGCCATTGAGATGACAAATTTTTCTGATTTCTTAATCTCAATTGAAGTTGAAGTGCAAATCAGTGTCGAACATTCCAAAGTCATAAACACTTATGAGAACTATCAAATATTACGTCATCGACACGGAAACGTATTTCTTTAATTTGTCTTGAGAGAACAATTCCTGAACAGTAGCATCCCTGCAAATAAATTTACACGTAAAATTGAAAGTTATTCTTATGATTGTTTTTTTTCTCAGTATGAGACATTTTTCATATATAATCAAAGATTTTGCATATATAATCACTCATGCTCCATTTATCTCTGCAGAATTAACCTTTGAATTGTTCTGGTAAGATAAGATATCTATATACTGAAATAGTAGAATGAGTGGCTCCAATATCGATGGATGATATCCAAGAAGTAATAAATAAGGTTGGAGTAGAGAAGATTCCTGTTTTTGATTGCCAGCCTTATCAGGTGTATTCGAGTTTGTCGCTTGTTATTGCGTATTCCTTCGCTTTGATCCGTAACAACCGGTTATGGATGGACATATTCTTCAATGCTGATTGTAAAATTGCAACTTGAGGATAAAGATTGAAGGACTTTAGGTCCATAACTCTGATAAAAACAGAGTTGATTATTTTTGCCGAGGTCTTGTCCAACCATTTGCTGACTGAGCTGATCACACTTATCTCGTGAAAGGTTGGGGAAATCAAATAAAACCTGCATACAGTACGGCTGATCAGTTGCAGAGTTAACGACTGAGTCGTGCTGATCAAATAAGATCAGTCCGTTGACTTGATAGAGTTGTTCATCGTATTCAAAGATCCATCACAGCTGGGTTTTTCCAGAACTTTTGCTCTTGGATTCGCCTCTTGAATGCATCTCCGTTCGATGGTAGGAGTGAATGGATTTATGTCGAAATCCTTCAAGTTGTCAGGATCGGTTCGTTAAGTTTGTCAAATTTTGCCAATGCAGTACATATTTTGCGCTGAAATTCTCCTTCTGTGAGATGAAAGTGAATCTTGTCCTACATAGAATAATGTCGACTACCTTGGACACCTCGTGACAATACACTGCTTCTGGTGACAACTTGGACATCAAGAAGTGTGAAAGACTTATTGTGACGAGTCCTTCTTTTATATCGATATGAATATGGAACAAGTAAATTGATTCTTGCAGAAAGTCTATGTTGATCATTTTTATCAGCAGTGATGAACATTTTTTAGACCTACAAATTAGTGAAAACCGGAAGACGGAGTCTAGACTAGTACTGACCACACCGGTACGCTAGACATACAGGTGTTATGTTCTCCTCATAACGGAAACGCTGCAGACACAACGTAAAGAGAATACCCAGCCTCCATAAAAAATATTGAAAGGGAAAAAAAGGAATAGGTAAGATCCAAGGCTGGGAAAAGGAGAGAGAGAAACTAAACAGAATTGAATAGAACAAGGTTGTATGGTCGATGAAAGACCATATGTTGAAATCTGGTATAGGATGATGGTCTGACTGGTCGTCAAGGGTGACGGTCCGTCATGTGGGACGTTTGTTACCCACTGCTTGGGATTGCCTTGACAATAAAAATCCTTTTAAAAGAAGTATTATTACCTTTGGGTTCAGTACTCTGCGTGCCTGAATTAATAATTCTGACACAGCATTCTCTATTTGTCAGTTGCAAAAAACTCACTCAAGTCTTCAGCCAAAGGTACGTGCTTGGTTATAAACAATATGAAAGTTTGGAAAATGCTGTGCTAAGTATGCCATTTTTTGCACGAAATTTCAGGATCTTTTACGAGTTCTTTCTAGGTGACATTCCATAATATGAAATATCTCAATAACTATTTCTATTGACTTAATCTGGGGATGAATTAGGAAATAAGTTTATTCGTATAGGTGGATACTCCTTTTTGCGTTTAATCAGTTGGAAATGGGACATCATCAAATGAACTTGACTAAGGTGTGACTCCTGATCTACAATAACTGTGTTGGTATTTGTTCACATCTCTTGCATGATTTCTGGCAAATCATCATATCATTTGGGTTGGTCTTCTTACCTGCAGTCAACATTTGGTCTATTACTTCTTGCTTTTACAAGAGAAAGTCATTTGGTAGACAGTATTATGCAAAACATAACGAAGCACTTGTTAGCAACCCCAAAATCTTTCCACCTGGCTAAGTGAAATATAATGCTTTGCTAGCTTCTTTGCTGATCAACCATTGTTGTCATCATGAGATTTGTTTGTCATTGATGGAAACAACTAACATATGGACGATAAAACAATGAAAGTCAAGGTCAGCACAAGGGGTCCCGTTCAGTAGATGTTTGATCACAAAAGGAAAGGTGTATCAGTCACTTCGTCTTGATATCTTGTTTACAGATTTCAAGGAGATTTGTTCTTCCTTCCTTGGACTTATTCGTATATATTCTTGTTTTTAAATGCATGCATACATTTGTATTGGTTATTGCTCATTAAAAAAGTATGTGTTTATCTGTCGTCTATTTGGTGTTTTTTTCTTTTTGGCTTAATAACCATGGTCACTGTTATAGTCAATGTAAAATATCTTGGTTTTTTTTTATCCAGATATTTGGTTACCAATAAGTGATAGCAGTTATGCGTGCTGACACTAATGAAGTCAGTGGTTTAAATCAGTCATATCCTCTTTAGTTTTAATGATTTTCAAGAAGGCTTTCTAAATGTTGGAATAGGAGGTTTCAATAGATTTATGTACGACGATTGTTTTTTTTTTCTAATGACCAATATCTCTAACTTCTGGAAAACTTTAAATAACATTCCACGCAACATTTAGATAGATATGTGGTCTTTTGCAAACGTATGTAATAACTTTCAGCTTTTTGAATTTAGCATTGGCTTCACGTTCGTTGATAGTTAATAACAGATCCTAATTTGCGAATATAAGCAAACACACAGCTGTGTCCGTCCAAATAATTGGAATATGCTTCTCGGGTTAACTTAATCTTTTAAAATTAGAACCCATTGTTTAATTTTGATACTCAGCTGTATGTTATACCATGATGAATTATCAGTGGATGGAGAGGATGAGGAAAACAAACAATTTTTTTTCAATCTATTAAAGTATTGATTGTTCTGAATCCATCCATTAATTTTTTTTTCACCAAGAATACATCAAAGAGTCTTTGGCTTTATCATACCTCCAAATATGTGAAAATTGTGATAGTCAACAATAAAATGATTGTGCTATTTAAAAGGGGGGAAATGAAAATCACGTTATACATTTCCTTTCATCGTAGTTAATGTTATTGAAATTTAAAGTCACATATAATCGAACTATACAAAGACAGCACAGGGTCATTATGGTTGTCTCAGTAAAAAGTCGTTTTTCGTTTTGTTTAAAAACAGATCTATTCAATATACAACTTCACTATCATATGATTATAAGAAAAAAAGACTGATAGCAGAAAGTTATAAATTAACTCTCCATTGAATTAAAACTGAAGATGGCCACAAATTGTGTATCAGGAATATGATGGACAATTCTATCAAAAGTTTGGCTTGAAGTGATCTTTATCAGAAGAATGGTGCTTCTGATTAGGTAGGGCCTTACTTTTCAATCTTAATTGGTTGCTAAGTTATAGAAAAAACATTATTACCTGGCCAAATCGTGTCGCTTTTTCAGAATTAAAATAGATTAAGAACGCGCAAAATTTTGAACCTTTCATCTCTAATTGTTTCCAAGTTATCAGATAGTTTTTCGCCCATTACATTAAATAAAAGTAAATTTGCCTGTTTTCCAGTTGAAATCATGTTTAGTTTTGCTTTAATACATTCAGTATTTCATCAATGGTCCAGATTGGTTTGGTAGCAAAGACGTAGCAATACGTAATCAACTACCTAGGTGTAAATTCCCTCTCTCTAGTCCATAAAAAATTCCCAAATCAGAGCATCATTTAGAAAGAAAACACTTGTCACATAGGTGGCGTAAACAAATGAACAAGAACCATTAATGTATATTTGAAGAATATTTTAACATCTTAGGACTCTTCTTGTTTAGGATATTGACGATACAAGACAGTAAAGTGCCGGGTATGTCGAAGAAGGTGCAAGCAGGCTCTCAAACACTGGGCTCAATTATCCATGTTTGTTATCGTTAGCACGGAATAGCAGTATCGAGCAAACTTTCTAAAAATAGGAAATATTTGTACTTTTAAAATCTTCGTTGAAAGGATGATGTACGTCTTGTACTGCATCAAAACACTAAGCAATGCTGTATTCACTGATGCATAGAGCTCGTCTGTATTTGTTTAAACCAATATTTTTTCTTTCCAGTTCAAAATATTATTTTAGTAAACAACTAAGATGCTATGAAAGTCTCATCAATCAAAACTAACTAAGCCTAATCATTGTTTTGGAGAAGATAAATGTTTTCTTTATATATTAAATATTCTATATGAAAACATAGAGCGTCGAGTCGATTGGACACAATGCTGATCAATATGAGAGAAAGAAGATGAAGGAAAACAAGAAAAAAAAACGTACAGAGTTGAAGAAAAAATGAGGGACAAAGGAAAGAAATAATGAAGCTACGGAAACAGACGAATAGGAACAAGGGAACTAGAGAATATGGAGGAGAGCAGAAAAAAAAGAAAAAATAAAAAGATGGGAGGAGATTTTCTATCACTGTCAATACTTGAACTAACGTACGCTCAAAATGTTAGTCATTCAAAAAATTGCATAGTAGAATAAAAAAGGCCATAATAAATTGGCATTATGGCATCACTGGTGTTTTTTTTTAGAGGGGGGGTTACAAGGAAACATCTATCAAATAGTAAAATGTCTTGAAATATAAACAATGAGGAGAAACTAATTGTCATTGATAAATTTGTCAGAATTAACCCTTTAAGGGCTTTTGTAGATCACTGATGACAATTCCCAAGTCTGTGCCCCAAATCGTATGATCAAGAATACACTAACACACGAACACACTCATTAACACACGCCTATTTAAAAAAAAAAAAAGGTACACTGTTTCGCTGTTTTTGATGGCTATGATTGTTTAAGAGCGAGGAAGGCAAAAATATCACAAGGTTATCAGTAAATGAAATGAGTGCAACTAAATAAATAACTGAAATGAAGTGATAGAATGGAAGGAGAGATAAATCAAGAAAGTCGTGAAGAAGAAAAGAGATGTCAGAAAAAGAATGAAACAAAATTGAGGGAAACTTGATTGAGAGGGAAAAATGAATGGCTAAGGAAGAAAAAAACAGAGTAAAATTAGACGAGAAGGGCGGAGAAAGAGAATCTAATGAGGAAGAAGGATTAAGTATGAGAGAGGTGGAATATACGAGTAAAAAAAGAAAGAAATACACTAGGGTGAGCACTTTGCTTCCATCTATTCTGTAACACTCCTATTGATCAGTATTTTGTATTTCAATTGTATTTTTTTTACAGATGAGAAAATATATTGTAGAATTCAGCAATCTGTTTAATTATATTTTCCCAAAATGTAAGTGACTCCAACGCATTTTTGTTTATTCTCTTCCAAGTATGGTCCCTCATTTATCGATATATATTGAGAGCATTCAAGTTGTCATCTAATTTCAAGACTCAGCAATGTTTCTATATTTTCCTTTGGTTCCTTTTTTTTCTCCCATTTCATCATAAATCATGTTCTTCCGTCCAACTGAGTATAAACTATTTCTGACTATAAAGCATGTTAACCCTTAACAAACTATGTTACTTGAAACGATTAGGCATAAGTTTGTGAATACATGGATATATCTGGATTTTTTTTTTGCTACCGGGTCTACGTTGAAATATTGACAAGGATCTATAAATTGTTGACTGATTCACGAGGATACGATGTGCATATGCCAACTTTTTATTCCACACACTGTGCATTCAAAGGTTGTAGAATGTAAAATCGACCATGATTTTGCAAGGGGAAAAGCAACAGTAATACGGTGAAAAGAACAAATATGATCAGCAATTGATAATTAAAGAATGCATGCAAACTGATGATTTTCCAACCGTCTTTTATTCTTATAATCCTTGCATTTAAGTCAATTCATGACTGATTGTACTTCTTCCTCAGGCCTATTTCAACCTGAACAAACCCTGTGTTCCTTCGTCTCTCTTTGTCTCTATCCTTCAGCCTGTCTTTTCGTCTGTCTATCTCTTTTGCTCTCTCTGTTGTTCACTCATCCAAACACTCGGATACCACTGAAATATAATCGCACTTCTAGTTCAAAGTAACATAACTTCATTGACTGGTGTTGAGGATCAACTAATTTAAGAACAAAAAAATGTTTTTCAGACGGCAAATCAAAACATGAAGGAACATAAATAAGCAGTGTATTTCAAGTAAATGCTCTCCACAAGATAATAGTGTACATTATTGCCAAGTAGATGGCTAATAGCCAAAAATATCGGCCGATGTCCAAACAAATGTTTATCCAAGTGCTGGCTAAAATGGTTACAGAGAAGGCCTACCTGATCTTTCTTGAGACTGATTGTCAAACCCTAGAAAAGAAGGATAGTTTTCTTAAGGTAGAGACTGGTTCTTCTTTGTGTTTTTTCCTACTGATTTGCTCAGCTTCTAGCTACTTTATAATCATATCATATCAGGAGTTCTTCATGGGCTAAGATGCAAATGGATTCACTTTTCAAGTTGTGTCATAGCGGGGGCAAGCTGCACGGTCAGGAGTCAAATTCCAACTGAGTGAGACCAGGGGATCTAGACATAGGGTTTCTCTACCTTGTTTTCCAAGACAATAACTTTTCATTGTCGAAATTCCTGGACTTGACTACCAAAGATATTACATTGTATGAGAATGTTTTAGTTGCAAAACATTTAACCCCGAACATCTGCCTAAGGAGTTGGCGTATGCACTGGACTGCGTTATGCACAGCTCATTATCCAGGCAGAGGCAAATCATGGTGGAATGGTCGATATATTTCAGTGTCATTGAAGTAAATATGAGGAGCACTGCAGGATAGAAAGCTTGATTCATATTCTGTAAATTGAGTATATATCAATATACGCATACGCATACATCAATCAGATGAGTCACAGAACCTAATTTGGAATATCCCACAGCAAACATGATGTTGGTGTAATTGAAATCATATCTTTCGGATGAATCAGTGTCAGGAGTCTTGGATTCATGATGAAATTTCTTATCTGCTCTGTATTTCTTTACATTGGACGATGTAGATCTACTGTAATATCCTTCAGATTTTGTTGCATTGTCGACTAATATCCATGTTTTTGTGAAGTTGTTTCTACATTTGTTTTTGTTTTTTTGTAGGTCTCAGATTGTCAACCTGCTGAGGGGATTTCAGAATCTATTATTGCCCATACAGCTGTAATATACGAATTTAAAAACACACATACACACACACACACACACACACACACACACACACACACACACACACACACACACACACACATATATATATATATATATATATATATATATATATATATATATATATATATATTCTTTACTGCCTGATCTTAGTCTTTGGTCTATATTCGGAATTACCCCACGTGCTGTTTTAGCTGATTTGGCGTCTGGCTAGAGCTCACAAACTAATAGTTAATCTACCAATTGCAGCCTGTCTTACGGCGAGCATTGACTGGCCTAATCAATTAGTGAACAGCTAAAGTAGCTTCTCCTTTTCTTGAATGACACATTAGGTGAAACTGAATCGGGATCGTGGTATAACAGCTGGAGCAGTCATAACTCCTGGTGCTCCAGACTGGTCACGGCGTTGGGGTTGAAAATGAATATGCTATCAAAGCTTGAAGCTGCGACTCCTAGCTATAGTAAGTAGTCAGTTGGTGACCATGTGGGATGGAAGTCTGGACGACCTACTATAAAAAGATAGTATTTTGATTCTAAATCAACAATATCAATCCCAGAATTTTTTTTTTCAAAGAAATTGCACTTATGATATCTCTACTCCTGTGTGATAAGAATTCACTAGATTGTTGTTTTTTTTAATAAATTTCCTGTCCAGCATTCTTTTTCTTTGTTGGGTAATCTTGTGGTTATAACAAACTGTTTATTTCATAGTACTGTTCCATCGTGTGTCCAGATGAAGATGATTGTTCGTCGGTTTTTCGTCTTCTGATGTAAACACCTTTGTCAAGCAAATATACTGCATAATTTGAATGTGGTAGTCTGAATAGTTGAACGCTGAATCTGGATATCACCACCAGTGAATAAAACCTGAATACACATAGATTGCACGAAGCAAAAACAACAAAGAAATAGCACAAAACTTACAAATGCTGTCGAAGTAGATTTTCTTCACTTCTTATACTTACCCTCATATGCTACCATTTTTCTTCGCCCTTCGTTTTATCTACCCAACTGAATATTTGCTATCCATCATATCCTACCTAATTATTGAATACTATTCTTTTCTCCCCAACCTCTCTCTCACTGCCATACTTTGTTCTGTTCCATTCTCTGTACAATCTATCATATTTTCCTCCAATTCACGGACTCCCTCTATAAGATAACTATCAGCTCTTTCAGTCACCTTCATGATACTCAATTCATAAACCATAAATTTATTTTGTCTCCCATCGAACCAAATATAAGAACTATCACGATTTTCTTCCGTCCAATGAGGCACTCTTTCATGTAGTACAATTACTGTCCATGCTGCCTATATATCCATACGTCTTGGCTCCACCTTCCAATGAAATTTTCTGTCCTTCGTCCCTTACCCCTTTATAAATTATATTTCTCCTCATCCTATCCCTATATCTATTGCTTTACTTTCTTCATCAACTTTCCTCTTATTTTCTTTGTAAAACTACCGTTTCTCCAGTCTTTTGACCTATTCCGTCATAAATCATGTTTTTGTTTTTTTCTGCCTGACTTTGTCGGGATCGATTAAGTTTGGACAGGGATGATGTAATCATTCATTCTATGCTGTTTTATTGATTATCTGTGCAAATATGACGTCAGCAGTAGACGCAATATATTGAACTAGTCTACCCAGATTCCTTTTCAAGTTGTCATAACTTGGCGACGGATTGATTTTATTCCCATTGTTCAGTCACTAAGGGAAGCTGTTGTATTATCAAAAGGTGGTTGGCGAAGACTGCCATTTGTAATTCATACTTCGATTTAGTATGCAAGAGGGAAGAGAGCCTGACGTTTAGTCACTGTTCAAAGAAAGAAAACAGAAAGATATCCTGAACTGGGAACACAACTTTCACCAAGATACGTCCTACAGAAGTATATATGGACTGGTAGCTTATGAAA
The DNA here is from genome assembly GCA_963457665.1 of Thysanoteuthis rhombus. Taxonomy (NCBI): domain Eukaryota; kingdom Metazoa; phylum Mollusca; class Cephalopoda; order Oegopsida; family Thysanoteuthidae; genus Thysanoteuthis; species Thysanoteuthis major. Next base: position 63,225,073 of record OY735202.1, read on the forward strand.
TGATAATTTATCTAACACCAGTGAAACTGACACATTTATATATAAGGACAATGTAAACAATTACTTGAAAATCAATACCGTAAAAGAAAAAATCAGGAAAAAATCCGTATATTTTTTGATTTCACTAAAAATATTCAATAATTACTTATTGGAAAACGGACTTCTGATTGGATACTTTAGCATTTAGAAAATCGGGAATTCTATCCAATATAGTTCCTATCATTTTGATGATTTATGTCATCGATACATAACTATGTTCTTTGATTTTTCTCATCAGACGGATAAATCTTTCGAGTAATTATGTATACTTTTCTACAAATTTGCTAAGAAACTGGTCAAACTGGGAATTTCCCTCAGGAAGTTAAAAAGGGAAACAAAACAATAGAGTTATCTCCTGCATTTGATCGGTCTTCATTTAGACGTTTCATCTGGAAAAGAATTAGTCCAATATTTGTTGATGTATTTTTCATAATATCCATTCATTATATACAGTTCGGGCGGCCTCTGGGCACTTTTCTTGAAAAAGTAAACATAATTGATACCTCAACGGATTTATCTATTATATGTGCGAAAGCTAAAAAGAACATGATGTATAAAACAAGATAAATCATCAAAATAGTTAAATTTTGGTGAGCAATTTTATGAATCAATCTTCTTTTTTTATACTTATAATTATTGTTATTGTTTCTTTTATCAAATGCGTACGTCAATTAATACGGGACTATACGATTCTCTTGCAAGATTTTTGCATTCACAGTGGTCAATTTTCCACTCAAATTTGCGTCGATACGGTTAATACCTACGCTTTTATATTTACCCGTGGATATCTTAGTTCAGTCAAGTCACCGGTAAAAGATATGGCGCTCTCTTCGCTAAAAAAGAGAAGGCTGTCGTCCGTGATAGCATTTATGAATTCAAAACATTGAGTTATTAAAGTTTTGAATTGAGGTGATTTCATCAGGATTCTGATCAAATTTTGTTTTGCGTTTTGTTACTGTTTCAGTCAAAATGAAGTTCGACTGTTGATGCAAACATCTCATCCACAAACCATATAGTGATAAACAAGAAAGGATGGGGAAATTTATCAGATATCTATCGGAAACATTTTCCATTATAGAAATCATATAACTTAAGAATAACCAATGTCATAAATTTTCCCCCAAACCTCTCCATCGTCCTGTTTATTGACTAGGAGCAGCGGTAAAATGGATAAACTCAATAATATAACATTTATTCTAACAAGATAACTCTTTTATTCCATTCAGTTGTAATTTTCTGTCATAATCGATCATGGCTAATGTGAGAAGAATAAGATTCTAAGATTCCTTTGCATCGAATCGTATGATATCATTGGTTAGTTGTTTTTGGTTTGAATAACCATGCTTTACGAGGAAGATACCATTGTTGCGATATTATGGATATATTTCTCGCCTGTTTTTGTTAGTTCTTCAAGGTTATTAATCCTCTCTGATGTTACCATTACGTTCAAATTTGTTTATGTCTCCTTGCGTAAGTTCCATACCATTTTTTAAAATATCTCCTGTCGTTCAATTGCGAATTTATGGTCTTGCAGATCTTTGAAAAGATAATTTGACACGCAACGATCTTTAAAGAGAGAAAAGTGTAACCTTTTTTTCGTTTTATCTATTTCTATTTATTTATTTTCACTCAGTATCTTATAGAGAGGAAACGGTTTTTAAGACACATTGATTTAAAGAGAATGATTTATAAGGACTGTTATGGATGATGACAAAAACAGCCACAAAACACAGAAAAGGTTAAAGTAAAAATAAAAACATGAGTCTATTTGCAAGGTGGAAGAGAAAATGAAAAAAAAAATGAACAATCATTGAAGAACCATGCTCAGTAAGAGAATATAGGATGAGTGGGAGGAAAGAAATAAGGAAGAAAATTGATTCGGACAGGCAAGAGAAAAACATAGTATTGACAGAAAAAAAAACGCTGAGGAAAGGAAATGAATGGAGATTGACGGATGAATATAATAGAAGTAAGGGATACAAGGGTAGAGAATGGATGGAAAATAGTTGGGAAGAAAGAAGGCTGGCAATGAGCAGTATCAGTTGTAACAAACAGTATACAAAAAATGCACGAAAACAACAGGAAGAAGATGTAAAACCGCAAGAAAAAAGAGGAAGAGGGATGATCTGATTCCTCTTATCAACATGAAAAGTATCAAAAGTGTTGATAATAAATATTTGAACAAGCACAAATCGGCCTTTATTCTCTGAGATTGTATGGGATAAATAGAGATCTTGATTAATGGGGATCTAATTTAACAAACTAATACTAAAATTTCCACGTATATGAAGTGGGTTCCCTTTTTGATCACCTTGATGGATTCTGAAAAAAACATTTTAGAAGGGTAAAAACAAAAATACTTGTCTTTTGTATTCAAAATATAATTTTATCAAAGAAAAAGCAGACAAACTGTCAGGGATTAAGAAAGAGAGAGAAAAAGAGAGAGAGAGAGATGCATAGGAAGAGACTTAGTAAATATACATGAAAACGCAATTATAATGATAGTAAGTTAAAAAAGCAATTTTACTGAATGTCAGAGGGGATCAACACACACATGTATGTATATTATTGCGACCGAATATAAGCAATATGTTTATTTATAAAAAATTCACCATCCATCGGAGTGTCTATCCAGAACTGGAAGAAAATTTGATAACTTAACTTAAAATGGACGAGTTGCCCTATTCAACCCTAAATAAGGCAGCGTTATTTAAGATGATGATTAATGATAGTTTGATCTGGCAGCTTTTTCATTGTACTACAAATCCTAAGAGTGGCTTTGGAGTGTACTATATCACGTCGAAACCTTCGCTTCAGATACATATGTATATTGCTATATATATGTATATGGAAAAAATTCTGAAAGTTTCCCCATGTATGTATATACGCCAAAGCAATCGAATCTCTACACTGTCTGACACACACAAGTACAAATACGTATACACGCACATATATCTATGTATAGTCTCCCATTTATATATATATATATATATATATATATATATATATATATATATATATATATATATATATATATATATATATATATATATCACAAGATTCTTTGTGGAAATGAATGCTTATCCGATTGTAGTAACTCATGCAATCTTTTCCTGTTAAACTGATATATATATATATATATATATATATATATATACACACACACACACATACACACACGCACACACACACACACACATATATATATATATATATCAAATTCCCTTCAGAAGCTTTTCCACATTTTTAGCATGTTCTAAGAATGGATTTTCAATCAAAAGAAAGAATCCAGGAGCCATTCTCACGGAGTCGAAGGAAATGGTTGTTACAAGAACGGGAAATATAGCCTTTCTTATTAATGCCATTTTTTTTCACTGTTGCAACATGCTGGTATGTTGCTGCCATTATTAAAGATTTTTACAACGACTTTGTTCTATAGACCATTAGAAACAAATGCACACAAAAATAATACTTCTGTATCAATAGTCAAATGAAAGCCGTGGATGAGAATCATGATGGTGAACTTGTCAATTTTGCCCATCATGAGAACAAATCCATTTTCTAAGGATAAGCGTTACTGATCTAATTTCACCTTGCCCCTTAAATAAGACTTTGGTACTAAGTATAGTAATTTTGTTTCACGTCAAATTTAGTTGAGATTATTGAAAAAATGAATAAAGATCAAAATAACTCCTAAAGTTTACGACAGGGGCCAAAGACACTGTATCTAAAAATCTAAATGAAAACAAAAATTAGAAGTCTTTAATACGAATAATTTGCCTTAAATGACTTCCAAATCAAAATCCTTAACTGAAACCTAACAAAACTTTTTCATCTCGATAAAACATCAATGGCCAATTCGTCAAAAGCCTCAGAATCACTAATTCATCACGATGGAGACTAACAAAACAATCTAAGAGTCTAGAAAGCGCTAAGAATATATTGTGGTGAGTGTCTACCTTGATGTGATGTGCAAGTGTTGTCACCTAGCATTGTATAGTAGTGAGTTTGATGATCCAAACTTTTGCTTCACGCTAGAGCACGCCGTTAAATATTTACGATTTAAAATACCGATGCAGAAAAAAATTTTACTTTTCCTATTCATCAATCTGAATCCGGGGCGAAAAAACCTAAGGTTAGTAGAATTCGATTCCTCTCAAATGTTATTATTTGTGATTTGTTCTATCTTGATTTTCAGTCAAAATTATCTCAAAAGATCTATTCTTCGCTTAGTGGTGTTTTTATATCGGGGGCTTCACTTCAAAGTGAATCAGCGGACCCTTCTCTCAGCTGTTGCAATCGAATGAGTAAAATTCCCCCCCCCTTCCCTGAAAGTTTTTTTTTAGCCCACCATTTTCTGACTTCATTGAATCTATATACATGTGGTAAATGAGGAAGTGTCACTTCTATAATGTGCATTCTACTAACTCTTGACCCCAAAATGGAGATGTTTTTTTCATGTGAGTTACTGTTACGATTATGAATTGATATATCTTGAATATTCTCTTCATTTGAGTTATTCCTCATCCCGTTCTTCAGATTTTCATCATATTTGGTAACGTCCCAGGAAGTCACCCTCGTTCCTTTGTTTTTGCAAATTTTTTTGGCAAAAATAAACTTGAATAATTTCCACAATTTGATGTAGAAATTGATACCACAGAAACCAGATAACGCAATGTTAAGCATGATGTAATTGTCATTGACACGATAGTGGATGGAGATTGGATTATCAAATTAATCCATGATGACATTGTTTCGTGAGAGTAACAGGTGGTATAATTGTAGAGTATCGATCATGGAGTTTTTCCATGATGAAATCTAGAAAGAAATGAAAAATTATAAATACTGTTTGATCCCAATACATATATTGGAAATCACTACCATTCCATGGAAAGAACATCTCTGTTATCTCTAGTTCAAACTTAGTTCAGCAAACTCAATCAGGATCTCATGGATGACAGCAATAGGAATTAAAAACGACTAGAGTCTTTTTATCTGTTCATTTTGAATTTCCTATAGGAATAAACTTTCCTCAACATTGATTGCATCAGCAGAACTTTGTCGATTAACAAGAAGAATGTACGTCCCATCTGCTTGGAAGCAATCTAAACTTAATTACTTTTTCACTCCTGGGATCCCAGTATTACTTGAAGATATCATATTGCAAACAAAAATAATACAACAAACATGTTTCTTATTTGGTTTTATATTGATTAAAGATCGACTGTGCACTGAATTTTGATTCCACCCCCTGAATAGATTAAAAGTCCCTAGAGTCTGGATACACGCAAACTCCTCTCCCAGGTATACAATCATCTTAATTTAATTGAGTCGAACAAATAGAGTAAGTTCTCATACAGCCACAACAAATTCATGCCTACCCAAATTATCTCACACGATGATGGAAAGAGATCTGCAGACTGAAATATATTTTCAGAGATGTATGCAGTCTCATAGACAAGTCTGTTGTTTCAGTTTATACATAAAATAAGCTGCCACACTGAAAATATTTGAAGACTGATACGTTGGTATTTCTGCCAAACCTCACTTATGCACAATCATTGTATCTTTGAGCAAAATGTGGGTAAGTTTAGTAAACAAGGGCATGTATTGCCGTTAAATGTTCAACAAACCCATTAATTGATCTAAGGAAATAGAACTACACTTATCAAGCATAAATATATATATTATGCCTTATTCCTTCGATTGATGGAATAATTCAAAGATTTTCAAAAGGTTCCTTTGTAAAACAATTGATAAAAAATATCTCAGACAACCATTGGATATCACGATTCACAACGTATATCCCAACAGATCTTGTGCAAAATTGTGGTTGATTGAATGTAAGATGACTTGACTAGTCCAATAGATACATTTGGAATGTAAAAGAGAAAGTCCGGCGAATCATGGGACAGGTTAAAGTCCAACGATGGACGCTCAAAGGCAGCAACCGCTACTGCAGATGGTGTTGTTGATGATGATGATGATGATGATGATGATGATGATGATGATGATGATGAACTATATATTGATTTTATTCTTCATTCTTTATGCATATTGGCAAAGTGATTCTCTATTACATCAGTATTCGTGCCAGATGGTTTGCAGTCGATCGTTATCTGTTATTTATTTCAATTCTATGTTGGCTGTCCAACTTTATCATCCGTCGCAGGTGAACGTATCTGTCAACTATTTCTTGAGCCTCCCCCTTCATTCAGATACCTTTGGGGAATTATTACCCCAGACATTCTCACGTTTTTGTGTCATTTTTTTCGACCTTATATAGGTCTCCTTATTCACTTCAATCAAACAATGCTTTTGATGTAATGTAAATGTCATCAATGGATTCCAAGTAGTTTGAGCTTCGAGAAAATAATTGATCTCTATGCAAATTATGCATTCTTTACTGATTGTAAGTTACCTGGAATGATTAGTTAAATCCATCGTCCCCTTTCACACATATACATATCCACACACGCACTGACGGATGGACGTAGGGACACAACGTCTTAGGATATTCGACAATAAAGATGAAACATATTACCGAGTAGTTTCTGTCATCACTTTTGAATCAATCCCTCGTCTGCTGGTCTGAAGCTGACTCAACAAAAAAACTTTCAAGGAAAACATTGAAAACACTGAACTTTATATTCTGAACAAAAAACAGTCGTGAAAAAATAAACTATAATGAACTATGAGTGCAACGATATTAGTCTGGTCGTTTGGATTCGGTAAGTATGGAAGGACACAGATCGATTGATTACGTCAGAGAACAAATGATAGATATCTTTCAGTAGAGTCATGTTATTGACATGTAAATTTAATGTTGGGATGAGTTTTGAGTCAAAAGAGAGAGTCAGTGAATGTGAATCAAAATGTGCATCTATTTCAAATCGAAATTTAAAAGGTGGTATACCCATTTTCTAACAATAATTATTGATTATAAAATTGATAATTTTATCTCCAAATAATATTAGTTTGATATGTTGTAGATTATATAGTTAGGTGTACAAGATCAAATCATAAGGTCAATATGAAGAAAAATGCATACATACTTTTACTCTTGGACAGATTATTTGTTGGTATCAATGAGAGGCGCCTGATTAGGGACTTGCAATGTCTTTCAACAAGTCATCGAACTACACAGGAGAGTTTACAGCCAGGAAGAAATTGCCGAATGAAAATTAATCTACACCACCAGTAGAAGCTTCTGAACAAGAGAAGCATGCAGTTACATACGATGTTTGAAAATCGATTTTCATCAGTTGAGGCAGTTATTTATTCAATGAATATAGTGTATGAGCAGAACAAATGCACAGATATGAAATATAAGATGCAAAAGAGGAATCATTGATTCTACATAGGATTAGAAGATTCAACAGGGCTGGAAAATTTTGTTATAAAGAATACGAATTTGATTATCTATGATATGGTCTGATCAAATAAAGTAATATCAATTTTCAAATTCAAAATAGATTTACGAGAGGCAAGTGTAAATGAAACCTTGATTTCCCATAATAGCTGGTGAAATAAGGTAGAGTAGGAATTATGGTCCGTGTGTGGCCTTACACAATGTTTTTATGAGATAGTTTTTGTGAAACTACACAAAGACCCTGAAGTTTTAAAAAGGTATAATAGCTATATATTCAAATGCAAAATACCATTATTTTTTTATGATTAGGTTCTTTGTTTTCACATTGCAGAGAGGAAAATTTCAACTCTGAATGGATTTTCAACTTGAAGATGGATTTCCATATCATTGACCATATTGGTCACAATCTTGAATTGATCTATTTAAACAAATCAAGACAAGAAACATCAATTAGTTTCAGTACAAACCTTTTATCTATGCCAAAGTGTATTTTGACGTTCAAAACTTCAAATACATATGTGAAATTTTTTAAGCAAACAAGGGAAATGACGAAAAAAAATTAATATACGGTTCGATTGTAACTTTCCATGAATGTATGTTTAAATGATGGATTGTTGTCGTATTATAATCTCCTTGATATTAGAAAAAACAATAGGAGCCATTGCATCCAACAGAATATTCATTCCCAAACATTCCAAGATTTGTGTACATAATGTAAAGTTATGATTCTGGAAATTTCATCGGATAAGATTTGAAATGGGGAAGATCAGTCTTAAAAAGGATCTGTATCTTTACAGACATACACCCAAAAGTAAACTAAACATCGGTGATCGTACCTGATTCCTGGAACCATTATCTAACTCTCACTGAGTGTGCATGATATGGAAACGAAAGGTAATAGAATTAAGCAGGGAATGTAATATTTACCGATACACTATGAAATTTTTACGCATAAGCAATTAGGGGGAAATATACTTCCTGTTATGAAGGCAAATATTTAGTTACACATCACTTGATCAGAAACATAAATATCCATGACGAGACATTTAGGCTTGTTCGACCATCATTCTCTGTACAATTTTTTCCATGCCTGGCTGAGACGCATTCAGAGAGAACGTTGTAGATTTGCATGTACCTTGTCTTCAATTGTAAGTATTAGTCTTTCTATGATGATATTTCCAGAATAATAAAAATGATAGGAATGGGGGGAAATGGAATAATCTGCTCCGTCGGAAAATTGTACTCGGGGAAAAGTTGTCAGTGCCTGGGTAATGTTTCATGCAATCATATGATGGCTACATGTTTTGAATAACTGGGTATGAATATTATACTTGCGATTACAATGTGTGTTTGTCTAATATCAATATCACATGACCCAATCGAGAGTGAAGCCTGCAGATAATTGTCCGTGGATTTTTGACATGAAATATATCTCCTGAAGTTGCAATGAATACAATCAAAACCAGTATTTAGAATATAGAAAAAAACTAAATAAAACAGTGGAAATATGTCACCATGTGTCTGAAAGCGAACACAGAAGAATGGCTCAACTTGAATATTTTCAAATATTTGTTGCGTACTGTATAAATAAAGGGCGAGCACTATATATACATCATATGAGCATGGGCAAGCGATGCTTTCGGTTGTACACTTGAGTATCCGTGCGTGTGAATTGCTCTAGGGATGACAGTGAAAACTACATGGATAGAAATAAATCTCTTATATTTTTATCTGCAGCAATATTAAATTGGGTTTTTTCTTGACTGAGTGAATACATCTCTGAGAACAAACATAAACGATTGCTTGACAACAAAAAAAATCCGTTTCTTTGTCCGTGAGGCAAAAAAAAAACAAAAAACAGTAGTGTGATACAATGAAGTTTCAAAAAACAACCCTGAAACAAACTTGCAGAATTATTTTTTGATAATATTCCCTGTTTGGCCTATTATATATTTCTGAAATTTTTTCTGGTATTTTCTAGAGCTATCTTGCAAAGTGATTGAGACATGCTGAAAGCAGGAGAAATTTATACCACAATTTTCTTGATTTTTTCAGCTTTTTTAGGTTGAATTATTCCCCTCTAGGTGGGAATGCAAGTGTGGGGGACGATTTGACATATCAATTTGAATCATCAAATATATGTGTAACCAATATTATTTAAGTTTATAGACCTCAAGGTTACATGCACAACAAATGTATATTTATCTTATCCTTGAACGTGATATGATGTAAAAGCTAATATATAAGAGTTCTCGATGGGGGAATAAAATTACCCGTTTTGTGCAATGGGGAGACAGTTCCTAGAAGACAGATTCCCAAACAATGGATAATCAAAATTGCCCGATTCATGCAATGGACGATGCCCAGTAAACAAATTCCTAAAGAATGGAGAAACTAAATTATCCGATTCATGCATTGGGGTGACAATTCTTGATAAATAGATTCCCAAACACAATATACATTTTATTCATATCCTTGAGGATTGCATTGAATGTACAAATCAATCCTCTTACTGAGATCAAATGTGTCACAAAGCTTTTTGCAAAGTTGGAACCAGCACATTGTTGCATTGCTGCAGGTGTCATATGCTACAGCAGAGCCTGCCACGTGTTGTATTCGCTTTACTGCCTTTGGGAAGGATCTTAAGGAAAAGACTCACTTAATTAATGCCATTTCTCTTGGGAAGATCGAGTCTATAATTATTTGCCTCCATGACGAAGGGAACATGCCACACAGAACGCAACACGCGTATGTTGATGCAAAAGGTCTTCAACACCTGCAACAAGAACAATGAATGCATCAACCTTAAGATTGTTGTAGGAGAAGCCCCATTGCTAGAATCCTTCAAAACTGAAAATTATGTACCCTGACTCGTCTGGATGAGGGATACACTGATTCTACAATCCACTCCTACTCAACCATGGTAGAATAGGACACGATGCCAATTCAATTGTTGCCCCCACAGGTATATGTACCAGATAACAAAAAACAGCGTAGTCCTTGCAGCGAGTAACATGAAAACGCCACAAAACCTGACTTATCATTTTGTTGTGTAATAATAGTTGTTGCCTAATTGACAGATCACCATTAACTAGGCTGACCTGAATCATTAACTCGTTCTAATGTAGGAACAACCGAAGCCTGATTTGGGCATGAATTAGGCTTTTAGATATTTTACAATGTAGAAAGTGTTGAATTTCTAATCGAAATACAATGAGAAGATGTGAATGATCTTGATATGAAGCAAAATAGAACTGATACACACAGACACACACACACACACACATATATATATGTATATATATATATATATATATATATATATATATATATATATATATAATGTGTACTTTAGAGAGTGAGACGGACTCGGGAGTGAAGTGTTCGGTGGTAAGGTTTATTAATCCTTATATGTCAATAGTCCATACATGTTTCGGGATTCTTCCCATCATCAGTGGTGTGTGCTATGTGAGTGTGTATTAAAATATATATATATATATATATATATATATATATATATATATATATATATATATATATATATATATACCAAAGAGACTCTCAATGAAATCATTAAAAAAGAAAAATCTAGAAATCAAGCAAAAAAGCACCTTAGATTGAGAAGAAAAGAGTTGGTACGCCAAGTTCGAAATTTATAAAGAATAAAATCCAACTAATCCTCAGAAGAATAGTATATAACCTATGTATCCTTCTGATGGTCACATACAAATTTGAAATGTGGAAAATAACCAAAATATTAGTTCTCCAACTTGGAGCTTTGCAACATGCACATTAGAAAATCATGCACAACCTCACATTGATATATCATAAGACAGCACAGTATATTTGAGGAGAAGGAAGAGCCTGAGACACCCCCAAACATGTTGGAAAACCCAAATGGCTATTGGCTGGACATGTTGCCAGAATGGCAGATAACTGCATGACATGGTGACTTAAAATATGAATCCCTAAGTATCAAGTGTGAGGCTGTGGTCAATAAAAAGTGAGACAGCCCGACAAGCTAAATGAATGTAGGTAGTACTCGTTCTACGTTGCCCATGACTGACTGATCCTTTGAATCTAGTAGGTCTTTATTTAACAACGGTCACAAACAGACTGTTGATGATTGAAAAGTAAGTATGAAATTCTATTGATATCTCTTAAAAAATTAATGGCATTTTATATCTATTCATTTTAAATCCTTTTTTTATTTTGGTTCATCATCATCATCATCATCATCATCATTATTATTATTATTATTATTATTATTATTATTATTATTATTATTATTATTATTATTTGGAATCTCACACCAGTTCCCTGGTGGTAACCGCTGGAGTTTGAGTGACAGCAAGTCTCCTCAAGTCTCCAGCCCTCGTCTCCTAGTACTCATAGGTTGCAGTAATTCTACGATTTACAATTTCACACCGGTTGCCCAGTGGTTATCGCTGAAGGCTGAGTGACAATAAGTCTCCTCGGGTCTTCAGCTAACGTCTCCTCTCTCTTTCGCATATCATGACAGAGCTACAATTCGTTGCAGTACTTATATCTCTAGCACCTTCCTCAGTATCCATGCAGTTCCCAGTAGTGCTGTGGTTTGTACGGTGTCTATCCTCCCCCAAATCCTGATCTCCTCCTGTCTCTCCCTCAGCCTTTTGGGGACAGTTCCTAGTGCTCCCACTATGACCGGTACTACCCTGGTTTTCATGTTCCACATTTTCCTTAACTCCCTTGCTAGGTCCTGGTATTTTTCCCTTTTTTCACCCTCCTTCTTTTTTACTCTATGGTCTGCAGGTACAGCAACGTCTACTATTTGGCAGGCCTTCCTTTTTTTGTCTACTATTACTAAGTCCGGCCTTCTTGCCTGGATGAGGTGGTCAGTTTGGATGTCAAAGTCCCACAGTAGTTTGTGGTTGTCATTCTCCAAAACTGCCTCTGGCTTGCGCAGATACCACTTTTCCACATGGTTGAATCCCATTTGTGTACTTAGTTCCCGGTGTATCATCGTTGCTACTCTATCGTGTCTATGCTTATACTCCTTCTGGGCGAGTTGACTACATTCACTAGTTATGTGGTTCACCGTCTCATCTCTTTCACCGCACATGCGGCATTTGCTGTTTGTCTGTGTTCTGTCGATTTTTGTTTTTATGTAGTTTGTCCTTATGCTTTTGTTTTGGGCTGCCATGATGAGCGATTCTGTTTCTCTCTTAAGGTTCCCCTTTCGTAACTACGTCCATGATTTCTCGTCTGCTATATCTTGTATCTGTCTTTAAAACTCGCCGTACAATTTTTTCCCTTCCAATCTTTTTTTTTTTTTGTTTGCTGTACTGTTCCATTGTTTTCTACTTTATTACTTGTTGCACTATCTCTCGCACTCATTATGATTTCTTCACAATTTGTTTGCACATATCTTTCTACGACTATTTTAGCTCTCTGGACACAATCTTCTATCCTGATGAGCCCCCTGCCACCTTCTCTTCTCTTAACGTATAGTCTATCTGTATCATCTCTAGGGTGTAATGCTTTATGCATCGTCATAAGTTTCCTTGTTCGCCTATCCATTGATTGGAGCTCTTCCTTTGTCCATCCTAGGAATGGTCCTGTATACCTAACTACTGACACAGCCCAGGTGTTCATTCCTTTTATTAGATTTCTGCTGTTTAATTTGGTTTCTCATATTTTCCTTATCCTTCTGAGGTGTTCTCTCTCTTTATTTTCTCCTTCATCTCTTCCCGTTTTATCGTGTCACATTGGAATCTCACACCAGTATTATTATTATTATTACTATTAATATTATTATTATTATCATTGTTATTGTTACTATTATTATTATTACTATTATTACTATTATTATAATTATCATCATCAGAAAGTATCAGTTGCTGAGGAAATATTGGAAAAAAAACTTTTAGAGTACAGCAACATAAACTGTCATGTCCTTCTGAAATCAATAACAACGAACATCTGAAAAACTATGTATTGATCCCCTTTATCCTGGCAATTGTAAGGGCACATGTCAGAACAACCTGAGCCACTTACAATCAATATACGTTGAGATGGGGATTAGGAGATAAGATGAAGGGGATTTGGAGTCCTGTGTTTTTCCTTTGGAAAAGATAAGCGTAAGAGAATGGAGTGACAAGTTGTAATGCTTTTTTCTTCTATCACGAATATTTTCTATTGTAACATTTTTGAATGAAATCATAAAGGATTTCTCTTCATGGAGAACTGATCTATGTTTAAAACTATTTACCACTGATTGATAAAAGATGCGAGTGTGGAATTTTAATGTTGTAAAGTTTTTTGATTTCACGAATGGTTTTTAACTCTTTGTATCAGCTGGCTTGTTTCAGGTGTTCATAACTGTTCAAATTAGTATTGAACAAGTGCATTTATTTGATTCATAATGATATGTTATTTTCAGTTTTAGACCAGTCACAAGCAATTTTTATCCTATTATGGAATCTTCAATACGCATCTACATCTAAGGATCTTGCATCGGACGATAGTGTTCCTTCGATGGTTTTGTTTAGACCAATGCACCGACATTCGAGTCGACTCAATAATATTGCTGCTAGAACTTACATCTCATTTTGATCTTCTTATGGCCGTTATAGCCAACTGAAAGTGGGTGGGAATAGTTTGAACTTTTCCATTCAGTTTCATTCAGAAGCATGACTTTAGCAAAATACCAAAATTGGATGGTCTAGAAAAGGTATATCAAGTCATGTTTCATTGTTCTTTTGAACAAACATTGATTAAAAACTAAAGATAAATATACCAGACATACTTGTTTTTGTCGTATATCCCTCGTATTTTCACTCGCATTTAATGGCAGAATTATAATCCCAAATGTACATCACAAAATGATGATTTAATTATTGCATAAATCTCCTGAGTAAAAACAAAATAATATGAAACGAGCGATATTGTAAACTTCGATGGTTCATTTATTCATTCTTAATTTTTTTCGGATTCATCAGTAGTTACTCATTCAACCTTTTTGGAAAATTATTAATTAAAAAAGACTCACGTCAAATACGTAGTGGTACTCCATCGGATTTTAATCGAAAAAGTTATCAGCCTCATTTCATTCATTGTACTAATCAGCACCATAATCAGTTTTTCATCATCTGCCGTTGGACATATACCTTCCCCAGGGATCGTCACACTTCTCCATCGTGGGCGTCTGGGCACCAGTATTATCTCAATGTTTAACTTGCCATTTCATATTCTACCAACCTTAGTTGCGGATTTGTCCTCTAGAGAACCATGTTTAGACTAGTGATGTCCATTGGGTGTATTCAATATTCGGGGCATGACCAGCCGAGTTTTTTGGTGGATTCTATGATGTTGTGGACCCCCTACTCTTCCCTGATATGCTGTACTACCTTGTTTGTCCATGACATGTTTAGCATTTTAGACTTTGCATGGTTCTCAGGATGAGAGTCAGTCCCTTGGTCATGTTCCCTGTTCCAACTCTATAGATGGCTATCGGTGGGAGATGCATTGGTTGTATGCTTTTCTTTACAAGGCTAGTGGGATTTTTAGGGTTGAATTTTGTCAACAAAATGCTTCTAGAGTGATTTTCTACTTTGATTCAGTTATTGACGATTCCATGGCAATTTGTTGTCCTAAGTAGATACTGTAGTCCAGTTACTACTGTTTTGTGATTCTGAGTTCAGTATCATGTGTTTATTTCTGACATGTTTTTCTGAACCCCAACTTTGTTCAGCTCGTTAAACAACAGTTTGAATGTCCCGTATTCTGCTTCAAAAAATCTAAAAAAACATCTCAATTCAATCCTTTTTTGAGAATTACTTTTTTTTTAATTCCCGATGACACCAAACTGCTGCAGAGTGCAATTATTTTCTTAATTTGGTTTCCAGAGAGAAACTCTACTGAAATAGTATTTAAATGCTGTGCCCAGAGATCAGTTTGACTGGAATGTTCTTGTCTTGGAATTGTTCAAACATTCAGTACTAAAATGATGAAGGAAATGCTGAACAAGTTATGCACGCTCAGGACGTATTCCATGATGTGCTTTTTTTCACTTTTCTATCATCGATCTTCATTTCGAATTCTCCCTGCTTCATGCATTTTCAATCATATTTTTTCACTTCTGATTCTTTCTCTGAACTGCTTCTTCCACTGGAGAATAACAATGCATTTTTATTTCTTCTCCGGATTCAATCTGATTGTGACCAAGCGAAATGTAAGGTCACTATCATCAACTGTAGTGGTCGAATGACAGTCTCGTATTTTGAAAACTATTAAGAACGAAATGATGCATTTTTCACAGTTCGATGAAGCAGTTTCTGGATATTAATTGTTTTAATGGACAATAAAAAATGTTGAATCTTCCAATCGATAGCCCGTTTGTTTATCATTTATCACAAATCTGGCAATAGATATATAGCCGAACACAATATATGGATTTATTAATTTTCACACTCTGTAACAGTGAGGACTGCATCATATTAACGATGATTGGGAATTTAACACAGGGTTTATGAACTTTTTTCCACTACATTCATCTTGTGGACTAGACAGAGTTGCAAAATTTTCCTCAAGCAGCATTTTGGCCAACAATTAGAAGTGGTCAGCTACTTTTCCTCTTTTATGAAAAGAAACAGGCAATCATTTTACCATAGGATATGAGAATTGACAGAAAAATGCTTGGTCGTTGGAGGTGGTAATTATTTTTTTCGTATTTTCAACAAAACAGGCTTTAAAGTAACATAAAGTTTTGTTTTCTTTTTCAGATCTATATCCATGTTGGAATTGACTTCATTTTATTAACCATATTGAGAACCAACCTGTCTTAATCTAAAGGAGGGACCAATCCACTGATTCGATTTATCTTTTCAAAGATAACAAATCAACACGAAATGTGAAAAAATATTTCATGCAGTCATTAATTATCAATTTATGTTACACATGCTATCATGAAAACAATGTACCTGGAACGTTCAGCATCTCTATCGTATTACATGACGTTTTCAACGAGTGAGTGAGCGACATTTTGTTAGTTCTTGCCTTAATTTCACACCAATAGCTCTCCAAGACTACTAATCCGCTCATGAAAATTGATTTTTGAAGTAAAACTTTATACCACTATCATAAAACGCATACAGAAATGAAGGTATATAAAGTAACACTTTATGATGAAAAAAAAAGACATCAAAAACATAACCACCAAAATAACAATGTTGAGAAAACCATGGGGGGTTACTGGGCTGGATGGTTAGAATTTACATGGCGGTACACATTCATGACACGACAGAGTTTGTCAAAACTTTCTTGTTGTATGTCCAGCTTTCTTGTTACTTGTCGTTTTGGTCGATTGGCTTCTTTTACTCGAGGCAGATTTTCAGATTATTATTTTCGATTGAAGTTGATTTACAACATTGAAGTAAACCATTATAACAAGTCCGAGCGACCAGACAACTTTGACATTAAAACCTTCACGTGAGGACACAGCTATGCTGACTTAGATATCTACTTATGCCAACATATGTGTGAGTACGTCGTCAAGAGATCAAATATCAATCTGTCTTAGTGTCAATGACCAGATGATAAATCCTTACTGTTTGCGTAAACAATCCTCAACTAATTTGACTATGGAAACTGTGGTTGGTGTTATAATATACGGTACGGTTTCAAATGCTGGTTTCACGAGAGACAGATACTTAAATCATTATATATATATATATATATATATATATATATATATATATATATATATATATATATATATATATATATATATATATATATGTGTGTGTGTGTGTGTGTGTGTGTGTGTTTGTGTGTGGTTGTGTGCAGGGGTGTATGTGAAGTGTATGTGTGTGTGTGTGTAAGTTTGGCAAAAAAAATTGAACGAGATGATGAGGGAGATACAGCCCAAAACTTTGACTTTTAGAGGACTAATGTATTAGAAAATACCTTTTGAACGTACATATTTTAAGTAAGCTCAATCTAATCGAGAAAACAGCAGGAAAAGGTCATCATACTAAATCTACCAGACCAGCTTACTAATTTCTTCTTCTTTTCAATGTTTTATAACACCATCTCATGACACACTAACAATCATTACCATCATCATTTCATCTTTTATCCAGAGATTCACCACTTTTCTCTATCATGGCCAGCGAAGTTGTGGTGGACAGCATCTGCTTCAACTGTATCCTTTGTCATTTGAGTTTTTTTTATGTGTTCCAAGATATTGGTGACTCCCGCTTCCCACCTTAAATAGCGTGTCCTATCATTATCCCTCCACGTTTGGCCAAGCAGGGTAATTTCCCGAACCAGATGCATAGTTCCTAGTTTTCGAAATAATTTCTCGGTTTCAGCTCCACGGGTGACTACAGGAAGGATACATTTGCCAAAGACTTTTTTTCCATACACTCAAGACAGTGGCTCTGCTGAAATAATATCAGGCTATGGTGATTCTTAGCTTTCATGAGCACACCTGTGCCGATTACAGACTTCGTAAAATGAGAAAGATGGAGCCAAGATCTAGAAACAGGCCAAGAGTCCTGAACTGGAAGCTTTTGGCAGTCAAGTTTGATAAATAGGATAAAGGAACGAAATACCTTATGCTAGTCTACACATATGATGGTAGTATGGATGTGTATGTGTGAAATAATCATGCAGTAGAACAATGCATGCGCATGCGCGACTGACAGGTTGTCAGTATGCCGAGTTAGATCAGATTGGAAATAACCAATAATCTTGCGTTCGGGTACGCCACTGCTTCTGGCATTTTGCTCTGCCCCTGTCTGCACCAGTATACACAGCAAAATAAATCGTTAATGTAATTCTTTCCAAGCATGAAAGTCTTATGTTTGATGTAGCAAACTGGCGTCTCCGCAGTCAGAATGGTTGCTTATTTCCCTCAATACTGTTGTTAGTGTCGCTACTTGTGTTCCACTACGTCAATATCTTGTTGGAAAGAGAGGCTTCTCCACCGTGATTCTGTTACACACCTGATATTACAGCACTTCCAGATTATGCAGCGTTGTTTAAATTGATGTCTCTTTTTACCAATGAGACTGACAGTAACTTTGACCCTCAATTCACCTTAATAATCGGTGCCATCTACACCATGTCAATTTTAGGGTCAAAGTTTAATTATGAACAAACGTGTAGGCCCCTCTCATGGTGCACCCGCCATATTTGGTATACACAAAAGAAACGAGTGGACCATTATATCCTATATTTATACAACTACATTTGAATACATTGATAACCATTTTATAATTGGAATAATGACTGAATCATCATTTCCGTTGAAATCACGAATAAAAGTAATGTGAGTGATTAAATTTTCAAATAAATATCCTTGGAAAATTGAACAAATCAATTATGTAGAATATATGTTTTTAAACTTTCGATCTGTTTCAAGATTGACTGTTCATTGTCATTATCTTTTTGTTTTTTGGTTTATACAAATTTGAATCTTCATAGGAATTATTTGGAAAATAATCTACTGTAAACATTGAATCATCCATTAACCACTTTCCAAAATCTTTTGTTGTTGTTTCCTTCTATCATATGTCTCTTTCCATCAATTTCCAGAGGATGTTCGATATACATTAATAATCAATAGGCATAATGACGTACTAGGTGGGCTTAAAACACCCGTAGTTGGAATAAGATAGAGGAGGAACATAGACGGAAACAGACAAAGAGAGAGAGAGAGAGAGAGAGAGAGAGAGAGAGAGAGAGAGAGAGAGAGAGAAAGAAAGAGAGAATAAGTATATGTTATTTTGATTTAATTTTGTTTATTTATCAATCGAGTAGATACTTGAAGACCAGGGATATCGAACTTTACTGACGTGGATTATGACATACTTTCTATTTCATTATGACTTCAACTAGTTTCTGCAGAAACACTCGGGAATGTAAGTGTTGTCCCCGGTTGAAATTGAAATATATAGGTAATGTCCGGTCATTTAATCTAAAAATTAATGTGCACACAGTATATCCAGGATGTGTCAAGCAAATTTCGATATTTCCAGAATCGTATAGATGGTTTTAATGTAACTTGTCACTCAGAGGAGGTACTCGGTGAACTTCAACAAATACTAACTTAAAAGAACGATGTGGGTGAGATCCTATTCTTTGCTCACTCTCCAGACTCTTATGGGGTCCTGAGATAAGTTGGGGGTATTGTGCTATTGTCTCATTTTTGTTAACATTATTAAGCTTGATTCTCATTGGGCACACCTCTATCATACATTATTTTTTTTAAAAATAAAGCAATATCTACTCATTAAGTAAGTTGGCCAACAAGTAACAATTACAATACAGCTGACCTCATAATGTCATCGTATAATGTTCGATAAAGAAATTGAAAATATTTAAAACCGATTGAAAGGATGGATATGTTTGAAAATATAAGTATGGCATTGAATAAACACTTTTGTTATATTACGGAGCAACTGTTTTATCCGTGTACCCATTAAGAATAATGTTAAATAACCACGTGGAAAACATGTTTCCAATACGGCACAAAAATTTAGGGAAAGGCTATTTGCTGAGTGTCGCACTTACAAGTCCGTGGAGAAATCAATATGTATCAAGCAGCAGCGTTGACGTCACAAAAAGAGCTTCCAGAAAGCAAAAGTGAAAACAAGGTGCAAAAACAAAAGCCAGGCAATGATTTAAAGAAAGAAAATGATTAGTTCAAAATTAAGTGAGAGTGGACTGCATTAAAAGAGTATTTCTACGTAACCGTCAAAGATTCGGATTGTGAACGTAAAGTTCTACAACCATTAATCAATTGTCGTTCAGTCTTTCATCTGACGTGGACACTAATCTAACAGCTACTTTATCTACTTTCCCATTAGGCTATAGCTTAAAGAGATGCATGTTGCTTACTACTAGGCCCAGTTGCTGACTTATAATCACTCTCTCTCAACTCCCAGACTATCCGGAAGCTCGAGGAAGATCTGTATTCCCAATAGTTTCAATACCATTGAAAATTCCACTCGTCGACACTGTTTTCTAGAAGTCTCTTTGTTTGGAAAAGCCAATCAATCAGATGCTAAAGCTACTTTTAAGTTGTTAATTGGTTGACTAAATAAGTCAAAACTCGTAAAATTGGCGGCCATTAGCCCATTGACCCAACAACTGATTATTCCAATAACCGACGGCCCGCTCTGTCCGCCATGCAAACGAGTTTTTCACTACAATAACAGGATTGTGCTGTGAGTATGCATGTTTTTATATATATATCACTTATTTTTCACCACAATTTTAAAGATCATTTTTTATATATTGGGAAGTAACATTCTTTTTTTCTCATTTTTCTAAATTCTTTAATCAAGAATTCGATTAATTTATTGACTGTATTTGATTTTTAGGAGATATTTTGCAAAATAACTTTTGGTTTGCACGCTTATGTAAGATTTTCAAGGCTTTTGTTGTTTTTCTTTCCCCTGATTGTTGAATTTAATTCACTCAGTCGGAACTGAAAGGAACAATTTGATTCAAGGACGAGAAAAGAAACCAATTGGAGCGAAAAAAAAAAGTAAGAACAAAAATAACAGACTTCATAGGAGAAAAAGGGAGAAATATATATTTGAAAGAAAAACGCGAGAAGAGGAGGACGGTGATGAAAAAAAGAAGTTGACAAGAAGAACCGAGAAAAGAAGACACTTTCTGATAAGAGCACATCATTTCTTCTACCAAAATAATCACTAAGCAAATACATGGATTTATTAGTGGTGATGCATCATCTAATTTTTTTTACTGAAGTGTACTGAACAAATCATCTGATAACAAAATAGTTCATTTCAAGAGTGAGTTTTATATGTGTATAGTCAGATTGAAATGTATTTGTTGATGTCTACATGTCAATATATTATTTCATCTTTATTCCGATCCTGACATACGAATGTACTATCATTCAGACATTAGATTTCCGATATATGTTACTTACAAAAAAGAAATGTTTTAAATTTCGGCCCCCTATCTCCATTTATGTCTACATGCTAATGTATGCTGTGAGACAGACAAACCAACTATTAAACTGATCCATCTTATGTTGAGAGCTTTGGTGGCAGATAAGTTTTACGGCATCTAATTGGGAAAACTAGGCAAGTATAGGGAATGGTAAATGAAACAAATAAAAGGCAGATAAATTAGATATAAAGATCAAAAGTAAATAGGATATATTGGTTCTATCGGATCTGGGTTGATCCTAAAGGAAATTGAATCAGAAAAAGGCTAACCACTTCTCTTTATACAATAATTAAGCAAGCAAACATGGAAAAATAGAGGGAAAATAGACAGGAACAAAGAAGAAAGAAAAAGAATTGAAAGAATAAAGAAAAACACAGACAAAAAAAAATAAGGGGTAATCATCAATTAAGGTCAAAAAGATACAAGAGTCATGAAGAAAAAGTAGAGAAAAGCAAAAAAAAAAAGGAAAAGATGAATGTGACGAAAATGAATGGAGGAAAATGAAAAGAAAAAAAAAACACAGTAGCTGACGACAAGGAAAAAAAAGGAACAAAACTGAATCGAAAGGAGGAATTGGTAATAATTCGAAATATGCTTGAAAAATCGGCGTATGACCCGAAGGGAAACAGTGAAGAAAATAAAAAGAAAACAACTCAGAATAAAAAATATGAAATTAGAAGATCAGTACAAAAATCAAGAATAGATTTATTACCATCGATATATCGAATGAAGGGGGGGGGGATTAATTATTATAAAACGATAGAGAATAACTATATTTCCAGAAAGTACTTTGGAGAGAGTGGGGAACGAAATATAAGTCACTTTACAGAGGTCTGAAAACATTATACCAAAGATTTCTTAAAGACGTCGAGAGCAAATGTCTCCGAATTCAAATTTGACTCAAAATGAAAAGTCTGATGACCCAGAAATGAATCGAGCTAAATTCATTTTTTTTCATTAGCATGTATTATGTTTGTTGTTTCTCTCTTGTTTTTTCAATTGTCTTAATGTTTTACCAGGTTTTTTTTCTGGTACTTTATCATCACTGTCAATGCAGCTTTTGATGTCTCTGAAACGTAAAGCTCATCAGTCCACGTCCCCAATTTTATTCATCGCAAATGGGTAAAAACCTCAAATGTCATATGAAAAGTCAACATAATTTATGAAAGCAGAATAGTACATTACGCCCAGTATTGATCGAATCCAGGTAGGGAATATTCAGTATGACGAAAAACCAACTCAGTGTTCAATCCATTTATGGTTTGTCAGCTTAGTTCTTTCAGAATCTCAAAAAAAAAAAAACAAACGGATAGGCATTCTCTGAAATAAGAATACTTATGTCAATAATATATGAATTACCATGAAAGGAAAATACCAGAAGAGATAATCAGTTTCTGTGATATTGTGACACTAACTATGCATACGATCTGAAAAAACGTCGTATGGAACAAGTCATCTTTTTCGAATGAATCTTACCTGTTTCTGCATCATTCCCTTTCAAGTACTTGTATAGTTTGAGTGAAAACAGTTTAAGCATACATTTGGGACAAATTATACACACGCAGAGGCTAGTTTTTGAACGATTGTTACCGTCATGAGTTTGATTTTAACTTGCTGTGCATGAAATCTGGGCTTGCAATACAGTAAAACAAGCATAGTAAGAAGGCATCACTCCGTAAAATGTAAAAAGTAGTGAGCTATCTTGCAGGGCATTGCTGCTAAGCTAGGTTTGATCCCATTAGCTGCCTGACAGTGTTGATTTCGAGGCTTTATGAGTAGATCTTTATACATCAAGTTTCACGTTCTTAGCCTATGATCAGCAAGTATTGTACCGTGAATGATAGAATAAATGTAACGTGGATGCTGAAATGGATGCCTCGTTTCCCAATCCTAAATGAATGAATTGATGCTAGCATTCAACTTCAATATTTACATGAACAAATAAATACCTTTTATTACCGTTATCTAATTGTTAAATAATGGAAGAATCAAGTGTTGCTTAAAGGATTATTCCCTGAATGAATGAAGTTTAGCATTTCACCCTGAAACAGAAATGAATGACAGACTTACTGACTGGGAATATATCGTTGTCATTGTCATACAAATCAGGGATTGTATATTAGCATTATTTTCTGAATGTTATTCAATATCAATGAATGTTAGCATTTAGGATAAATAAATGTTAGCAATGTACTTTGAATTTTGATTTTGACATACATTACAGATGGCACCAGCATTTTTTAGTTCTTGAAAAAAATTGATATTATCTTTGGGCCCGGATTTATTTAATGGAAACGAGAGATTTACATTCTCTGACTTCCATATTCAAAATTGTTTATTTTCTCAAATCACTTATATCCTAATCGATAGACAAAAATAAAACAGTTTGTACCTCCTAAAGTACTGATATTGCAGGTGAGACGATACAATTAGGTGATTTTTTGATCGAGTTAGTTAAAATCAAATGTTCCGGATACTATATAGAATCAACAAAGAAAGGACTCATCAGTTAGCCCAATGGAAAAGCAACGCCAGAAAGACCAGTGTACTGGTTTTGTTGTTCAAAGTCGAGCAGAACTCTTTTTTTTCTACAGCTATCTACCAAGAAACTAAACGTCTTTTTCGTGAACCAAATGACTATGATCGTATCCATGACAGCTGTGGCGGAACAACTAGAAGCAACTTTTTTTTTTATGGAGTTAGTTATAAGTATATGCCGATCTCAGATCTGACAATGCTTGCCAGATCGTTTTTGCAAGCCAAACATATGACTGAGAAAGACATTGTGATTGAAAATTGGCAGATGACTATGAACAGTGAAAACCTTTTCAGCTTACTCAATTTTTCGCTCAAGGAAATTTATATCATGCATTTCGATGACACCTAATTTTGTGTTTGCAGAAACTAATAGTAATAATAATAATGATTAGAAGAAGAAAAAGAAGTAGAAGATGAAGAAGAACAAAAAGAAGAAGAAGAAAAAGAATTGAATTATTTCAATTTTCATTTAATCTTACGATTTTCATTGAAAAAGAAAGCAACGGATAAGAAGTGCAGTTATTCAAAAATAATGCAATTGAGTATCACCAACGGGGAACTAAATTGTTTTCTTATTGTGGATATCTGCTTTTTGCAACCTATGAGAGAACTTAACAGTGAATGGATACCGCAGCTGGGCAACCAGTTTTTCTCGATCCATATTTTACGGTGTGACAGGCGGATACCAAAGGAAAGTTTTATTATTGAAATGGACAGTATTTATTGTTGATGAGACGGTAGTGAATGGAGTGACACGGTAGGTCGTATAATATATGTTGGCGGTGGTTCGTCAACGATGGGCCATTAATAAGTTTTTAGGATGACATTAATGACTGAAAAAAATAGATATATCGTATGAGCAAGCCAGTGGAAACTTGGAAGAGAAAACAGTAGACTTTTCTCTATTATTTTCACCACACTTTGTTTCCTGGCGACATTGCCGGCTTCCTTTCATTAAAGTGATTTTTTGTAATCATCTTTCAATTGATTTTCTCCTTCTTTCCTCATTATTTTTGTTTTATGTTAGATTCTTCGAATCTTTAACTCTGTCAATATTTCTGTAATTCTACAACGTTTTGTCAGCCTCACACAAGAGTTATATCCCTTGGATCTTCTTCATTTTCCCAGAGCAACGTTTGAAAAAAAATTTTTCAAATTTCTCTCGCCTGTTGCCATTCATTTACTCAAGTGATCTCTATATATCTCTTCAATTCAATTTTTTTGTAATTCTTTGACTTTGCACATATGTGTATGAACTATTTTGCTATGCTTTTCGGTGAGGAAAAGTTGTTTTTTTTTTTTGTTTTTTTTTCTTTCTCTTGCTTCGTTCAGACTCAGTCAAAAAGACACAGTTCATGTTTGTTGAGACAAAGATCTCCTCGGGGATGTCTTTGGCGGCCATCTTTATCAGACAAAATGGATACTACTGTAGTTATTGTGTTTGCTTTACAGTGGACTTATTCGCGTTTTGCGATGTCGAAAACAAAAGCAACAATCATTCTTGTCGAGAATAAGAATTTTTGAGATATCTGGAGTCGAACAAATTCATGAGACACGGTAAGTTGAGGAAGGAAGGGAAGAAGTTCCAAAAGTTGGAAAGGTGCAAAGAGAAAATGTAGAGTGGGAAACAGAGGAGTATAGAGGGAGAATGGGGAAAAAGAAGGAAGAAAAGCAAACAGGCTGCATATGACATGAACAAGCGCGAAAAAAACATCCATAATAGATCATATGCAGGAAAGAGAATATAAGTGGACAAAAAAGGCCAAACTATCAAGTTAGAAGGTGTGAGTTTGAGAATGATCAGTGTTGAAAATGATAAGGGTATGAACATGAATGAAAATAGGAAAGAATGAAAAAGAAAAAAAATGATAGAAAGAACTGAATAAATTAAAATGTTCGAATGAATAAATGAACAAAAAGTCACAATCTATTCCCTTTCAAATTGGCAAGTGCTACCAGAAAAAAAAGAATGTGCACTGATAGAGGATGCTGTGCTGTCTACTTAATTCAGGTCAGGAAGCAAATTTCAGCAAGCTAAAGGGCACAAGAACAATAGTGTCCGAGGTGCAGTCATTGCCCTCCATAAAAAAATGAAAGGGTAGTCCTACTAGATTAAATATTTATTTCTAATCATCAACTGAATGTAGCTTTTCTCATAACTTGGGAAAAAACAACATTTTTTTACTCTAAAATGAAATGTTATTTGAATTATTAGAAAGGCCGAGGTTCTATTTTTTCATGATAAATCCTTCTTAAGTATTTCAGTGCTAGCGGTTCCTGAATCAATTTGTTTCAGCAAAAATTCAAATTTTGCTTCGTTAATGAGAAATTTCAAAGGTTGTTTCGGTGTCGCTAAGTAAATTTTGTCATCCATAGCAACAAAGGGATCTCCATGAGATATACATGGGATAGTTTTTTTAATACATCACTTGAATTTGTAAGGTAAAAATCATTTTTTGTTTCATCGATGTCGTGTTCTCTCACCTTTAAAACAAATAGTCAATTATTTTGACTATTGATCCTCAAGTGGAACTTGGTGAATAAAAGGGAATAGTATTTCATAAACCCAATTTACAAGGCACGTGTTCAGATGCTGTCAACTCAGAGGGGCCAATGAAACCATTTTTGATAAGACCTTGTTGATCACTTTTCTATTCAACCGGAAAAATTCAACTATACTCAAAACTTTGCCTGTTCGAAACATTTAGTAAATTGAAATTGAAGATATATTCTAATCGAATACACAATTTCGGGTGTCAGCGATTTAAAAAAAAAAATTTTTTTTTGTTTATTTTTCAATCAAGGGAGTTTCGTAAGTATATAAAACATTTTTAGCGATAATGTTATCATAAAAATTGAGAACTCTAACAGATTTTAGCGATTTTGAAGGACAGCTGTGATATAACCATGTGAAAAACGTGTTTTCATCGAAGAACGTGACTTCATAGAAAAGCAATTTGCATCATAGCGCATGTGAAGGGTGTGAAGGCATTGTAAATTTATTTGTTTGTTGAACAGAAGAACAGTTTCCTGAAAAATGAGGAGATGATATCCAGATGACAAAACAAGACTCAAAAATAAGGTTTGGGAAGAAAAAAAATCAGAAAAGTTTTAGCATCGGGTACGTATAACAGATCTATGAATTATAGTTTCTCGTCGACTTTCCATCCCATCTAACTAACTACGTACTTCCTCTACTTCCTCAGCAATAACAAATTGCATTTTGTGCACGGTACTTGATAGCCTCATATCTTCTATTCGATTCACTTGCATCCTTTCGGATTCCAAGAATTTTGATCTTCATTAGAAAAAAAAGACTCATCCGAAAAAGCACATACGTGCGCAAACATGCACATGCACCCATTAGGCACACGAATACGTGTGCATATTATATTCAAACGTTATACGTAGATTTATACAACGCTAGTTCCATGTAAATGGAAATGTAAACTTGTCCCACCATTTCAATATCTAACCACTCCGGGAAAAATAGGTAGTGCTATACATACACACAATCTGATACATACATAAACTACACGTACACGCATGCATACATAAACACATGCATACACACAAAAACACACACATAGACACACACTCATATATATATATATATATATATATATATATATATATATATATATATATATATATATATATATAAGTTGGGAAGTTATTAAATTTTCTTCTTAGGAGATTGTCATATCCAAGGGAATCATTTAAATATAACGCAAATATGGCTATTCATTTTTCTTTTTGAACGAGTGATTTTCTTGGGTAAAAATATCAGCTGAGTGCAAGATGTTATCATTTAAAGACTATGAAAGAAGCGTACCAACTTACCCTATCAGTGGAAACGATTAGTACTGGGCAAGTTAGTTCTCCTGTTAGTAAGTTCAGATATAGAGTCATTATTGAGCGATATTCGCGGGACATATGTATTACCAATGACTGAGAATGATTATGACGACTACACGGTTCAAACTGTTTTTTTTTCTCTTTGGACTGAACTCTCTAACTGAGAATAAGTGCACTAGAGAGAATCGTGTTAAAAAACACGTTAGGATATCACAATAACTCACAATATATCAAAAAAAGAAGTCAGAAATATCATATAGCCATGAGAAGCAGATGGCTTCGAGCTGGAAGTGTTGCAAGGATGTCAGACAACCACTGGACATAACAATTCACGACATTGATCGCCAGGAATCAAGAGCAAAACAGTGGCATGCAGATAAAAGGCATGATAATAAGTGTAGAAAGTACTGACACGGCAACCCCATGATGAAAAATTCGTCGAACCTTTGGAGAGGTCTATGTCAAATGAGAGGCGCTTAAACTATGTTGCAGGTGCTGCTGCTGTTGCTACTGTTGCTGCTGCTGATGATGGAGATGGTAATGATATGTAAGTGTGATTGCTTGCATTTATATGCATAGCTCTACAGAATGTTCAATTATTAAAGTGTTGTAATATTAACCAAAAACAAACAACATAGGCGAATGATCACAGGCACTTCAGGAAGATACAGAAGAAAAAAAAAACAAACATCTATCTTGAGTGATATTATTGGTGCAATATTATCATAAAATACAGTTAATCAAATTTCAGTGCTCATTACACCTGACACTTTAGTAAATCAAAGGTGTGGAAGTTGGATTGAATTATTAACTCAAAAAACAATTTAAAACTAAAAGGAAGAAGTGATCTCCAGTTTCTGAAAGAAGCCAGTGTGATAAACTAGATGCAGGAATTTTCATAGAAGTTTCTTACATGTAGCACCATCAGAAAAAAATGACAGGATTGGATGAATATATTTTACGATCATCAAAGTAGGAAAAACGTCTTTCTTGTGAGTCACATGGAAACTTTAGTATCCCAGTGAGTAATATCGAGTGTCATTAAAGCGAAGGGACATTTTTTCGGACAAAAAGTAACTTAAAGGGACACAGTCTGCTGTACTAGCTACCATTTGCATTCTGCTTTTTAAATTCCATGGGAAAATGGTGACGGGAATTGACACCATGAAGGGCATTGTCATCCAAAGTCGATGCAGTTCAATTGACGCAATATTTCGATAATTTTGTTGGCCGACATTGACTTATTTCTTTTTGTATTCAGGTGATAAAAGATCCAAACAGTAAATAATTTGGGATTTTTTTTAGTAAACCCTCTCCTTGAACTGTTCTTTTGCAGCAAATAATTGAATCATCTGTATATCTTATATCAGAAAGAATATTTGAGAAATAAAGAAAAATATCTTCAAAATGTACAGATTATTATTCAATGGATATAGCAATATAATGTTGACCAACATAGATAAGATTCAATAATGTCTGGAACATTCAATCAACAAGCCACCAGCAATATAAGCAGTTTTTTAACGATGCTGTTGTAAGAGAAAATATTTTACAAGGTAATGTCAATTCATGATGTATTCTTGGAAAGCGTCAGCGATGAGTCCAATTGGGACATAACCATCGACTAAATGGTCAGTTCTCTTAGTTCTGAGTGAGTGTAAGAATAAAGAAATTTGGGGCGATGAATTACGTCTGATACTTTTAATGGTACGAATGATAACGTCACGATGTATATAGAACAGATGATTAGCAATGATACATGAGTGTTTTGGTCGGGGGTTGTTTTATGCACTTCACCTATAACCGGTTTCAAATTAAGTAAGAGCAGTTGTAAAAATTATCCGTGGTATCAGACGTGCCACGTATGAAAATTTAAGCAGAACAGGGATGCAAAAATTAGTAAAAATATTATCAAACAACAGTAATAGTAAGTGTTGTTTTTCGATTGGAGCATGGAATGCAATCAAAAAGAAGTTGAAAATAAGAACATATTTTTTGCTAGCATCAGAATTGAACAAATGGAACATGAAATTATAATAACCTCTGTCGCTGCTGGAGTGCTTGAGACGACCCCAAGAAGAATTATGAAATGATTGGAACACTGGAACACTGGAAATTATCCATGAGACATCACAGTCGGAGGCATTTACAAAAGCTATCTAAGTATCCACGTTATAAACTGGGAATTCAGCAAGCATTATTAGGAAATAACTTTTACTCGACTATTTAAACGAATGTGAACGCCAAAATTAGTTAATCTTTCATTAAGAATATCTTCATACACATTCTGACTGTTTTGGCTTTGTGCAAAATTGAAGTAATCAGCATACAACTCAGTTCTTTAGCAACTCTTTTTAGCGAGTTACATAATTGAATGTGCCTCTTACAGAAACGCTCCTGGCAATATTTTGACAAGAGTACTTCCTTTTGTTGACAGCAATGTTTTATAGACGTTTTAGTTTTCATGCAATTTTCAATTAGAGATTCTTGCATTGCTTTTGGGGTGTAGCTTCTTCCTCTTTCCCTGATTTCCAATGTGAATCAAACAGACAGCTAGCTGTATCTTGTTGACACAACATTCGGAAAATCTATAATATTCCTTCCAAAATAATTATTTCCTACATTGTCGGGATGCTTTTGCAAGGTTAATCACTAAAACTGTGCAAATAAACTGTTGACTACAATCAGTGGCGTCAGGAAACGAGAAACATTATGTACACATATCAGGTTCAAAAGCAGTCCGGGCTGAATTACGAAAAAAAAATTGTATCATTTCTTTCTCCGAGACTGATCAAAATTTGTGACATCTCTTTTTTTTATAAATCCTACCTGTGATATATCAAGGTACAAAAATAAAACTGCATATGATGAGTTATACGAGAATTCAGGGAATTTGAAGATAGCAGATACGAGAATTTTATAGATGTTTTGAACAAGTATCACTCACAAGTACCGACGACAAAAATATTTTAAAACGATCCAACAGATGTGTATAACATTTTTCTTGGACTTTCCTCCTGTTTACAGAGTGTCCTATGTTTCATCCTGTTAACGGTGAAACAATTTTTCGTTCTCCAAAGAATAACACGGCAACTTAAGAAGTATTGCCTCTTTGTACTTTCTAGTGTTTAAGGTGAAGTGCATCACCTCTTTTCATCGACAGCTCCCAATGGCCTGTGACTAACAAATTCTGCATGAATCCAGTTTTCCTTGCAAATCTTAAGCCTGGTTGAGACTATGACTATATACTAACAAGGTTTTTTCATTGAAAATCCCTCACCACATAGCTTAAGCTGTATTTAATGACATGCGGAGAGAACAGGGGAATTCGTTGTGATAGAGAGTTTTCAGAACCTCCAGTTCATACCAGGATTTGAGTCGAGGACGCTCTTGTGTGTGAAGTGAACGTGCTAGCCTTTGACGCACAAGAACAACTTACTCTTCAAACCAGGAAGTGACGAAATATTTTGCAAAAACACTGCACTTGATGTAAACAGCCTCATTGCTGAGATCGTGTATAGAGTAGGCACTCAATGTATTAGCCAACTTAACAGCGTTCATCGCAGCTACACTATATACAAACCCAGTTTACGGCATTCAAACATTCCTCGAAGAGTTAACGTCATATTGTTATTGATTATGTCCGGAATGTGTTGAAAATGGCATATAATCTGATCAATCTTTGCCTTTCTCATTAAAGCATCGTTATTTTTCCATTCAGCACTTCAGTCAAGTTACAAAGATACTCAAAACTGCCAAATGTTGATATACCACTGCAACGATTCGTTTTATGAGGCTTAATTTTATACGTAGTGTTTACATCAACATCTTTTTTTTTGGCTTCTATGAGATGTTGTCAATCCAAACATGGGATTCAGGTGGCTGTGACAAGTCAAACCTCTGGTAACGCCATAAGATATTCAAGCAATCCTGGAAGTACAGTTGAGTATCCATGATGAAAGTCAAACTTTTGACGTTTCACAAGACATCTACCAGGTACCAGATTGAACTTCAAGGCGTGTAAGCAGGCAATGGCACCAAACATCTCGAAATTGGAATTTACCGTGGACGTATTGCAGATTTTTGCTAAAAATTCCATTAAGCAGGAGTAATAGCTTGGGTTTTAGCCAAATGAATTCTCGAAAGAGACAGGTTTTCTCCAAATATGATCTCGAATTCAGGATTTGAATTCTCCGATGTTTCTATTTCTATCATCCATGAATTTGAAAGATTATTGTACACACATTGAAACCCTTTCCCCCTACTTCATTTTCCTTTCACATAGAAAAAACAAACGCAATCACATCTTAATATGCACACACACACACACACACACACACACAAACACATAGGTGCAAGAATGGATCAGTCAATCCGTAGCTAGATACGTAATTATTATCCGTATTAAATTGAAAAAATGTCACTATATATATTGAATTAACGTGGTCTATGGATAAGTAATTGGCTAAGTGCATTAACAAAGGAGGACATCAAGTTGGAAATACTAATTGCTTGAAATATTCGATCTTGATCCCATGATTACGCTACAAACTTATTTATATACACCGACGTACACATAAAACACGCACACACACATGCACGCATGTGCACACACACACAGACACACAATATATATGTATATATATATACATATATATATTTTTTTTTTCGAAATGTTTACAGCATTTTTGTGTCGCTTCCGAAAATAAAGTCAAAGGATGAAAGAGTCCATGAATGCTTGAGTTCAATAAGAGAAATATACCCTCAGCTTTGTTTCTTGTATAGTATAAAATATAATTTAGAATATTTCATAATCACCTATGCCAAACAAACTCTTCATTAAGAGAACAACGTATCAACCATAAATGAGATCATATTGCCTTCGGATAAAAATGATGAATGCTATATGAGTTTCCCCAATTGGTTATCTGAAATTGGATCTTCACGAAAGAATCAATTTCACAAGACGGCCTGGTCGTTGTAAGGTAAGCCCATAACAGAGAAAAGGCTCCCTCAACAGAATAAAAACGAAAAAATATTTTTATAAACGACTAATTGTTCTCATCATTATAGTGGTTCATCACCGCAGCCTTGTACAATAAAGTTTTCCCTTTGCAGTGTAGTAACAGAATCTTACCCAGCGATCTTTTATTAATCAATCAAACAGCTGCTGTGTCGGTGAAAACTTTTGAGAGATGATCGGAATTATGACAAATCACACATGTAAGAAGTGGCCATCCCATTTAAAGGAGATCTGGTGGAGCCAACATTTTCAACACGTTGCTTACTTTTCACCTAAATTTTGACAGTGTTTTATCTTTGATTATTTTCTTTCATTTCACTTTCAGATTAGGGAAAGATTTCAATTTCTCTTTTTGAATTTTAATGTATATCTTTTTGAATCGCTACAAGCACAAAACGTAAACGGCCAATTACAACTTATTTGCTGCGCTCGTTTAGTAACTGAGTTTGGCTTAAAAAGTTACCTATAAGCTTATCAACCAAAGATTCCATGCACATCAGTTTTCCATGGAGGCTGCATATTCCCTATTTCAATGTTTTTTTCCTGTATGTGCCATCTTTTACTTTGTTGCTCAAATATTTTATTATAAACTCGTAGTATTTATATTGCTGCAGGTTCGAATCATGTTATGACTCTTTAGAAGATTCTGCTTTCTGTTTGCAATATTGTTATGAAAGTGTCCTGCTGCTGAGCTCCCCTGAGGGTGGAAATAGAAAAATTCGGATGCATTTGATCATTTTCTGAAAAGGTGCTAAGAAGAAACGAGAAACCAGTCAAGGCTGACTATTATTAGATGTGCCACTGTTGCTGCACGTATCGCTTTAGCATCATTGTTCATTATACACACACACACACACACACACACACGTGTGTGTGTATGTGCGTGTGTGTTTGTGTATGTGTAGTGGGATGTATCAACGTCAAACCAAAGAGGACTCGAAGAAAGCAAATTTAAAGGAATGGAGGCAAAAAAGATGACACTATTTCATGAAAAAGATGAAGGAAAAAAGGATACGTGCATTGAGGGAAACAGCAAAACTGGAATAATAAAATCAGCATCACATAAAGAATCAGGAAAAAAGAGGTAAAGCCTGGAGCGATAACACTTAATTCATTATGAATCTGTTCTTCTGTGTTGTTGCGCTTTTTATATGGAGAATGTCCTCTGACACTAGAGATCCGAAAACCTGAAAGGGTTGGGAGTTGTACTTGTTGATATTGTGTTTATCAACTTTTTGTGGATGGTTTGTTGCGAGTCAATGACTCATTTTATGTGTTTGCCTAAGTGTTTTACCCTAACTTGACGAAACTGGGCAGTTTATACAAAAAGGAACTTCATTCAATGAAGAATTCCAAGCTTTGTAGAAGCAACAATATCTGTTTGAGTCCCAATAGAGATCATATAATAAAAAATATATAAGCACAATCAAAAAATTCATCTGCATACTTTCAATAAGTTTAGTTCACCAGTGTCGCATATATATTGTCAAATTTCATATTCCGATGAATTTTATACCATCGGTAGTTGTTTTTTCTATTTAGCATTTCCACTTGTGTATCATTCACTTATCCTACATTATAGCAGTTAAATTGCATATTCTATCATGTTAGATTTAGGCAAAATGTTAGTATGTTTTTGAGAGAATCTCTTATTATTATGCCTACTAGCATAGCCCAATAATCACCAACAAATTATCTTCTCAAACTTGTTTGAATTATAAGATGTAGATCGATTATCTGTACAATTACACAGATGTGCTCAAATGCAGTATATGTGTTAATGTTAACGCACATTTTGCATATCAGGATTCAAACTTTTCCTAAAACGTCTCAAAACTTGGTTCGTTATTTTCATTGCATTTCCCTGAAAATACACTTCAATTCACAAGTTTTTGGGGGGTTTTTTTGACGAAAGGAAAATGAAAAGAAGATCTAAAACCAAAGTATATGAGAAAGAAAACGATCTCAAACTAATAATTGTTTGATAGAAATACTACTTTTAAACGCCCATATCTAGTTTTGATATTTCGTGAGTCAGCAGCGAATCGCAGGGTCACGAGAAAATGTTATATGATGCTTAGAATTCTTTTAATTAGAAAAGGTTTTCCATCAATAACGCTTCACCATTATTCTGTCCCATCTTCAAGTCTGCCGAAGCTTTTCATTGCAATATAATGTGAGGAGCCACTTTTTTTAAGAGGAATGATAAAATCGTGAAAATGCTAGAAATGCTTGATCCAACAAACAATAGACCAGAACGATCAAATTTACAATATGAACAGTTTTTTTGTCTCATTGAATTGTTAAGTATGAGGTTAAGTTAACAGGTATTAGGAAATTCATGGTGATTGCCTTTTACGTTCCTTTTTTCCAAGTTGAGTAATGTAATGTTTTTTTTTCTATCACAAGAAAGAGTGTTTTTATTCAACCACAAGCCTATTTTGGTTACAAATGTCATTCATGGTGGTGGCAAGGAGAAATAGTTTATTCAAAGCAGGGGGAATTTAAATTTTAAATCAGGTTCCAAACGTACAATATGAAGGTCATGGGGTCACTTGGTCAGATGTTCATTCAGATGATCCATCATAATCTGCTGACTGCACTGACTTGCATTGGTACTTGATCATACAACATGGAAATTTCCACCAAGCTCTGGCAATTCAATCGCATGACCTAAGTCACTAGTCATTATTCTTTGAACTTTCCATACGATTACATCATTTCTTGAATGCCAAAATATCCTAGAAAGTTCACCAAATCTTCAGTCGTTGAACTTTTTGTAGAATGAAATCATCGTTCAGGGACTCATGTGCATGACCATGGTACGATTAATTCAACATAATTGTCCTTGGAAATCTCACTTTTTTTCCAGTGACTCAAATATAGGATGCTATTCACAGAGGAAATTATGATGAGTTTGGTTAAACTTGCAAATGAGTGTCAATTATCCAAACAATCTTCATGTTGATAAACAGATTGTGTTCCTTTTAACTTGAAGTCCAATAATTGAATTGTTCTTAAATTCGAAACATTTTAAAAGCCAACACAATGTCACGGAAAATCCAACACCTGGATTCATACTAGTGTTACTCATAGTCAATAAAGGAGGCCGAAAAACATAATTTAGACGATCTTGCTCAACTTAAAGGAAACATAAAAATCTAAATCACAAACAGTAAACTTAGCTCAGATCAAGCAGATCATTATCACCGACAGTTCTATATGCATTTATGCATCACTCATTTTGGCTCAATTTATCATCGTATTTATACAGAAATATTGTTGAAATATCAGAGAAGGATTGAGATACCATTACAAATGATTAAGGGGAAAACTGTAAATGTTTATCTGCAGCACGTAGATTCTATCTATTTGGGGCATGTGGAGAGAGTTGTTAGTGTGATATAAGATTCTACAATTTGAAAATGAAAATAAAACACATATCAGCAATATTTGATAAAGGATTTCAGCCTGTATCCCTTTTGATTCTCATGGAAGTATCAATTCTAGATGCATTATGCTGGGTATCTTCTGTAACGTCAGAGCTAATGCTTATTCGCTCTTTTGATTAACATCCTACAGTGTTATTAACGCACACCTTAAGATGAGATATTTTATACTTAGAGATGACCCCAAGTTTTCTGTTGCTTGTTGATCTGTGACTTTTGTTGTTTTCTTCTAGACTATTACCCGAGGCTACATTTGTCAATGTTGTAACAATAATGAAAAAATGACATTCAAAGGAAAATCAATTACAATTTGTGTAAGTAATTTATTTCCATTCGTCTCGTGGAAATCCTGGCAAATATTGTCTGAAGTTTCGAAAAAAAATCTTTTTTCATTCTGAGGATTTACAATCGATTGGAGAACAATGTGTGGTATATCCACAACAAACAATGACCCATGATCTTCGAAAATTTCAATTACTGGAGTTTTGGTTAGCCTCTCCCTTCTCCACGGTCTTATGCCCGATTTTTTCTTTTTTTTTTTTTTTTTGTTGATAAGTATCTTCTCTGACGTTATGTCTGTTATATCCCTTCTCCTTCCCAATGTCTTCTGCAATCTTATCTCTATCTTTTTTTTTCGATCGTCTATCAGTATTATAATCATTCAATTGTCTACTCATTGCATCTCTTTTTCAGTCATTTTTTTCAATTTCCCAACTTTTTTCTGGTAAATCTAAAAGCCTCATAGTCCAATCAGAGTATTTTGGGGGGGTTCAAGGTTGCAAGTTTGAGTATAGCCAAGAGTTTATCCTTCACTTCTGACATGAACCGTCAACTGATGGTCTTAGGAAGATGGTCTTAGCAGTCGCTAAACGGCTGAAATCAAATTGAAGTACTTTTCAGATAGTAATAATCTATATTTTTCCTTGCTTTATACATGAGGAATAACCACAAATTACCGTACGGATGATATTTTACATATGTATGATTACCTTGTCCTTTTGTTGGACCCCAAATCATTTTGTTTTGAAGTGAAGTTTTTCACTGACCAAGGTTTACAATGAAGGTATGTCCAAGATAAATATATCTGCTGTAATGTTGAGCGCTAAAAAAAAAAAAAATTGAGGAAAGTTACTTGCTTCCCGACACCGATTTCGCAAGTTAGGATCGATTTGTTTTATTAGCCCCTCGCTTGCCATCTTAGAAAAGTGGTGAATTCGTATTCAGCTCTCTCTTTTTTTCTGTATCATTTTTTTTTCTTCATAATATTGCTTCGGTTATTTTGGGAACCCATTTAAGGCGGAAACAAAGACTTACTATTCACTGGTCCAATATAGACGAGCATTGACCAGTGTTGAATAATCTAAAACATTACCCCCGACATATTTCTGGTCCCGACCTTATTTTGTTGAAGTTCTTGTCTGGGGAAAAAAGTGGAAAGACATCTCAGGTCAAACTCATCTATTTCTAATGTATATGAGTCTATTCTGGGATTACCAATTAATCTTTTTTTTTTCCAACCGGTGGCAGATTACCAAACAGAAACAATGCATACTTTGCCCTTTCCGTCAGAAAGTAATGCCTGCTCATGTCAGACTATGGAATTACCGATTCACCCATGCAACATTTACTGTCTAACGAATAAACTATTGGAGTTGGTTCTAATATATCTGCAATCCTCTTCTATAAAGCGGACACACGGTAGCCGAGTAAGAAAGTAACCACGCAAAGAAATTACTATTTTGAATTTATAACTACTTTTGATTTCCATTTAATTTGATTAATCATGAGATTTTAAAAAAAAAAGTTGTAATTATGAATGTAATGAAAATCAGAAAAATTTAAAAGAACATATTTAGTTGTTTGATATCAGGAATTCAAGATTAGATATGAAAATTAAACTGTTGTTATTCCTGCTTCAAATAGCTGTGGTTATTTATCAATTTGATTAGCAATTTGGAGCATTCAAAACTTGAAAGTTAACACAAATATAGTGAAGTGCGTGACCTAACTTATATCTGGGACAGCAGCACTAACATCTGTTTGGTTGATGAAAAAAATTGTTGAAATTTAATTCATCAGTGAAGTTAATATATTCCAGTGTGGAAGACATGACAATTGAAAAATGATTGAGATAGAGATATCTTATGAAGAAATAAACCAGTACCGAACAGTTATAAACTCAAGATTGTTTTCTTTTTTTAAGGGTCTCACACCTGACAATTACACAAAATTGATTCCTGCAATGTCTGATAGTTCCAAAAATCCTTTGTTGTGGAGAAACGTACAAACCAACTTCTAAGCAAGCGTTTCAACGGGAAGTACACACACACACACACACACACATTCGCACACATACGCACACACACACACACACACACACACATATACAAATATATATATATATATATATATATATATATATATATATATATGGAATGAGAATTTTCCTCCATCCGGTCTGGCTTGGGCGTGTTTTCACGATGGTTATGAGTATGATGATATTGTACGTTCGTTGCAGGATATTTCCCATTGCGCTAGGATGAAAGTTAAGAAACGGAAGCATGGAACATGTCTAATGTCTATGGAAACTGATATTTGAAGTTATTTCATCTGTATACATTGCAACTATCATGATATTTACCTTTTTTGCATCCACCAAAATTACACAACTGCTTATTAGACAAACCAGGGAGACTTATGTATTAATCGTAAGTAAAATGCTCAACAAAAAGTTTTGATGTTACGACGATGATAAAGTACTTTGATTATGCGTTGATTTGTTCCTAAACTCAAAAGATATTTTATTTCTAACAATTTCTACAATTTTTCCAGATCAATTCTTTCTTCAAGTTATTTTAATGGATGCCTATAAGTTTATATCACTGTATTGATATATTTAGGATGTGCAGTTCTCATAATTGATATTGATAATTGTTTCGATCCAAAAATGTATTACGATTTATCTTATTGAATCGTGACTACTCAAAGAATTTGAAAAGCGGGTATTATTTCAATCATTTGGTGACTGCTGCAGCGGGAAATATGGTGTAATAAAAGGATAAAAAACGGGGGTCGAGGTGTTTGGTGCATAGTTCAATGAACACTAGATGAACAAATTTTTGAAAAGTTGTTGATCGAGACACTTTGGCGACGAACCTCAAGTTTGAAACAACTAACAGTCTATAGATAAAATGAACTATTTGATACCGTCTAATTAGTGAGGTTGTCCAATTTAACATTTACTTGTTTTGCCCAGGGACTTTCAATACTGCAATCAGTAACACTCAGAAGATTGTGTTTGTGTTCCCGTTCTATGGCATTGTTGAATTCACTTCTGACACAGCAACTCAGCAATTATCGAAAACGAGACAAAAGTGAACAAGAAATTTCAACCCAATTCTAAAGGCCACTAATCGTCGCATTCCATGGTCATGCAGAGTATTCACACAAATTTCATGGAAAATATTTTACATTTTTTCCGTTAAAATATATTTTAAAGTATTTTTCAGTTGAGGTTGCACGAGTTCCAGTTCTTTAGAACAATAGTGAGCGATCCCTTGTCTGTAACCCAAATCAAGCTTATCTTGACATTTTTCAATAATGTTATATCAGTTTGTAAGACATATTTGAACAGATAAATGAATGCTTAAAGAATAACTGGTTTCGGGAAATGGACAAATACACCTATCAGATGATTCAGGGCAATTATAATTAGGCTATTGCTAAATGATTGTAGTTTAACTGTGATGTTTGTATGTAAAAATCTTCCGTGTTCAGTATCATTCCAAAAGAAGGAAAATTTGAACGGCCAAAAACGCATAACAAGTCACAGAAATGGCCCAAAGTGAAGAACCAAAGAAATGGTTGCATGTTGCCTGAATGCTTTTATAAAAATTGACCAAACTAGGTTAGGAGAGCCAACCAGATCACACATCAGCCTCTCTCAGACGGATTAAATATTTCTCGATTACTTCAGCTACTTACAGCCAGGTATGGCAAATAACAATCAGATAGCAGTTCGTGATATGATTGATAAATCAATGGTTTTAAAACCGTAGAATTCTATGCTTCCGGAAGAAAGATTTGTTTCTAGCTTTGTAGATTTTGAAATTTCTTTATACCTACTATTAACTTCTATTTTAAGCTAACATATACTGTTTTGAAGTTCTAGGTGAAAATAGCTATTAATTTTGCATCATGATAATGATGAAAGTAATGTCTACATGGCAGCTGCACATAGCATGTCTCATGAGTTTGATGTCCCCAAAACCACCTCTCAAAATTAGTTTATTTGGGGCAAAACAACACATCAGCAAGTCTGTGAGCCCCAAACCTTCATTAAAGATTGCACATCCACCCATGTTGCTTGAGTAACGGATAGTGATTAAGAAATAAGACCCAGCTTCTAATTCTCAAAGGAGGATTAAATGCCAAAGATAGCTTAAAGAGATGCAATGTTTGCTACTTAGGGTCAGAAAACTTTTTTGCCAATGATAAACCTCTGAAAGGGCTTTCCCGTCAAGAAACCTAGTAAGTAGTTACGTTTATGACATACCTTCTCGCCTCATCTCTTACCAAGCTATTAGAATGTAAAGTGTCCGTTTGAAACGTTCTGTAAGTTGGAATGAAGTGAAAGGTAGAACGAAAATTATATAAAGGAACTTTCGGGGTTTTCTGTGACCCTGTGATCGTGATAAAGTTACGTTTGGTTGAGTCATCGTCGGTTTTGTTGGTTGGATAATTACAGAAAGGGAGAGAGAGGAGGAGTTTGCACTGCCTTTATAATTATTTTGAGACAAACTAAGCCAACAGCTATTTGTGATGCATTTATTGCAATTGTAAATCGTCGTGAAGCGAACGTTTGACAACTAAGGTTTACTTGTATTCCGATTATCAAATCGATTCCTTCAATCATGGATTTGAAAAAAAAAAGGAAACTGATACAACACAAACAATTATATATCAAGCAAACCCAAATCTTATCGTCTTGAAGTTCAAAACATGAATACGGCGCGAAAAACGACATGCAACCTAAACAATCAATTAAATACACTTGATAATCGAATTTGACAATCATTCGACAGTGACTCTTCTTTTGCCTTGGCTTGCTGCAATCGCATAGTATGATACGGTCATAAGAAAACACCCTTGCCCTTTGTGTTCCAAAATGCATGAGTGAAATAACGATGAGAGGGGCATTTGAAAAAAAATCATGTGTGTGTATCTATCGTGTATGGATGTTTGAGGAAATACAGTATGTATTCAAGCCTTTTGACAGAAACTGTGTTCGTCGTTTAATGTTCAAATATAGAAATTAGTGATTAAATTTGTGTATATAAATGAGTAAGGGTCGAATACTTGTGGATATACCTCGATATGCAACTCTCGGACGTTTGTGAAAGAAAGCTAAGTAGCTAAGTCAGGTTTGTAGTGAGAGGCAGTTAAACAGCAATGTCAAACTGGCGATCCAAAAAACCCTGTCATCACATAACTGATGCTCATTGAAAAGCCGTAAACCCTAGTCGTATATATTCGAAAATGTTGTTTGCATTGAAAAGGAGGGAGTAAAGAGAAGGGAGAAAAACATTGAAAAAGTGCAAATTTGATAGAATTAAGAGAGACAGCCATTGAGTTCTGTGCTGTCAAAGGATATATACAATAAATCAGAAGTAAACGTGATGGCAAAAGTTTTGATCCAAAAAAGGGAGAATTAGGAAGGGAAGGCGTACTCAAAGGTAATTAAGTACAAAAAGCATGAAATGGCAATTTGGAGAGAATTCACAGACGATACAAGACAGTGAAGATGATGCACATATCTTAACATGAAATACGTTGTTTGGCCCCATCCATAAACATATCCATCAACTTTGCCCTTCCCCTGTTCGACGAGCCCTAGAGATTCAACCGTCAGTCCGTCATAGCCACCATTCAAATTTAGGCTATGCTTATAGGTATTACAAACATTAATCATCCAGTTAGCAATAGCTGGTGGAAAAACGATAGGTGGTCGTTTAATTGTTTGTCCTTACTCTAATTACTATCAATATCACATTCTATATCGATATGTTTTTATAGTCAAAAGCTGATTCTAATATTCATTTTTGCGCTTCTCAGACTTTTTTTTATCATGCGTGCAAATTGCACAAGCGTAGCTAGAGATCTGGAAGTTTATGTCAACGCAAAAAGTTTTTTTCTATAAACTGATAATAATAATAATAATAATAATAATAATAATAATAATAATAATAATAATAATAATAATAATAATGATAATGATAATGATAATTATAATAATTATAATTGGAAACTCTTCATTAGTTACAGCCACCCGTTATATATATATATATATATATATATATATATATATATATATATATATATATATATATATATATATATATATATATACCAGTGTCAGAGGATAGCCTGCATGTAGCAGACACAAGTTGAAAGTCTGGCACACTAAATGAACCCTGTCTCCATAAGCATTCACTCCAAACATTATGGATTCAAAAGCAGTTCCGACATCTCTGCTTCGACACTGACGCCTGTACGATCAATGACAACAGAACTTCTTTTTTTTGCTGTCTTTTTTCTCTTCTTACACGATCAATTGTATTCATAATATCATTATGTGTATTTCAATTTCATTCGTTATCCGTTGTTATCGTTCCTGTATTGAATGTATGCATTATTTGTCCATCCAAATACTCGTACTTCGCTTTTCATTTTGTTCCAACTGTGCGTCTACGTTCATAGCTGGTGCTCATTTGCTCCATACGTCGTTAGCACCGAACCACCTTAAAGAAAAATTATCCGTCTTCAATATCATCGCGCTACTAATTCCTCAACCAGAACTACCAATTACATACCAAAACTATAAAGAACCATGATGTGTGAACCATTGACCATTTAACCAGAAATTCACCCATCATATTTAATTACGGATACTAAAAACCTGAAATTAAGTTAAATGTGGCATGAAATGTATCTTCCTTAATTCTAGAATAATTGTCCCTAAATATTAAACATTTCGCAGTCCGACCAACCCAAAAGCTGTGCAAGTTGGTAACATGCGATCAACATGAAGAAGCAACGACCCGGTGACACTTGACCTAGCAATCTATGTTTCAATTGCCCAGCTTCAATGTCAGCGGTTGTAGTTTATCTTACAGGCCATTTTTTTTGTTTTTTGTTTCTTTTGTGATTCAGGTTGAATCCA
The DNA here is from genome assembly GCA_963457665.1 of Thysanoteuthis rhombus. NCBI lineage: Eukaryota > Metazoa > Mollusca > Cephalopoda > Oegopsida > Thysanoteuthidae > Thysanoteuthis > Thysanoteuthis major. Next base: position 63,268,548 of record OY735202.1, read on the forward strand.
ACAGTTGTCTAAAATTTCTGCATGAAAATCAGCCCATCACCATTTGATTGTTTCAATGGGTTCTATGATATATCGGAATCCTGCTTTTCCCCGAATATATTGTGCTGTCTTTCGATATCTCCATCTGATGTTAGGTATGATTCTTTCATTTGCATATTGCATGGTTCTCAGTTCAACGGCCAATCTTTTGTTGCTAGGTGACAATTTGGACGAATCATTGGTTATAAACCTTTTATTTTCAACTGATAGGACTTTATTGTTCTTAACGACTAAGCTTGCTTTACCGGATTCAAATCATCTTAGTGCGATTTTTCGCTTGATTCCTTCTTCTCATAGAGATCCATTGACCTAAGTACATGTCGATGTCTACTTTTTCCAGGTCTGCATTTTCAAATCGGATGCTCGTGTTTTTTTCCTTGACATGGTTGTTGTGCTAACATTGTTACGAGGTTTGTTTGACTGAAATTAATGTATAGTGCAACCTTCTTTTCTTTTTTCGTTCAATTCATATAGCATTTCTGTGACATCGTGAAGTTTTCTTTGCAAAAAAAATATCCACTCAATAAATTTATGCACAGAAACACCGCAGGGCTCATCGGCTAATTTATTACTGTCATTCCTTTTTCTGGAGCTAAATTTAACTAAATGCCACAATAAGGAACCAATATCACACAGTGCCTATTTTTAAAGTTGAATGTAATTGCTTATCGAAAAAAAATGGTTCCTAAAATAGTGCCTTAAACTATCAGTAATACACAACAACGTGAGCCAGCAATCATGGCTGTATATAACAATTAACAAAACTCTGACCAGGAGTGCAAAATGGCACATACAACTATTTCAGCCAAGCATCATAAGTCTGGGTCTACGAGAAGACTGTCCTATCAAAAGAATCTTTGTTTAGTTTTTACACCACAAATTTTTACATGAGCAAATATTCAGATGAATAGTACAAAGTGTACATAAGTAGAGAAAGAAATTCAAAGTGAAAAGAGAGAATACGATCGATGTGTGTATATTCAACCATTCAGCTCTCTGGTATTCTTCCAGAGAAAGTAATTTTGACAAGCCTGTCAAAATCATTTCTCTTGATACACATGCAAAGAACCAGTACGACTCAATTGAACATACATAAATACATACAAAACAAACTGATCGGCATCTCAATCTAAAATGTATACTTTATATATATTCATATACAATTGTTATCCTTTTCTCTCTGATCCTACTTTATTCCCTACATACATCCATAACTGAATGCATGGATGCACACACACACACACACACGCATACGTACACACACATGCAGTGTGCGTGCATGCACGAGCATGTGTGTGTTACTTTGGGTGCACATACGTATATGCACATTTCTATTCTTATGTATATCAATTTACTTCTACCTTTGTCTCCGAATAGTCAAAATCTATCGTCGAATTTCAGGAGAAACTTCCAAACCTTAACAGACGTATGGAACTTCTGGAATCTTTGAAAACAAAATGAACAATTCTGAGGAAGGGTGTTCCTAATTTTTAACTAGTTTTCGATAGAGTAAACTTGAATAACTGTATAAGTGAAGAAAAGCATATCTAAATGACTGACGAGAGAGATATTTCTTTCAAAATGCAAGTTCACTTTTTAATCTATAAATCAATATTTTTTGTTGAGTGGTCATATGATTTTGAAAAAATGTAAAAGAATATCTACCACAGAGATTACAACTTTGATGAATACACTACGATTTGTTGAAAACACTTCAATTAATGCTAAACTCAAATTTTTAGAAAACTTCACTCAGAAAAGAACAGTTGAATGTTACCTTTTTTTAGTACATATGCGAGTATAAATCTTCATCAGAGATTTATGTGAATAAAAGATATCGTCAACAATACTGGATGACATATAATGAAGTTTAAGTGTTGAAAGACGAAACAAAATTAGGCCAACAATTAATGATTAGAAACACCTCATCAGTTGCAGCCATCGGTTGAAAACACACACACACACACACACACACACGCACACACACACACACACATATATATATATGGAATAGTAGCAGGGACAGACACATTTAAAAGAATATGTCACGATCGTTTTGTTGAATTGCCATTGGCATTAACACTCCACTTGGCTTCACTTCCCACGTTTTTTTTTAAAGAACGGAGTTATTTCATCTGCTTGGACATCTTTTATATTTATTAATAATATCAACACTGGAGAATGTACGTTTTTCCTATGGACATTTTTCGAAGACTATCATGTCAGTCGCTCGGGTAGGTCATGCTATGACTGGTTTAGGTAATATGTAAATAATTGTTAAGTCAAACAATAAGCTGAGGGAAGTTAAACAAAAATCTTGATTAATAATTGAAAAAAAAATTTGATTTGAATATAAATAGATATATGGGTCTAAAATAAGTCAGTGTATCGAGGAAAAAACGTTTTAATGGCTGAAACAAAGCACACAAACATATGTATTAGTGTGTGCTGGTTTGTATATCTACATATATATATATATATATATATATATATATATATATATATATATACACATATATATATATATTTATATACTTATATATATATATATATATATATATATATATATATATATATATATATATATATATATATACAAATATATTCCTTTAATTGTGTACCCTTATTATGTTCTTCAAATGTATATTTTATTGATTTGTCTGAAATGATTCATATATTAACTGTGTGACGGCATAAAATCATTTCAAAAGTTTCTATATAATATATTGCATTTCACAAATATGCACTCACGCACACATCCATGCATAGCGGTGTACTACCCTTGAACAATCCCAAAAACAATTTTCAGACACGAAAAATACACTTAGAAATATTCGAATCCAATTATACTGGTGTATAATTTCTTGGTATGAATATATGATAACTATATGGATATCATTCGGACATTTCTGAAGATGTTCTATTATGTGACGTTGCCCATATGTAAATAAATGTTTCTATTAACTTACAAACCTAAACTTCAAAAATTAAACTAGTTCATCGTTTGCATTATCAAGAAAGACTCAGTACCTCGATTTGAATTATGAAATACAAAACATCATGGAAAAATTACCGCGTTGCATTGCTCAGAAATGTAAATAGCTGCCGTTTTATACGTTATATGATCAAGGCTTTTTATGGTTGGCTCTAAAATTGAGGAATTAATACGAAATCCACCTGATTTCCTCTGGACCAAATTCATTTCATACATGTTAGTTTATTTATGCAAAAATATGTCAAATTTCTTAAATATCACATTATTCAAGAACATGAATAACAATAATATCACCATCTTTTGTTGTTACAGACAAAAAAGCATAAGATCTATTGGCATTCACAAAATACCAAAAGAAATTTAGCTGAAAAATTTAGAAATATCATAACTTCGAACAATCTAAACTAAGTTAATCAACTTTTTCTCTGATAGAAATGATCTATATTCTTTATTGAACTGTGGAATCTGTAAATAGAGAGTTTTGAATGAGCTAATCGAAGCTTGTGTGCAGGGTCCAAAAGAGGGTAACAATTTCAATCGCTTATACTGAGATAATGGAAAATCATACAACATTGAATTAACATTCTTTAGAGATGGACAGTAAGCATGAAATGAATAAGTCCAAATGATTGTCCTGAATCAGTATTAATGATAATTTCTAGTAATTCACCTACTCTAATTGTACCCCACGGTTGTGTGTGGGGGACCATTAACTGGAATCCAAAGTTGTGTCCAACCTTCCTCAGGGTCTCAGATGTCACTTCTCGGAAGTAGTATGCCCATTCCAGTTTGAGCAGATTCAAATCGTTTGATAGTTTCCGCAACCAGAAGTCTAGTGGGTCAGGTCAAGGCTGCAAGTGTCCATTTTAAGGATGTACCGATGAGGTGGTTGCTGAACAGTTGATGCCCAAAGGCAGTGGGGGTCACGTTCAGTGGTGGGACCCAATCTTGCATAGACCTAGCTTCACAAAACTGGTCCGTAGGGAATATTGAATTTGTTATTGTGGAATAGCCCGATCACTTTACAATACCCCCATAGATGTTGATGTTTTGACAACTTCATCTGAACCTCTAAGAACCAAATGACTTGTACCTGGCATTGTAAGCAACGGAGGCAGTAACTTCTTGTCCTTTCAGTTGCTTCTTTGCAATGTTCTTTGGTAAGTTAAAACCTAATGATATTGTCACAGTTGCTAATTGTACTGTAAATGCAGATGTAAGTCTTGTTTGAAACCCACATCTGGTTGATCCACAATGGGGTGTTTCCAATTTTTTGCTTGTTCATTTCGATATCACATACCTTTTTTTTCTCATGTGCTCAGCTATTCGTTTGTACAACACTTATGATGTAAGGGGAAATATCCTGGTCAAAATATGTAACACACTGTTGACCGATAATCTGTAGTTTTATTAGCAGGTTCAGTAAGACATATTGGGTCTGTTAATGGATGAGTCGTGTACTGCAATAATTTCAGACTAATTCTCTGTAGTTTGTACCCAGTGTCTATCGTTGTATTTATGTGTGATGTGGACAGTACTCCTACTCCCAAACAGTGTGACTAAATCCAGTACAATGATAATATCCTGAGCAACACGTATGTTGACGTAGAACTGATGCAAGAACTGACATCGGAGTATAACGTACGATTCATACCACAATTCAATGATATGTATTCTCCTCTTAGCTATGAACATAGTTTCAGATCCAAACTAAATTTACAAACTGAAAAAAAGTTATAAGAGAGATAGCTGAGAAATAACATTTTTTAAAAATCATCCTGAACGTTTACACGGTTTGGTCAGAGTTCTCATAGACTGAAAGTGTAGAATTTTGATATATTGAGGAGTTGATTTATCATGCTTAAACGACTCTCTCTTTTTCAGCTCTGAGAAATGTAGTATTTTCTGATATTGCCTTGTCCGAGGAAGATTTACTGATTATCACAAAAAGAAAAAAGAACATATAGGACAGCAATGCAAAAAGTCTGTATCCTTATTACTGTGTTTTCTAGAAAAAACAATGTTTGATCTTTAGAAGGGTACTCTGAAGGGGTACAGATACCACTGAAAGAAATGGTTGTTGACACAATATCAGGTTGTGAACACGGCAGTTGTCAATCAGGAGCTGGATTTACAAGGCACTTGTGACATATGGCAAACATATTTCGTCTATTGCTAGAAAAGAACTCATTGCTAGGGTGGGCAATGATCTATCAAGAGGGATGAATGAAAAAAAAGCTTAGCCCTTAGTCGGTATTACTGTTTTTCTCCATGCCAATTATACCTCTTCATGTGACACTGAGTTGGTTTAGATTAAGTCTCTTTGATGTCAAGAATTACAGCACTATGAGTGTCCATTCTGGAAATTTCCTAACCAACACTTTATTCTGTATGGAATATCCATACTCATTTGTCGATGTTTCAAACGTCTCTTCAACCTCCAATCACCGGAGAACGTTGGTTACTTTATACTTTCAGTTTACCTAATTAGCTTTTATCTTCAAATCTAAGATCAATAAACAATCATCTTTATATAAGTAGCCGGATGTATTTACAGCAATGATGATTTATCACTCCATCGATTCATTATTTGCAACTGTGGCGTAAAATGGAAGGCAGATCGTAAATCATGAGTTGACTACTTTTGTTGTTCTTTTGCAACGAGAACAGATGAATTCCTAAAACGATGCTGAATATAATGAAGTAGATACAAATTTTGGTTACTTTGTAAAACGTCAAAACAAATCAATAACGGATGCAAATATCGAAAAAAAAACTGCAAACCACAAATTCATGAATTCAAGTCTCAAGAGGATTCGATGCCAAGAATGACGGATTTTAGACGTCGTTCTTGTTTCGTCAGGTCGTCCTGATTTCTTATTTATAAGAAGAAAATTATTTTCAGAGACGGTTCAAACCTCTTGAGTCTTTATTTCATTCTGTTATTGTTCAAAGCAAAGCCACTCAGAGAGTTTGGGTTGGATAAAGCGGGAGGAACTTTGTTGGCGATGTTAAGCGGGTAAATTATTCTCCTCCACGGGACAATGGACATATTTACAATGGGAAGTTCACTATCAGATTTAAAGCTGCTTATGTGATCCGGTATCCCAAGACAATCACCAATCTAGAAACCAACTTAACATCAGTGACTGTACGAGGGCTGTTGTATCTCATTCAATTTATCTGTAGCAGCCTTTTCGCTTGCATTAACACATGCATGTAATCTTAACAACGCTAGCTAATTTTTCAAACCCAACAGATTTTTTAAAATATTTTTTTTTTGTATTGGTAGGTTACTCTCTTAAGTTGCGATCGATGCATTGCAACTTGGGGGGGGGCATATTCAACCTATTTGGTGGACAAAAAAATGAAATATTGTGATGAATTGGGTCTGATGGATGTAACCCACCAGGTGAATAGGTTTAGTTTCAAAATAGGTATTTGAAACTGGGTTTGAACATTGCCCTCTGGAGGATAGAATAGTGTTTTGTATCTACATGATTGATAACTTAACTTTTTTTCAGACGAAAACATAAATTGTTTAGGCGCACACAAAGAATGTCAAAATAACTGATATCTGCAAAATTTGACCGAATTCATGAGTTCAGAATAAGTTGTTATCTTGCTTCCAATGTTTCTTTTTCCACTGTGATTTTTTTAAAAATTGAACCTTGATCATTATCATCCTTTTGTTATTTGCCGGTTATGGCATCAGCTCAATCATTTTCAATTCCAAATGTGTTTTTTATACAAGTCGGATGAATCCCCGAATTGTGATAGCAAGGTTTCACTGCATGACGTTATATCTATTTGACTGATATTCACCACTGAATTCGGCTGATTGATTCTTTTTAGGTCTTTCCAATATCTGGGTCGATTTTTATCCTCTCATTTCAGAAACATCAAAGTTTCACCGAACTCAAGAATACATTAAAAAAATGAGTTTTCGTTCCTTATGATATTGACCTATTGATATACGTATGTGCAAATATAGTCTGTGTATACAATGGTAAATGTATATTACATGTAAATATGCAATTATAACAAGCATACAAGACATGGACAATGGTTTCTGCATAATAGATTTCATTATCAGATACTATAGAAGAATGTTCTTTTTATCAAAAAAATTCATAAATGCGTATTCGTAAGAGTTTCATAAGTTTTCTTATCAAAGCAAAACATGAATAAATTATCATAGAAAACAGATTTATTTATTCAACCGTCGGTGGGCGCTTGCATGTCACCGTAAACATGGTTGATATATATATATATATATATATATATATATATATATATATATATATATATATATATATATATATATATATATATGTATCTATATATATATATATATATATATATATATATATATATGTATATATATATATATGTATATATATATATATATATAGAGAGAGAGAGAGAGAAAGAGAGAGAGAGTGAGAGATAGATAGATAGAGAGAGAGTGAGTGAGAAAGACACAGAGAGAGATTGATGGATAGAAAGATATATTGCAAACGAAGTATGGCAAGAATGGTAATTACAATCTAGTAAAAACTGCTCATGCTTCCAACAGCTGTACTCGTCGGGAATAGTTCATTTCAATATATTGAAAGTCAAAGTTATGTTCAGAAAGAAAGTTTTGACCGACTTTGATTAAACCAAATTTTTATGGCAGGAAAACGAGACCAGAGCATTTCTAAAACCTCATGATATACTGGGAGACTACGTTAAGCCTTCCGCACCAAATACCAATACATATATATATATATTTATATATTTATATTTATATTTATATTTATATATATATATATGAGTGTGTGTGTGTGGGTATAGGTATAGTTATATATATATGGGTGTGTGTCTGTGTAGTTGTCTGTTTATTTGCTAAATGCGTCTGGCTGTGCTCCCTCATTTTGAAATACTAGAGGTTGATTCTTCTTTCTTCATCAGCCAACAATGTCACGTGAACAAATTATTCTATTCAATTTTAAATCTGATGGGGCCCAAAAACCAGAAGTCCAAATTTGAAGTGGTTTGGGACGCTTGGCTGTCTAAAAAGCATTATGATGAGACTCTGAGAACTGGCTCGATTAATAATCGTATCCGGGTGCCATATCCCGCACATCCTTACATGCAATATCCAACAGCATTTTCCCACTAAATATGTATTTTCTTGTGTTTCTTATGTTTGGCCTGAACTGAAACTTGCAAGATAGATGGATAGGTAGACAGACAAATAGATTGTTAGAAAGATGGAAAAATCTTTTAATCGACATGAATAAGTAACTTAAATCAAAAAACACTTCACTAAGTACTTTCAGGGATATCATGTGGAGAACAAGATAGATACAGACAAGCTGACAGGAAAGACAAAACGCAACCTAATAAATGTACCTCTTCAAACCATTTGGCAGTGGTAGGTAAAATATCACGCCTTGTGACTATTATCATTAACGGGATAGTTTTCTGAATCATTTATTGCGTGATCTGAGCAAATCTTTCAGAGCCCCATGCAAAAGTGCAGGATTTTTAAGCATCACAAAGCATGAAAATAGTGAAAACAGGTGCAAATCACAGTGTGATACCTAGAAATAAATTCTAAACAAGGTCCAATGCTTTTTGTACCAAACAACTGCTAAAAGAATAAGATTAAATCGGCATTATTTGGGGAGAATCGGTGTCAGCTGGGAAAAAGGTGGAAAAATCGTTTATGGGTCAAAACTGAGATTATTTTGTAAAGTTTGAATTCGCAGAATGGAAATTTAAGAAAGAATTTATTCATCTTTCTGATCTCTATGAATCGATTTGAACCGTGGAAACGTCTATCATATATGTTTGGCCACTCTTACCATCGAACGCTATGTCCCGAATGGAGGAAATGGAAACATCGCCTAAATTTGTTTTAAAATAAGTTACATTTGAAATTCAAATCCAAGTTTTGTTGTCAATTTGCATATACTAACAACTTTTCACTTAAGTGCTATGCTTTTTTCTTTTTTCTTGGTCTGTCCTTTTGTTTCCTTATGTCTGGTTCGTTATTTCCGTCTTTCTCTCAGGGGTCAGTATCTGAATAGTTTTTTTATTTATCTATTAACAGCATTGGGTGATACTCATGAGACAAAATTGTACGAACTATCATTCAATTTTTGAAGACCAAGTTTAGTAGCTGAACTGTAATTTGGCATTGATTCGATTTGCATAAACTACAATTCACTCTACTGTGAGGTTAGTATGACCAAGCCTCCCAATCCTTTAAATGTTTTTTTGCAAACCATCGTATCATCCAAGGTCTTTCAGTCGCAAACAGTCTATAACTTATACTTTGAGACCTGGTTGCCTCCAATGATGAATCATTTGTGAAAAGAAGTGTTGACGAAATTTGACCACAAAAACTACAATCAGACTGCTGATAGCAATTCAAAAAGAATCTTGCAGAACGCTTTGAAAATTGTCAAGCACACTAAGATATGTGTTTGAGGTGTAGAGTGCTACGTGAAGCTTTTACAAAATGTACGGCATGAGAGAAATAACATTTAAAAAAACTTAAGTTCCTTATTCTCTGGTGAAATCATTTTGATTGGTGAAATTTATGGCTGGGAAACTTCATCAATTTTTAAACACATCTAAATGCTTGAATGTTCGTTAGCTCATCGGATATGCAATAGCATAACCTAACTTAACACCTATTGAAATCATCCAAAATTTTCCTTTATGCAATCATTTTCATAAATCTTTTTTTTTTCCTGTCATGTACACAGCATCACATAGCTTTGACACCATCTGGCGAGGTTTATTTCGCTTGTTCGATGGGATCCTGCAACACATTTCACCATAAATTCACAATCATATGGCTTGGTGTTTTCTTAGCAGCTGCGTACACAACGAATCTTTACCATATGAATAGTTCTCTATGTTATTCGGCTATATCGGTAATTAAACACGCGGTGTCTAGCAAGAGGGTCAGGTTTGCTAACCATTATGCCATCTGAGAAACGATAGTGATGTTGTAATTTTTTTTTCTGAAGTTATCTCCCTAGTCGTATAATTTCTGTATTTGTGTTGCATCTTCATCTTTATCATGATACAAATACTTGGCGTGCTATGAATTTTTTCTTCCACTTTCAATGTTGAAATCAACAAATCGGAATACTCCAAATTGACATTGCAAATGTACTCGGATGACAGCTTTCATATCACAAATATATATTTTGGAGTGAAGTTAGTCAAAACTAAGCAATCGAAATTCCTCCTTATTACTTGTGAGTTGTAGACAGATAGGCACATGATGAGACAGAGGGCCATTCCAGGGTTGAATTGCATTTTCCATCGGTGCAGCCTGCAGAAGTGAAACATGAAAATAGAAATAACAAAACTGTTTCGCCCACGACTGATTTGAAAAACAACAACAACACTGTAACGGATTGTATGTGTATGTGTGTGTGTGTGTGGAAGATATCATGGACAACAACACTATCTTGTGAATGCCTGTAAAACGTGGACTGCAATTAGTTGGACGTGTTGACAATTTTGGCTTGATTTATTTGATTACAGTTTTCTCACTCATATTTCTCGGTCCATACCATCAGAACAGTAATAATTTTAGAAGAGCACACAAACTCAAAAAAGTGAACTAAAAATAATTGAGAAGTACGGATGATATGGACTTCAGTGAAATAAAATATTAGTTTCCTTTTGTTTTTTTTTCTGGTACTTTTATAAAGTTTAGTAATTTTGATTAAAAACCCTGAAAAGCATACAAACTTGACTGCTACTTGATCGAACACCACTTTTGTTCTGAATGGAGATGATCACAGTACATCTTGTGGTGTGAGCATAATAAATATTTTTCTTAGATATAAAAGACTTGTCAATGCGGTGCAGGTGCTCATAAAGCTGTCTATTGGTCATTCGATCGTAATGCCAAATCAGGGAAACGAACTACCAATTCTATTCACGGTCTGTTTAACTCGATAACAGACAAAAATGGTGAAAAACTAACTCTCCTGTATGGAGCAAGGATTGTTGCTGTTGTTGTTGTCGTCGTCTTCATCACTGTCGTTGTTGTTGCTTTAGTTGCTATTGTTATTGTAGAAAAACAAAGACAGTGGAATTCACGAGTATTCATTCTCAGGAAAAGTGTAAAAAATTAGGAAAGCTGCGGCAACTACAATAAGTAATTTGAAATGTGTGTAAGCGTATGTGCATGTATGTGCATGTGTGTTTCGATTTCTTGCAAAAGTCTACTTGAATCACTTGATATGTTTATAGCATGAGGTTAGCTGCTTCATTTGAAATAGAGTATCATTTTCTGATGAGAAAAAGATTACAGAATCGATATGAAAGAAAGAATAAAGTCGCCCGTCTGGAATCAATGAAGTATTACTACTTGAAAAATGACATTTGTGTAGTCTTTTACTTCCCCTCTCTTTTCTCTCCCTGACTGCATTGAATTTCATCCACTGAACATTTTTTAACAAGCCCATATACTATTAATTTCGAACAGAAGAAAATATGTTTTGAATATCCACCATGGCAGTTATTACCAAATAACGGCCACATAAAATGTATTTGTTTCAAACAAATATGTCCTCAACAAAAAGCAGCTTGTTTAATGTTATGCCCCTCTGTTTGTGTTCTCAAACTCAAATTGCTTCCACTATTCCAACTGGTCTTTATCATTATTATCAGCAGCCTTTGAACGTCTGTTGTTTCACATTGGTATCCCCAAAAATATGCAATAACTGTCTGTCAATGGAATCGTGGAGCCAATATTATCTGGACTTGTTTATATCGTCACGCCATTTCATTATTTGCTGGTTCAGTTTTGCATATTATATCTGAAGATCCACGCTGTGATGCCCAGAGGTTGCCTGACATTTTGCAACAATGGAGACTTTAGCATTGGAGTTACTGTTGGAGGTAGGGCAAGCTAACTATTAGATTTCCAAGAATGTTTTTTCAGAGGCATGTTCTGTTGTTGGAGATATCAACCCTTTAATGTTACAGTAAAGTAACTTAGCTACCCTGAAGAAAAGATCATGACATCCAATACAATCGAGGGGTTATCCGACATTTTTTCTTCAAAGCAGTTCACAGACAGTGACACTAAACGACTAAAAATTGTGATGAAAAAGTGTTAGTCAAACACTAATAGTCATAGCGGTTTAAAATGATCAATCTATTGAACAACATTTATAATAAACAAGATTTAATTGTGCAGTTGCTATTGCTACAAGTGAAAGACATACATATAAAACGTAAAAAGCAATTATACTTAAAAAAAGATGATAGGAAGATATTTTGGTTGAATTGCTTTGACCTTATGAATGAACAAATTCTTGCTCTCAGTTGTGATTACAATCTGGAAAGCAATAATCATGGGATTACTTTTTAATATGGCTCAAGCATTGTGAAATCATACCCTAAAAAAGAGTCTCTCCTTTTGACTGGATATACCGAAGTAAATTGAAAGGTGCAAAACTAAGAATATAGCAATAGAATTAGTTGTTTAAGGAGAATTCTCTGAAGTCAGGTTCCCTCGTATCTAAAAACTGAGATTACACTTAATGTACATAACCCATTACTTCTTCCATCTTCGAAAGAAAAAATCTTGCTAACTTTATTCAATCGAGGAATTGTATTGAATCAATAAAGAAACTGAAATAAACTGGCTTGAAGTATCCTGTATGGACCATTAGTTTAGCTATTTAACAACGAATAACACTTTATTGAACACTTCTCTAACAACAATCACCACTATGTACTCCCCAATGAATGGCCATTTTTCCAAAGAGTCAGCAGTGTCGATTCAACTTCACCCTTTTTTTCTCCTCGTCTTAAGTCATCTATTTCCTTCTAATCTCTTCACGGTTTCCTGCTTTGTTTAGAGTCAATTTCCGGTCAGGAACCGGCGTCAGAAAGAATAATTTTCATTTTCTTTCCCAGATAAAATCTGAAATATTTTCATCTTGAAATCTTACTTTGAATACACGAGATCTGTGCTTCATTTATTTAGCTATTCACTACAGTGTCGGAATGTTCGGTGGAACTGGCTTGCTACTTGAAACACCCACCATGGTTACTTTAGTAGCCGCACGCAATGAACTCTATTCTTTTAACTAGAGAAGGACTTTTCTGCTTGTAAAGTCAGTATATGGAATATTTGGTTTTGAATAGATTCAGACGCCAACTTCACTTACCACATGCGAAATACACAATTGACTGAGCTTCGAAGAAAATCTGGTGCTATATTTTGATTGGAATTACATTGAAAAGTTCATTTTAAATTTCAATCTCTATCTCTGGTTTTGCTTTAAACTGGTGATAAACCATTATGATTATTATTTCTGATATTATTCCCTAATCTTTATACATGATTGATGTCAAACCTGAAATCGAATACCAAGCTCGAGTAACAAGTGGTAAATACACAGCTGCTTTGGCTTCAAAGAGAATTTGGTGGTAGATTTAATCAGGATTACATCAAATTGTTCGTTTTTAATTTGAAGCTGGATATAAAGTGTGATGATTATTATAACAGATATCTTATTCCGGTCATAATATGGGATATGTTCCAAACGGGTGAAGTTGACATTGATTCTAATTCCAGAATCAACTAAAAATTTACAATTATTACAACCAACACTCAACGGCATTTTGAAAAACCATCACTTGTTTTCTCTATTCAATAAAACTTCCTCATCAAAAATGTCTGCGTACTTTTCCTGTTAATCAAAAGCTTCTTTTTTACCTCTAAATTAATGCTGCTTTCAATAGCAGGAGGTCACAGAGACGTCCAAGGCATTCCATGATTCGCTTTGAACAGATAGCATCATGGACAAATCAGCAAAGAATAATGATTATCATTTGGTTTCATTTTAAGTATTATATGATCAATTGGACACACGAAATGACTTTAGCATTAGAATGCATTGAAACTGATATCTATATAGGGACTCATTGGGCATTTGTTCACTATAAGAATACACGGAGAATGATTCCAAAATATATATGTACCTGGAATCATTTCAGTACACATACTTTTGATTCCTTTTTTTTGGATTATTTGGAAAGTATTTTAGAAATTCAATTATAACTCAGTTCACTCTCAGAACGCAATGGAGAATGTATCATTACGATAAGTCAGAGATTGTTTAACCTAGGAATGCATCTGACATTTTATAATAGATATACACGTTATTTTATCGGTGTAATTTATGAGAATCATTTTATCACATACATACAATGGAAAAATATTCAAAATATCTTATTCATATAAAGAAATCCGTTAGTTATTTATAAAAGAAACAGTTATTTGCACAATGAATATTTATTCAATGAATATTTACACCATGAATATTTGTTTTCATCATAATAATAATTATATAAGTAATTCTTAATATTTGTCTAAATACAGTCTGTAACTACGTGCCAGGCTCTTGGATTATAGATGTTTTTTGTATATAAGATTTTCATTTTCATAACGTTATTGGTATTCTGATTTTGTTCATAATTCTCAGTCTAAAAGTTGGCCAACTGGAAATCGAGAAGGAGATGCAAGCATATCTGGATGTCTACGACAGGTGTCTAGTATTAACATCTGAAACTGTTCAATCAAACACACGTCACGATTTGAAAGTTTATGTTAGTAGCAAGGTTAGGATGTACATGGAAGCCAGACATCAATATCAAGGTAAGTTTAGTCTTATAGAGTAATCTCCAAGAATCATTACACTCATACCCACTCGCACGTGCACACGCACACGCACACGAAGTTATTGTCTGAGAACTAGAATCTGTAATCAGAAGCACATCTGCGCTGATCCCGTGCCTTTCCCCTCTTGATAATTATACAAGATCGACGCCAGGTCTCAGCTGCTGTAGATGGGAGAGGTACTATTCAAAAGCTTCATTCGGGATCATATTCATTGTTACCTTTTATTCATAAGCTTTTCGGTCATACTCCATTGTTTTTTTATATAAAAAAAATGACCATCTATTCATTTCATATCCAATAGTCAAGCTTCAAAAAGTGTTTTAAATTGCATCCCTTGCCTTTTGGACTTTGTCTTATGAATACATCTTCTTTCTATTTATACTAAAAACTTCAATCATCAGATGTCGTTCATATTATACCACTCTAATTTTCCCTTCTACCACTGTACTGTTCAATCATTCAAATCAATGTTATCCGATATGATATTCTAAAAACCGAAAAGTGTTATTATCTGTGATTGACAAGATTTCTGTTCCATATTATTGCCCTTTATTTTAACTCTCAAGTTCTCAGAAGATCAGTTATGCGACCAATAAGTAGACAATATGGATGAGGATTATCAATTAAAATATTTGTTAATTCATCTTGAAAATTTCGATCCAACTGAGAAATAAGCGTACTGCAGTGGCATTATAGTTATCGCAAGGGGGATACATTTGGGGGACATGTTCGATTCCGGTCGATCAACTATGATTCATTTGGGAAAGTTATAAAATTATTTATACTTTCCTTTGGACATATTGTGAGATATATTTGAAAATGACTAGTCACAATTATGCTATGAGAGCAGACAGAAAATGGGGAGTGCCCTTTGCCATGACTGCTCTCCCATAACTATTTCACAAAGAAACCATATTGGCCATTACACAGTTGTCTGTAATTCGGGTAATCTTATTTCATCATGAGCTGAGCTCTTTTAACTACATCCTGAAGCCACACCTGTAAGCTTTCTATATCATATTCAATTATAACACATGTCTATTTTAGTGAGATGCGAAGTCTATGCATGAGAATCAGTAGACCCTGTGAGAAATCGATAAACTCGATCTGATTTGATCTGATTGCCAACTTGATGTCTCTGACATGTTCTTTCCGTATCGATCCGAGTGATTCAAGTCGATCGAACTCTGTCACTATTTCTGTCTGTTAAGTGTTATTGATTCAGCATTATCGAACAGTCAATGATGTATAGGTTTGCTGCGACTAAGGTCAACATAAATTGATCAAAACTGATTTGATTTGATTTCATGATAATTTTATTGTTCTTTGTGCATTTTTTGCTGCTCTCACAAATGATTCAGATAGTTCACGTTAATTTTGATCCTCCCCTAATTCGGTTTATCCCTTTTAACCCATTTGAGATTGAAATAAAATTCTAAGAAGATGTTTTATCGGGGTATTTACTGAGCTTGGTATAGTTTGACTCAGATCCACCTGAGGAAAAGGTTTTCTTCCTCGTCGAGCAAGTGGAGCAATACATGTTCTCAAAACGTTGGCCAATTTAGTTTCAAAAAAAGCGTCAAAAAATGTATATCTCACGTAAATTCATTGGTGAGTGTGCCTTGACAATCTACGAAGAGAATTATACAGTTAAATATTTCCTTGGTAAAAACAGTGTTAGCTTTTCCATCATTGAGCTTTTGACGTATTAAGTAAAATCAGCGGTAATTTAACAACGCACACAAGTCACATCTAGTACTGATTGTCGCTGTTGTGATATCTGCAGGAGTTGAATGTATGTGTGGTATATTATAAAGAACTAACCAAAACGGTCAATATAGTCTACGTATGTTTCTTCGGTTTTCAGGTGATCTTGGCCTGTTCATGCAATGAAGTTAAACCGCTGGAAATCGAGGCATGTATCCTGCATCATTTTTTGGAAAATATTGCTAATTATTTTCTGGAACATATATTTCGACAACAGTTTTTTTTTACCAAATTGTGAGTAGGTTTAATCTAAATTATTCATCGGACGTTTTAGTTACTTAACGAATTTAGAGCTAAGTAAGTCATTCAGTATTAAATATCCTCTCCAAATGTTTAATTTATCACCCTTGGCACAACATGCTGTCAAAAGATGTTGATCATGTAAGAGTTTTTAAAAGTTGTCTTTTTAATTATTTAGTTGTTTTTTTTCCATATTCAGATTTCCCATAATATTTCACTGATGTAGAAACTAAACGTACAGACTACTCTATCAAACTGTACAAACCAAACATTGAATAAGCCAATACTTACCATAAAGATTACAACATAAAATGCATAAAAGTTGGCCTAGTTTCCATCACAGTATATATATATATATATATATATATATATATATATATATATATATATATATATATATATATATATATATATATATATAATTTGCGTTGTATTATTTAGAAACATTTTTGAGATGTTCTCCAGCCGTTATACAGTAAATATATAACTCGTCGTAGACAACGTAATGAAAAAAGACAACTTGGACAGCAGCATGAAAATAGCCTACTTCAGATGAGCTCCGTGCTTCAATATACCGATGCTCTCACCATTGAGCTTATCAGCATTTTTTTTTCATTTTTGTTTATGAAGGAAGAATTTTTCTTCTTCAACTATTCAAAAGTGTTGGGAAACGTTATGGGTTTTTTCAAGTGGTCAGGAACAATGGTGAACTTTTCATCTACTTTAAAGTTGCCAACAATGTGAGGGACACTTTTTCACTCCTTAAATGCTTTTGTGTGTGTCCATTTTTGTGTGAAATTACGTTTCAGTTACTTTGCTGTATACAAACGCCATTTCTTAAATGAGTTCATTTTGGCGTTCAGCCAGTTCATCAGGGTCTCTCCAAGCGTTTGGGATACAATAGATTGTCTTTTGTTGACTGTCAATGTATGGTCATTGGTGGCTTCAACGATTAATGATTAGATTAAGTGTAAAATGGGTGTCCCAGATTCTAGCTTGTGGACGGTTGGAAAACGTGGAAGTATAGTTGGAGTGAAAGTAGAAAGATGTCAAACCGAAAAATAAACAGATGGACAGACAGATGGACCAACGGACAGACAGACAGACAGACAGACACACACACACACACACATATATATATATATATATATATATATATATATATATATATATATATATATATATATATATACATACATATGATAAGAATTTTTTCCATCGTTGGAAATATTTCCCTAATTTTGTTTTATTTTGTTTTCAATTAACAATGCATATCTACTTTGAATTGTTCCCTAGTTCAAATCTGCTTCTTTTTTTCTTAAATTCGGATATTCAGTGATCCATCAAAAGCAAAAACATTTACAAATCCATTATCAATCCTTTCTTTCACCTTTCTGATCGATCATCAGAAACATGTTGCTGGCGTTAGTCATGTTATGGCTTCTACAGCATGACTAACCATGTTTTTTATCATACGGAAAACATAGAAATATTTGATTCGCCGCTGCTGATCAAGCATTGTTTCCAGTGTTGTCGACCAATTGTCTTCAAACACTACTTGGCAAACTTTCCACGTGATATCCTCTTTCCCAGTGATTTAGAATATCGAAATCAGATCAATAGCTTTTTTTTAAAGAAGTGATTGAGACCAGTAAAGGTGACTGGGAGGCTAAAAAAAATTCAGTCAAAAATATATTTTCAAAAATATAGTTGTTCGAAGCAGTAAGAGATTTTAAATTAAGAATAACATCATGTTTTACATTGTAGTATGTCGGCATTCATTATGTAAACGGTTTCTATTAGTTGGAACAGTCTAAAACGTCTACTACCTCTCTAATAAAGATGGCTGTTTGTTTACTTTCTCAAGCCATTCCAATAAATTTCAATTGTGTGTAACATTTATTACGAGGACATAGAAACGTGAACGAAAACAAGATAATTTAGCTGAATTGAAACAATCTATTTTGAATTTAATACCGACTTCGTCGCAAAAAAACACAATGGATCGGGTTGAAAGCACAACAAAACTAATTTCCAATTAGATAAAGACGCCCACTGTTGCAATCTGAGGACATTGTATTGTATAGAGGACCGTGAAGTCCAAAAGTAATTACCAGCAAAAGATTCTCGAGAAGTGTTTCTGTCCAAGTAGAGTGAATTCGAAGTGGCACATGCAAAACAGAGACACGGGTGTCTCAAATTGAACTATCTGTCTGAAAAAACAATAAATATTTCTAAACTAAAGAATACTGCGTTTCACAATCGATAATCATAAATGAAATGCTCCTCCCACACATAGCCTTTTTCTTTCGCTTCCATGTTTCTTTCAAGAGTTCATTTTAGCATAAATTTCTCCTGAACAAATGATGAAACACAAATTTTAAAGGATCTGCTGCCAACTTCGGGGGACTTTTGTTAGTCTCCATAAAGTTATTAAATTCCTCAATGGTCTTTTGTCAGGATCAGGTAAACGATATATATATATATATATATATATATATATATATATATATATATATATATATATATATATATATATATATATATTCACATATATATATATATATATATATTCACATATATACATATATGTGTATATATGTATATATATATATATGCGTATGTGTGTACATATGTGTGTATATATATATATATATATGTATATATATATATATATATATATATATATATATATATATATATATGTATATATATATATGTATATATATATATATATATATATATATATAAAGAGAGTGACAGACAGAGAGAGAAATAAAGAATGATCGACTGGGATAATTTTTCACCAAAAGGTTGAGAGACTGATAGATGGAAGTAAAGTATGATGCATATGACAAGACTATATTGAATATTACTTGAGAAACATATAGATGCACTGGTAATTAAGTACTGAGATGGATAGATGGATATCCGGATAGAAAAACACTTTTCTGAATCTGACAGATAAAACCAAATAGAACCGATAGAACAAATATTGATGGCCAGACTAAATGTATACATAGACGGATATATCTAAAATTTGTAGTTATATTGATGGTTATGAAAAGAATGATTTATAGACTGAGGTATTCCTAAATCTATCATCAGCGTTATCTGTGAAAAGCTCACGACGAACAGTCCCAGTTAAAATCATAGCAAATGAATAGTTTACCATTTAAAGAAGATGAATCGTCATAGGGCTTGTGTACAATATTGAATATTGATTTTATGTGAAACCTGATCAACTCTGGCGGGAAGATATTATGGGACCAGCATAGCAAACTTCAACGTGTGAACAATCTATACAATGAAGTGGTTAATCTAGGTTTTATCTATAATGCCACTGTTCTCTCCCCAAAATACCAACATGGCTCAAATAATGTTTGTAGCATTAATGATTTATTAACCTATCAAAATTCAAGGATTACAAAGCCTGAGACTTGTTGATTAGAGTCAACCTATCAAGTCATAAGACGATTGACGCAAACCGTCTCGGCAAAGAGACACAAGAGAGACAAGTAATACGAAAAAGACTGCTATGACAACAGGAGGCACTGATCAATAAAGCCGGTATCACAAAATGTGGATATGCACCGATTTACAAACAGTTCACTTTTGTCAATTATCAAAAGAATGGCACAACTAAATTCATTCATTACTATACAATATGAACGTTTTTTTCCCCAACGCAACGGTTTCTTACCATTATTTCACTCATAAAGGACTTCGAATCTTTTATCCATAAACATTTTTTAAACTCTTTTGACTAAACGATAATCTCTACATCCATTCATTTACAAATATCAAAAATTGTCATACTATCTATAAATGTGTAATTTGTTACCATTCATCCCTTTGAATGCATTAAATTCAAATTATTACTGATGATAGATATGTACAGCATCCTATGTTGTATCCTCAAAGAAAAAAAATTCATTGAAATTCATTTTTGAGATATCGTGCGGTGAGACGGAGGGACACACTCAAGTAAAAAATAGTTTTGCTTTGCAACAGAACGAAATTAGTCCATTAACATTAAAATTAACGGACAATACGGAATGTAATTTAGCCGAACTTCCGATACATCCCATTATGATAATTAAAGAAAACACTATATAATGAATATAAAACAGATATGTGTATCAACAGCGTTTTGGGTTTTTTTTTCGTTTTTTAATTTTCATATGAAGGAAATCATCCAAGTTCAATTGAATACACTGCATTTCCTATTTATCAGCCCATGTTTTCACCTTCAGATTCTATCAAGCCCTTGGATTGTCCCATCAAAGTTTACTGATTGACATCGATCACTTCAGAGGCCTCTGCTTAATCTAAACCATTACATCAACGGTGGAATCTGGAAGGTCTTCTTTCCTCCTGCATTTGGATCAAATAGGTGTCGTCTGTTTTTGTTGTTTAGATGATTTTTAGATACTATTTTGATTTTGTTTTTACAATTATTACAAAGTTTGTTAAGGTTTCTTAGATAATATTTTGACGCGCGTTGCTTTTTATAGTGAGCATTTAGAATTCTAAAATAAGATTCATTGATTTGCTACTAGGTAAATATATTCTGTTCCCCTTAAACTGTATAAAAAAAACTAAAGAATATTTATCAAATTTCAAGTGAAAAAAAATACGAACTTCGCCACGAAAGTGTCCACCAGGGGACCTGCTCCGTTGAGTGCAATGGAGCAGTGCTGCTTCGGGGAATCTATTTATCTACAGTCCCACCACAGCAGAATTTGACACAAGGTCGGGCTTAACGCCGGAAGAAAAGGTGACCCCTTCCAAAAATGGCTCAAGCCGACGCGACTTCGATGGCCAAGCGACCGTAGAAGCTAGAGCAACCTCCGTCACGAAAGCGTCCACCAGGGGACCTCCTCCTTTAAGTGCAATGGAGCAATGCTGCTCCGGGAAAACTGACCTCCTGTAGCTGGGCCGAGTAATAATAGGAGTCCAAAGGCTCCCCAATGCTCTTAGCAGTGCGTAGCCTCACTGAAACCTAATGGCTTTTTTTTTCAAATTTCAGCCCCACAAACATGTATTGGAGTTGGACTGATCATGTAATCGAATAATTTATCGAAAACGGGATTTTCAAAATTACCATAATCATGCATGTTAAAAGAAGACTTCAAGACAAGTATTTTGTAGAAAGAAAAAAAATTAAAAGAAGCTAAGTATCCTACAAAAACGACAATATTATTTATTTATTTATTTATTGGTACTTATGAACATGCACCCCTTTTTCTGGCTTGTTCTTCAGGGAGGGAGTGTGTCAAAGACCAAGTGCGCCAATGCAAGCGTAGGCTAATGAGGTTTAACTGAAGCTGCGTTTGCTAAGCGCATTGGGGAGCCTTTGGACTCGTCCTTAGGCTCTCCTATTATTACTCAGCCCATCTGCATAGCTCCATTGCAGCTAAAGGAGCAGGTCCCCTGGTGGACGCTTTCGTGGTGGATGTTGTCTAGCCATTACGATGCGCTTTTCAACGGTAGCCACATCGGCTGGAGCCATTTTTGGAAGGGTGTCTCCTTTTTTTCCCACGCGTCAAGCCCAACTTTGTGTCAAAACATGCTGTGGTGGTACAGTAAGTAAATAGAACACGCTTTTTCCAGCCTGATCTTCAGGATCAAAGTGTAGTATCTGTTCCCCAGTATAGACCTAGGAGTCGGTACTGACACTTGCCTGTCGAATGGGCCGGAGAGGAAGTGTGTGTCAAAGACCGAGTGCGCCGGTGCAAGCGATGGCAGATGAGGTTTAACTGAGGCTGCGTTTGCTAAGCGCACTCGGGAGACTCTGGCTCTCCCATTATTACTCATCCCATCTGCGGGGTCTCTGTTTCCCTGGGGCCGCACTGCTTCACTGCACTTTAAGGAGCAGGTCCCCTGGTGGACGCTTACAATTTTTGTAACTTCAAAAGTCCAAATTATCGGGAGATGTTTCACTTCTGGGGCCAAAATCGATTGGAATTTTCTCTTCCGCTCTCAGAGGTTGAGATAGAGAGAATTCTGTTAATAACTCTCTCGGATTAACGTTATTTTTTTTTTTGGCTTTAGGATGTCTAAATTGAACAGATGATTCCCCCCACTTTTCTGTTCCAAATCCAAAGATTTTACTTCTAGGATTCAATATGACAGAAAATATTTCTGAAGTAGGACATTTTTTCCATATTTACGGATTTTTTCTGGAAAATTTCGGGTATCAGAATGAGGAGGGCCGATTTCTCGGTCACGGTGAGTGGAGGATTTCTTTTTCACATTTACTATGAAAATCAATCGAAAGATTTTGTTTCCTTCGTTTGAGCCCAATACTGAAGGAGAGATTTTGCTTACTTTTAGGAGTCGAAATCAAAGGGATTCTTTTTCACATGCAGCTGTGAAAATCAGGAGGGGGAGAATATTTTTTTCATATACTCATTTGGGGAAAAATTGTTTTTCACTTTGAAGGATCTAAAATGACAGGTAATATTTTTCCACTCCCAATAGTTGAAAGGCAGGATATTTTCTTCCTTTGGGGGGAGGGGGGGCAAAATGGAGAAGAATTATTTTTTTCAAGTATTAGGTTCCAAAATTGATTGCTAGCTATTTTTCTTCGCTGTTAAGGATCGAAATTGATGGAAAAACATGTTTCACTCCAATGGATCAAGTGGGAGGAATGGATTTTCCGTGTCGATCGTCACAAATGGAGAAAGAGTACATATGTTCATTGTTTGTAATCAAAGTCTAAAGTGGAAGTTTTCAAAATCACAAGGGATTTTTTTTCTTCATTTAGAAATTGAGATGGAACATTTATGTTACTCTTTATTTAAATCACACACTCCTTCCTCTATATCAGGATTGCATCGTTTCATACATGAACACATACTTTTTTGCATCACTGCCCATGGATGACTTGGCAAGTCCCCATGACTAAATTTTTGAAATCAACTTTTTTTGTTACATCCGTATCCGAATTTTCCAACATGAATCCTTCTTTTTTTTTAACGGTGTGGAAAGTTCTTTTAAATCAATACTAAAAACCAAATCGAATTGAATGCTATTATCATTTATCTATTTCTCTATTTCTTTCAGGGACAGTGATTCATTAAGCTCATCAAGTGTTTAGTCTAGTTTAAAATACCAGTCTATGAATTCTTTTTTGAATTACCTAAACATTAACTCAAATAAATTCAATATTATACACTAAGTAGTTGATATAGCAAAAGTTTTGGAATTTACAAAATCCAATTCAATGAAATCATCTGCAATCATTGAACGCATTCATTCGTCTAAATATTTCATGATAAAAATAAAATATTTCTGTTCTAATATTAGGATATCCTAAAAGGAATTAATGACTTTTCCTTTGAAAACATTGCTGTTTCATTAGACAAACCACGAAATCATAAGAGTTGCTGTTGGTTTTCTAATAAAGTATTTATTAAGAAACTACAATTGTTCTGATTTTTCGGAAGAAAGGAAAAAGAAAAAAAAGGGGAAAAAATAGGTGAGAACTTTAACAATGAATCTGATATCTTAAAAAAGTAAACAAATTATTTTGTATTGACGGATACATAAAAAATATGAAGCTGATCAACTAACATCAAGCTGTTGACGTATTTATCAGAGACCAGGGTGCAATTTGGATATAAACCAAGACATAGCTGTATAATATGTTGGACAACGACTGCTAAAGTGAAACCTATCAACATTTAAACAAGGATTAAAAATCATAGAAAAAATTTATTCAAACCTATGCTATTCTATCAGAGTGATCCTATTTAGTAATCTACAAATGTTAATTGCTTCTGTTATATCAATATATTTTCTTTGTTAACATTATTTTTGCATCATCAAAAATTTCTTGTTTGACTTCTTTCTTAGAATTCCGGAGAACTCAACAGAGTCTACGTATAGATTGTTTGGGATAATCATTTTATACAGTTAGGTCTGAGAGGTTGTATCTGGACTCAAGCCATTACATTTCAGTGGGGACGTAACTTGTGAATCGCTTCCCGCTACTGACATTTTCAATAACCTAACTAATGGGCTGCGGACGTTGGTGGCCATGTGACAAGTCAGTCAATAGCAATATCGATGATGGAGGTCGATTGATTTTGTAATTGATTCTTAACATAGAATTGAAGTCCAACCACGCCATGGTTAGAATGTGTGTTGCAATGGCGTATGTTGATAAAAAGATAGACTTAAGATTTAGTTAAGGAAATTTTTTCAATTTGACTTCCAAGTATGGGTTTTCCTTCGCACGTGTGTGTGTGTGTGTATATATATATATATATATGTGTGTGTGTGTGTGTGTGTGTGTGTGTGTGCGTGCGTGCGTGCGTGCGTGCGTGCGTGCGTGTGTTCTGATAAGATATTGGGATGGACGCAATTTTGGTTGGATATGAGTGGTAGAGAATATTGTGAAAAGATCATGAAATATAGGCAGGTGGAGAGGGAAGAATAACAACTGAAAATGTTAAAAAAGAAAGAACGATGGTAGAATATCAAAAAGAACAGAATAAAAAGAACACATGGAGGAAAAGAAAGATAGGAAGAAGATAATATTGAAATGACCATTAGAACGGAAAGGAGACAATAAAAAAGAAGGATACGTGGAAGATAACAAAATGGTGGAAATAATATGATGATGAGTAAAGATATAGTGACAACATTTTATCTTTCATGGTTTCTGCTGTCCGGATTGATTCCCATCAACGTAATTATCGATCAAATTAGCCAAAAAAAAAAAATGTAAGAGCAAATGAATGACTACGGATACGGAAAAAAAGCTCTATGATTTGATAAAAACACAATGCCGTATATATCAAAGGATAAAACGATATTTAAATGAGACAAAACTTGAATTACAGCATGGATTTTATGGTTTCAGCTCTAATCAGTAGTATGAGATGACACAGTTCTATCAAATCATACCATTGAACATTGACAGGATATATATGCCCAATTTTATGACCTACAGGCGCTGTCTTATACATGAATAATATTATTGAAACATAAAAAAGCTTCAAAATGATAAATAAGAATTTGGTTTAGAATTCAATTTTTTTTTTTTTAGCTATTAGTTTATGAGCAGTGTACATTTTTTAGTACGATAAAATTGAATCTTAATACCTTCAATTAACTAGAACTATATTATTAGTTTAAATGTAAAGTATGGAGCAGTTTATTAACTATTTTTGTATAAAAAAACCAAACAGTCCACTAAAATTTATGAGTTACTTAAGGACCTAAAATTCAACTTTCGTTGCTGGGGCACCATCATGAATAGTGGTATTATGGCCTACTGGTTGGGTTTCAAATTTGTGTTTTTCCTATTACCATCACTGATTTGTATTATATTGGACCTTATAGCCAGATTTTTTTTATGTCAATTCAGATAGTTGACAGAGATTAAAGACTGGTACATCACATTCTTACTTGCTTTTTATTACTTTCATTTGACATAGTGCCGTACTTGACCAAACTGAGTGAATATCAATCGTGAAGATTGGATCTCATCATACAGATTATACTAACTGCAAAAATCTCTCCGAATGGTGATGCTCTTGTTATTAAAATATTAATTGAAATAGATCCATGAATATTAGTTCAATGTAGGCAGAAAAAAATAACCCTGGGTCTGAAATTGCACTACCAATTAAAAATTTGGAAAGAAATGAAATAAAATAAGATGAATTTCATAAAAATAGTATATATATATATAAAGATGAAAGACGAAGTAAAAAAGGAGAAGAATCAAACAAGAATAGAAGCAAATTGAAAATTATGGACACTGAGAGAAAAAACAAAAGGAAATTATTGGAATATCTCGCAGAAGCCAATGAAACTGTTTTAACAGTTCATTACTAGACAGAATTTAATCACATCGACTATAAAAGTACCAATTACCTAAGATCAACATTGAAAAAATCAACAAAAGAGAAAAAGAGAGGAGGATAGAGTCATCAATGATCAAAATAAAATATCTGCTCGAACTTTTAGAATTCAAGTTGAAAAAGATGTTCTAGAGAGTTAGGCGTGGATGATGAATGAAATCGACTATTGCTATCGAGATTATTAAAACCAAAATCGGTAAAGAAAGAATATCAAATAAACAAGTTTATTATGAATCACCTTATCGACTTCAATAATAGAAAAGAATAAAATTTTAAATAAATTAATCGATCATTTCTTTCTCCAACATTACACGCGATCATTTTTATCATATATAAATATATGTATATATATATATATATATATATATATATATATATATATATATATATATATATATATATGTATATATATATATATGTGTGAGTGTGTGTGTGTGTGTGTGTGTGTGTGTGTGTGTCTGTGTCTGTGTCTGTGTGTGTGTGCATGTGCATGTGTGCAGGGGTAATCTTTCAGTTTTCAATAATTACGATTATTTGAAAAAACGGTAAGATAACTTGAACATTAAGACAGATTGGCAAATAAGTTAATTCCCTCTTGTTTGCATTGATAAATGAGATTTTTTTTTGTAATCATTCATGTGCAAATCATGAGAATATTTAATATTTGAAGGAGTTTACGAGTATATAATTTCTGTATATGTGTCCTGCCCACCGTGGTAGATACAGAAATATCGGATAGTTTACTTGTCTCTTGAAGCAGAATCAAAACAGGTTTTCCGGGCACTGATATTCATAATATCCGTGAGGCCACTGTCAAAGGCATTAACATCAATTATCCTTTACTGATAATCATAAAATTGGACATAGTAGAGTCCAATATAGTAAGTGTGCGGGACTTAGTGGGGACTGAATCACTTGAGCAGCAATGGTCTGTGTGACGTATTGGAATCTCTCATCTCAATATACCTCCACTTTGTACTCCTATAGGCTTATATTTTCAGTAAAACTTCTACGATAGTCAGCAATGTAATTATGGGTGAAATTTACCATAGCACTAGACTTACCTGCCAGGCACCTGAAATACAGAATTGAATCGTGACTTATCTACTATTCAAAGTGTCATTTAATACACAACATATAGGCGTAAAACAACGGTTGCCGAACAGCAGCCAAAATACTTGGACAAGCCTACAAAAAAGAGTCCCTGCATTGAAAAAGAATAATAATTATAACGTTGCTTCAAAAAAATTCGGATTTAATCATACAGCACTCTCCAACACTTGTTTCTCAAACTCCAAACGTCCGAATCATGAAGAGAGACAGGTGACGGTACCGACTAGGTACAGTTCCAAAAAGTCTTATTCCTCCAATAAAAGACATGTTGGACACTCATATTGCACTGCATTATTACCCCTTTCTCAAAAAGGGAGAAAGTACATTCAACACATCATACTGCATTTATTTCCAGAAAATTGTCCCAGGTGTATGAAACTAATTCTCTACGGGAGGCAATTTTTTCCGTCCTACTACGGTTTTTATGAATAATTCAAAACTCACTAAGTTTTTTGGACATTCATGTCACCTAATTATCTATGCTCCTCCCAGCAGCATTGCTTTCGAAGCACTGAAAAAAAATCCCTTGGGTGAAGAAGGAATTTCACCATGAAAATCTCTGGCCACACTCAAAAGCTGGATGAAAAATGTCCATAACGCAGGGAGCAACTGCTGTGAAGAGAACATTGGGATTGAAAGAAGAAACTGCAACAGAGGGTAAATAACTGGATCTGGGAAGAGATAAACCCTGAAAAATTGTGTGAATACAAGAGCCCAACCCCAGAGAAGGAGATTGAACTGTATTTTGCCCCTGGAAAGGTGAAGAACACGGGGTACTAGCGTGTATTAATTAGAATCCCAACAAAATGCTCTCACATACGAAGTCGAATAAGTGGCCTCGAAGCTATTTTCATCTATTTCCATCCGCCCTTCTGCAGCTATTGACTAGCAAGGGAGGAGTTGTCCTCTCCAAAACTATCAATTAGTTAATATATCAGGCAGGATGAGTTTTCACAAGGAAATAATACACCTGACGATGAATGAAACATCGACGGATACTGTTGATAAAATATTTAAGAAGAGCATGGACTTGCTGAATACTGATATGATTGAATATCGATAAAGCACATAATTTTGAAAGAAAAATTTTGATAATTTTTGAAAAAAGTTCACTTGTCTAGACAAAACATCATGATCATCGTTTTCAAATAAAATGGAACGATTTCAACTCTTTTCAGTAAGGCAAACCTCTTTTTAAAGAAAAGAATCCGTATAATCACTCGTGTTTTTTTTATATTTTTTTTTATTTTTATTTTTTTTCGTTTTGTTTTGTTTTTTTCGTTTTTCCCCTTTCACTAGAAAGAATATCTCCAGTTTGTTAAAGTATAATTTCATTTAAGTTCTATTCTGGTGTTTCATTCTTATGTCTGTTTTCCATGTTCAGGCCGTCTGTCACTTCTTTCGCAACAACCGTCGGTCTGCCGTGGTATTGATCACCCAATCATCTTCGTTTCAAGACTAGTATTCACGTTGTGAGAATGTTTGTTGTGATGAAACTACAAACGTTGTCACATGCAAAAAATCAAACTATGTAGTTTAGCCATATGAGCAACATATTTCCATCGTGGCACTAACAATCGATGAGAATCTATTTGCATCGTGGCACACGTGGATGTCGGGAGGGATTTCTTTCATGAATTGAACAGTTTATCAAACAGCATAAAAAACAAATAAAACCAGAATGAACTCAGCACAGGAAAACAATAGCTAAACATAGATTGGAGAGGGGGAAATTGAGATTTCAAACTGGACAGAAATTGACAAATTTGGAAAGGAAAATGTCCACAACAAACTTCAGGGATTAGTATCGTGAACATAAGGCACCGTTTTCCTCGATAGTGGGTCGGTCAGTCTTCCAAAGCACGTTGACACGAACCCGCTTGCTACCTAAAATCTGCTGGTGGGTTGAGAGTCCAGTGTTTTTGTTCATAAAAACAAGTCATAAAATACAATTCAATTTTTCTGCCTCTCAGGTTCCTCTGTGTGAAAAGATGATTAATTTTAGGCTGAACGCTGATTGACTATGCAAATCAAGAATCAGTACTGGAGGGATTACCATTGGTGTGCGTGCCTCATATCAATTGCCCCCACTCGATGAGCTAACACACGTTATCCTCAATATCAGGATTATTCATTATTAATTCCATTGACTTTGTTTATATTTGTGTCTCTTTTTTCAATCTTAGTTGGTAACCAATTGCCTTTTGAATATCATTGTTCACAAAAATAATGATAAACAATTCAAAAATAGCATATATATGTGTGGGGGGGGATGTACTGTGATTATCTTAATTTGACACTGCGACGATTAAAAAGTTGTTATTTAAGAGACAATAAGTATACTGCTTCCTTATCATTTTTCCATTTGAGCAGGTGTTACAAATATCCATATCCTGAAAAAGACGGATAAATCAGAGGTTTACATGAACTAATATATATATATATATATATATATATATATATATATATATATATATATATATATATATATATGTATATATGTGTGTGTGTGTGTGTATGTGTATGTTTGTGAGCGTGCGTGTGTGTGCATGCGTGTGTGTGTTTGTGTATATGTGTTTATGACCGTGTATTTTTAGGTATCCAGGAATTATTCCTTATCTAATGTGCTAAAACGCCGTGTTCACACTTTGAAAGCTATACTTTATTTCATTTTAGCTCCTTGATATGATCACAGAGTTGACAGAGGCAACGGGGCTGGGAAGATAGAGCATTTTTTTTTCTTCAGAAGACATTATTCATTAATGACCTAAGGAAAATGGACACAGAACGGGTGTACTTTTTTCCAACTCTTGATTTTTTATCTCTTGTGTCGGGTGGTGTTGTGCTTTATTTCCTGGTTGCTGACAATGTTTTGTTCTTGGACATCAATTCTTCCAAAACGACACCAGTAATGGCTGAGTTCGAAGGTACCCTAAAAATGCAATCACATTCTTCAATTTTTGGATGAGTAAACGAGCAAAGTAGAAAGAATTATTACGTGTGAATGATACTGGTCATGTCACCTATACGAACGTGCAAAAGTATATATATATATATATATATATATATATATATATATATATATATATATATATATATATATATATATATATATATATATATATATATATATGTATGTGTGTGTGTGTGTGTGTATTTACATTAATCATTTCAGATAATGCTTGAAAACTTTCCATCCCCACTGTTTGGGAAATAAAATAGTCAATATTTGCTTTACTCGGACGCAGAAAGATAACTGGCTCAGAAATTGCCACGTTAAAAAAGCCAATTTCAAATCTATTCTGCGGTAACTGCCCTAAACCAGCGATAGACGAGCTCCTCGAAATAGGTCTCACCAACTCAGACACCTTAGTTCTTTAATATCAATGATCCAACGATACTTATATATCTAGTTTCATTTTCATACGCCTAAAAATGAATTGAAATAAATATTTTGCGCAAGTTTACTTCTTATTGACCCATTGTACTTTTTCTGTGTGTGAAAATATCTACACAATGGATTGACTATAGCTCAAGTATACATTTTGAGATCATTTTTCTACACGTGCGTATAATACCCTAACATAGAAGGAGACCCTGATGAAATTTGATGCATATTTGCTCAATAAACATAACTGATGGCAAAGTATAAAGTTTAGTGTAAGAAAAGAATCATTTGAAAAAAAAAGATTACCGTTGTATCAACCTTATGCAATGGAATTTCAAATCTCCCAGCGAACTAATAGTATTGATTGCAGGTGACTTCTTGCACACACATCAACACACGATTACACACACAGACACGTGCGCACACACATACACAGACACACACAAACGCATGTGTATATATTTCATTGATCTTATACCAATGATCGAAATAAAACTTTTTGCAAATTATTAAATGGTTAAATTTTATTATATAACGTGATTACATATGAATAAGGTTGGTATCGTCTTGAATTTTCCTTGGGGTACAAGCTAAACTTGTATATCTCTGAAATACAATACATACAAATGATACTGTACTGAACTTTGGAATAATACAAAAAAACTAGAAAAAAAAAAAGTCACAGGATTTCTTTCACCATTTTTGCTCTCTCTGTCCACTGGATTTGATCTACTCATTTAACATTCTAACGGTATTTGTGCACGAAATTTTCTTTCAAGAAATAAGACCTACTTCCATTATTGATGGACACTCCATTTATTGTTATGTCAAACAGTCTTTTCAAACATCACCCGCTGAAGAGGGGAAAAAACTTATCGATGAGTTTGTTTGATATCATAAAATAGAATCAATTTGCTATGAAGAAGAAACAGAATAGTTTGTATATATATATATATACACACACACACACACACACACATATATATATATATATATATATATATATATATATGTGTGTGTATGTGCGTGTGTGTATATATATGTGTGTGTATAGATGTGTGTTTAAATATATATATATATATATATATATTCACATGTATATATATACATATAAATGTGTGTGTATACACATACACACACACTCACATATATATATATATATATATATATATATATATATATATATATATATATGTATATATATATACGATAATGAAAAGCACAACCATTGATTCGAAGGTCGACAAGATTTCTGAATAAGATGAAAGATCGACATCAATTTTTCATGTATAGCATTTAATCCAAATCATTGACTATGAATCATCGATGGGTGTGTATGCAGAAGTTCATAAACGTGAGAGCTAAACTCATTTATGTATAAACAGAGTGTCTTCTGTATTGCCTTATCTACTTGCAAATCAATGGAAATGGAATATTTTGCAAATGGGGTCTTATTCGATCCAGTTAGCTATATTTATTATTGACAGTATATGCAGAGACAAAACATTACAAACATTATCCAGTGCTTTCTTCAGGAAACAATTTGCATGCACACAAAGTTCAACAGAGAAGTGAAGTTGTTTCCCAATTCTTTTTTTAACATCCATTTTCATGTAATACATACACACACACACACACACACATATATATATATATATATGTATTCAACCAAAGCATGAAAGCAGTTCATATTTTTTGTTTCTTATCAGATGGAATTCAATCCGAGATTAATAAAAAATGTGGGAGTATTTTCCAATATAACATCATAATTGAATTCTTGAAGGACCTTGAGGGCCGCTAAAATCTTCGAAGAAATAGGAATCCTACGGAGAAAACAGCATTATTTACAGACCGTTTCGAGAAACCTGCGTTCACTTTATTCTCATCTAGACTAACGAGATGCCGATATAATATTTCATGAAAAGACATGTTGAAATGTGATTTTGAATATTGTTTACAAACCCAAAGCATTGACACACTGAGGGGCTATCCATTTTATCTGTAGTCGGAGATATTACAATTTAGGGCTGATATGTTGGTAACAACGGG
This sequence comes from Thysanoteuthis rhombus, assembly GCA_963457665.1. Classification (NCBI taxonomy): domain Eukaryota; kingdom Metazoa; phylum Mollusca; class Cephalopoda; order Oegopsida; family Thysanoteuthidae; genus Thysanoteuthis; species Thysanoteuthis major. The sequence continues at coordinate 63,301,742 of OY735202.1, forward strand.
GGTGATGTAATTTTAAAAGAAAGGGTTCATGATTATGACACCTCGATGGATAAAAAAACGAAACTCTTAGTAAAGAATGTTGTGTTGCATTGTAATGAAGGTGTGAATGATTCGGGAATACTAAAGAGGCAAATCACATCAAGTGCCATATGATTTGATCATTAAATACCCTTCCAAATTGTGTATTTGGAATGATGATGATGATGATGATGATGATGATGATGATGATGATGATGATGATGATGATGGGAGGGAATTTATTCAATATCAGCGATAATTATGAATTTATATCATAGAGATACGAGGTAAAAATAACAACGATATTCAAAGCTAAGCTCCTAAACGTAATTATCAAGATATTTACCATCAGGTGAAAGAGGTAACTTACCGAAATCAAATTAGGGGAATTTTTTTCGGTCATGATTGATATTATGATTATAAGTGTAACCATTATCAGTTAAAAGGCTCAGATTATTCGGTGCAAAACAACGAGCGGACGGGAAACCGGTACCTACTACAGCAGTAATTATTCACAAAACTAGCTTGATAAGATTGCTTCAATGTTATATGACATTACCATAGTAAACTTGCCTAAGGATGGTAGAAACCTACTCAGGAACATCGCAATTTATGAATATATCAATGATGGAACAATTGTAACAATCTACTACTTCAATAAGTATAATCAGTTATCATTTTCATTATTGTAGAAAAACATAATCATTTTCATAGTAAATATAAAATGAAGACTGTAGTTTTCAGTAATGTTTACTTCTTTCAACGTACATGAATATTTTTTTCATTATTCATGATTGTTTCGTTAACATACATTGATATAGATCCAGAAACAGAATTGGCAATTGCTACAGGGGACCAGTCAACTATTGTTGTTCCATAGGACGAATATAGAAAGTATTGGACTAAAAGGTGTTACGCGTTTTTTCAAAGAAAAGAGATCATTAGTAATAGCTGATTAATTACAGGGATACAAGAATGTGTCACATGTCCATGAACAAAGATGAAACCTTCAATCATGTAATAATTGAAAGTCGAAAACTGTTTTGGAAGGGTTGAACCGATGATCGAAACCAGGGGAAAATTGTTATTGACAAAAGATTGTGCAAATTATATCAGTCTTGCCTCGCAGGGACCATATGACAAAAAGAATAAGCGCTGGATATTTGAACAAATTAAATATTTCAAACTTTGAAATTTAGTAGGGATATCTTATCCTGGCTAGGAAGTAGATATAGGCATCTAGGAAGTGAATTGTATCACGACTATAACCTATACAGTTTAGCAGGAATCACAACCGAAATATTCTAGATTTATTTGAATGCTTTGGAGCTAAAGAAATGAGAAATATGAAGTTAACAATTCTGCCCATGATTACTGAAGCCTAGGAAATGGCTGTGACAATCTTCGCAAGATGATTAAGAACCCGAGACAGAAACTAACTATTTCAGTTGTGACATTGAGGATGCCATGAATCATCACTAAATCATTTTCTCGTCCCTATTTATCATGGCAACGGAGTTTATCAATAATTGACAATTATATCATCATAATGTTCATTGTAATCATCATCATTACTGTTGTGTTTATTATTGACTGCTTTATAGAGATATCACGCCAAATTTAATTAAAATTTGGATTAATTTGATTCAGCGTGTACTGATTAATCATGTCAAATTTTAATCAGAATTTGTTCGGGTGATATGATATCTAGTTATTTCGTGATGAAAAGAAAAGAAAAGAAATATTACATTAGAATCGTTGATTAGGAAAGAATGAATAAAGAAACAAAGATCACCATTCATTTATCTCAGAGAGTGGGATTCAGTACCGTGAACATGTTGGAAGTCACATCCCTGACATTATCACAGCATCTTCCAACCAGCTGAGTATGGGAAAACATTATAACTGCTCACAGAAACCAGTTTTCTCAAATATCCTGAACAATTTAATGTCTGACTATTAATCTTTACCCTTTTCTACCAAATGTTTTGGCTAGGGATGATATTCTCGGCCTTTGGACTGATGATTTGCTTGATTAATTCTCCCCATCTTTCAAGTCTTTATTTAACGCTTCAATCAAACTATTTTAGTGTAACAAAGTTATTGGACTGAGTGATCTGTTAGTATTCATGTGAGAAGAGTCAAAATCTCAATAGCATTTTTGTTTCAACTAGGAGAGAGTTGTTTTTTTTCTGAACGTGTATAATGCGTATATCTTGATGCCAAAGACTGATGGATTTCACGTGTCGCGTACAATACAAGCATGCAGTTCACAGTTTCGAAGTGTCATATATAATTTTAAAAGGTGTATCAAAATTGAAATATCAAACTCAAAAAAAACAAAACGGATGGAATGAGTTAACCCGTGCATACCTTCAATGATTACTTCTCACCATAAACTTTCGCTCATTGCTCATATTGTGTTTGCCCCTGAAGAAGGCAAAACGGATATAAGACTGAGAAAAACCTGAAGATCACCCGCAGAAGCCATAGTGTGTGAGGTCATAGATTGTGGAAAAAATAACAGTGAAGGTGAGGAAAATCTTCAATTTGTGTTCCTTGATTCATGACATTTAGTACACTGACATATCTTTCTTTCTTTCAATGCGTTCTGAAAGATTAATATCCATAGGAAAGTTCATTTATAATAGTCTTCAGACGCCAATACTTTGTGTTATTATGTCTACATGTGTACCATTTTTTCATCTACTCTTTACAATTTCGATAGTATTTTCTTATTTCCCCCATGGAACCGTACATCGTCTCCATTTTTTCTCTTTTTCCTTATCTCTCACCCAATGATCTGTAGAATCATTCATCTTTTTTCCCATAAATGTTTACTTTCCGATTACATCTCATTTTTCTTACATGTACCTATTTTAGCATACGCTCATTTTATATTTTCATCATTTATTTCCCGAAAGTATGTACACAAAGAATCAATCATATATGAAATAGAAAGTTAAACAAGAGAAAAATGAAAAAAAACAAGTGTTGTTCAATTCGAAACGACGCAACGTCTTATCCCATTGACTACCTATCCCCGATACATACAATGAGCCCTTTGCAACCAAAGTTTGACATATATACTATTGATTGAACCAGACCCAGAAATAATACTTTCTGTAAGAGACCCAACTACTGTTAAACGAACTGACTGAAGGAAAGAAGATAGTTCCTCCTTCATGGAACAGCAAGACAGAGGTAATGTACATTAATATTCAGAAAACAAACACATAACATTAAGAATTAAAAATGCTGACAGGGAAAATGTCGATCATTACATCTACTTTGGACAATGATCTTCATATCATTCCCCGAAAAAATAATCGAGCGAAGGAACACTCTAAAATGATGAGCTTCCGGTAGAGCAAAGCCAAAAAATCACATTAGTCCTGACGGAAAATGACCACTGCATCCCTTCGATAGCTGGAACACGATACACGACCTCAAACTGAAAACTGAGCAACGTGAACGGTAAAAAAATATACTCAGCATCACATTGAAAGTTCACAAATCACCACAATATATAATGGGAAAGCAAAAGTCTGATACATGATAGAATCCAGCAGAAAACTCAGATGACAATGGTAATGTTGTAAGAACAGCAGACAGCCGCTGATCATTAAATCTCAGAACATGGATCCTTTGAGATCACATGTCGGTAGCCAGCTGGATATGATATGGGTGGGGTGAAACTAGGTGAGTATTGGTTCTATGACGCCAATGATGGTGAGGTCTGACGAATAATTTGGACAATCAATGTCCATCGACGGATGATGATGAAATACTTTTGAAACAAGACATCCCAGGAGACAAAATCAGCAAATCAATCTTTATTCAAAGCATGAAGCATCTGAGATGAACACGTTTGCATCACTCATATTCAGAAACCGAGGGGAATACACTTGCAATGAAAAAAAAATGGAGGCAAAATGGACAGAAACCAAGTCAGATCTGTATAAACATATTTCAATACATCTGTGCTGCCCTATCCATATTCAATTGGTCCAAGTCTGAGAAAATATGAATTTTTCTTGTTTGGTCCCCCATGTAGTAGCTTATTTTAGTTTCTCCAGTTATTTTTAAGGGACATGAAGAGCGACCTTTGACTCTGGCTCTGACAATTCATATTTATCCCACATTGAAATAATCACGGGAAAACGTCAAATTGCACTTTCTTGCAATCCCCATATATATATATATATATATATATATGGTTGCCGAGATACAAGATGAGAGAAGAACACTGAGATCATGAAAATTATTCTACGATAAAACTCCAAATCCAGCGTGATGGCAGGCGATAAGAGAAACACATCAAAATGTACAGAGGGGATAGTGAGAGGGAGGGAATGAGTTAAAAAAAAAACAACTGACTTCAGGATTAATTAACTTGTATTTAGTTGGTGAAAGTGTGTAGATTTCCAGGTTTCTTATTCAAAATAAAGAACTGTGTTTTTAAGTTGAGAATTATTGAGAATTATTACTCTGAGGTTAGTGGTGAAAAAACAAAAAAAAATCAATATGATAAATTCTGGTTTAAATGGAAATCATCAGATATATTATGATCAGCATGATGAGCATCATTCATATTTACCTCCATGCACATTTTTTTTTATCAATCTACATTTTTTTCCTCCTACCAGCACGTAATATCATGGCTACTGGCACTTTTAAGTCCATCGTGCCTTCACCTGAAGAGTGTTCTTAGATAAAAGACGAAAGCAAAAGGAAAAAAGTCCAGATAGAGCTGAGTGACATTAGTTCTAACTTTCTATTTTGGAAATTTATTGAAAATTTGGAAAAAATATTTGAAGCGTGCACATCGATGTCATGTTGTAACATCAGGTTACGCAGTTGCTGTTGGCAGAATTAGGAACATTCGTGTAAGAATATTAGTCGTTGATCATATGCAAAAAAAAGAATATGCACATATTCAAGCCAAATTCTTTTGCATATCTTGCAATTTAGATGGTACATGCCGGCAGCTATCTACATGAAATGAACTGAATTCTAAGGTCTTTAAGAAGAGCTTTCAACGCCTGCCATACCTTCGTTATGCCTGTCTATGTTCGTTACGCACGTTGATATACGAATTGATTTCTACACGTCCACATATATATATATATATATATATATATATATATATATATATATATATACGTGTGTGTATATATACATATATATATATATATATATATATATATATATATATATATATGTATATGCAGATTAATATAAAAAATCTCTGGGAATATATATGCACACTAACACACACAAACACACACACATACACACACACACATACACACACACATACATATATATATATATATATATATATATGTATATTCACCGATGAAATGAACATTATCATTCACAAAAAGCATTCAAGCTAACTAGCAGGTTGCTGAATACAAAATGAATTTGTTATTTACAAGCCTATGAAACTTACTCTGAGCCAAAAAAACGTTTTCCGGTATGTAGATGATGGACTGTTACATTCAAAATTTTGTTTTTAAAACCGTAGGATCAAAAAATGATTGAACAACAAGAATTTTAAGTATGTAATCACCCATTCCCAAGCCACCTTTTGATGATAATTTGATATCCATAAGTCGTTCGGTATAGTCATAACAAAACACAAGATATAATTTTTTTTTTCTTGTTTTTTTTTTCCTGATATGATGATCAGAATATTAACGTGTGTGTGTGTGTTTGTGTGTGTGTGTGTACGTATATGTATATATAATCTTAATTTTCGATACCTTTAGAGGTAATTTTAGATAACTGCTTTTGCATGTGCACGTTAACAAATGGATATATGGATTCATTCAAATATACATATGCATCATGATGCTCATTCATACAATGCATTGTATCATAAATACTTATATAAAAATTCAAAGTATATACATTTTTTCATATATATATATATATATATATATATATATATATATATATATATATATATATATATATACGTGTGTGTGTATGCGTGTGTATGCGTACATTCATGTTGTTTCTGTTGGAGTGAAATGTTGGATAAAAGGGAAAAAATGTGATCGTATTTCTCTCAAAAATGTTTTGTGCATTTTAGGCCACGAGGGGATCTTAAATGTGACAAGTCTTGGGAATGGAACCATCCCTGAATGGAAAGTAATATCACATATCATTTGAATCGTGAAATGGAATTGGATGAACCACTGCCTCATCTTACTGCTTTCAAATGAGAAACATGCTCGGACAACACATATATTGGGTTGGCAAATAACTTTATTTTTGTTTTTATCATCACATCTACCTTATTTTTTCTCTTCCTGCTCCATCGTATTCTTTTTTCTATCTCTCTTATCCTTTGTATCTGAGAAGCTCACTCATGCTGTGAGAGAATACTGTTTTGAAAGAAATATAAACAACATTGCTATGCATTTTTTAATTTTTTTCCGTAATAGTTATTCCTAGGAGTTCTCAAAAAGGCAGTATTCGTTGTTTTAAGGGTAATTCAACTTCTTTTTCTTAAACAAATTGACAGATTTTTGAAATATGATGAGATCAGTTATCCAAGATATTAGTTACAGAGTGAAAATATATGGTGACAGTTTTTAGGGGTTTTTTCACAGAGGAGAATTACACCAGAGACCAGTCATAGGTCTCAGATGTTGCAAGCTTTTCGGTTAACACCTCCTAAGCGCCAGAGAAATATTTCTGTCAAGTGAAGATAAAATGAAGACGTTATCAGTTAGGTGAGTTGAAAAAAGAAACAACGTATATATCAACTCATAACATCGGGTACCTTGAATTAATTTATGGATAACAGCAGATGGTTACGTATATCATAGATAGTGATTATGTAAAATACTTCCTATCGATATAATGCGACAACAAACCGAAGACACTGGAATGAGACCTTCTGATAAACAAATGGGCAGTGATATTGATGATGAGCAGCTGATCTTCGATTTCCTAGTGTACAACTACGATCATATGTGTATATGTCTATGTGCATATGCTTATGATTTGAAAATATTTTGTTTGAGAAAATATTTGAGACTCATTATACAATCTGGACAATAACTTGAGATATGTATCCTTATTGACACCCACAGAAATGCATGCACAGATGCACATACGTATACAAGTATGCACATACATGCATGCACATGTTTACACATACATTAGCATGCACACACATACATATATATGTGATACTATCAAATGATGTTCACCTTATTTGTATACATTGTTTTATGATGATAGGTTGAGCAAAAAGCACGCTCAAGAGTGCCCAAGGGCAATAAGTGCAACAAAAAGCTCAATTATTAGATGTAAGGATGAGATGGGAATGTTTGCCTGTGGGACATGGCCGAGGTTGCAGTCATCATAGAAATAGCCCTTGTCCACTCACAACATAATGATCGATGATATATATATATATATATATATATATATATATATATATATATATATATATTCGTGTCTGTATGTGTGTGTGTGCTTGTACGTGTGTGTATGTGAGAGTGTGTGTGTTTGTGTGTGTGTGTGTGTGTGCGTGTGTGTGTGTGTTTGACTCTCTATCTTTTGATATAGTAGTTTAAGAGAGTACGGAACGTACAGTCACCTCAATTTCAAATCATTTGACTTTGGAATGCTCTTGGTCCAGCTAGTTTGCTTCTTGAAGAAATATTTCTGTGCCCCCACCAACCATGTATGTGCAGCAATTTTTGAAATAATAACCTCCTAGTGGCATTTGAAAGGACCAAACAGAAGTTACTCAGAGGGACTGAATTCAGGACTTGAAGGACGATTCTCCTTTACCTTGGATATCAATTCTTTATACTCTGGTTGCACACTGACAAGCAAAAGTCAAAGAAAATCAGTTGATGGTAATAGTTGATGCTTCGAGTTGCAGACTCAGTTTTGAACTTTGCAATTCATCATTGGTACACTTCACAGTGTTGTTCCAAAGTTTCAACTTTCAACTGGTACGCCTTCATCCCCGTAAAAGAAAAACAGAGAACCCTCGTAGTGCACTTTATGGTAACGACAGCTGAGTAACCAAAGACAAACTGTGGCGACTAACATCGCATTCACAGTTTTTCATGCAACACTAGCTCAAGGGAAATATAACAAAAGTGTGGGTGATTATTGAATCACTTTAGCATCGATAGATAGATTCTAGATAAAACTATATTCATACGTACAGTTTAGGTGATAAGTATTTGTACGAAATTAACTTACTTCACATCGGCTCTTTTGAACTGAAATTGAATGACTGATACACAATTGATTGAATGTTTATATGTAATAATATATAATAAATGGAAATTGGTAATTTATGCTGGTCATTTTTATCCGTCTACTTTTCTTCAAAAAAGTATGCATAGTTACTGATATACTTTGGGCATCTCATCACAAATTCCTCACTCCATTTCCTCCCGCTGAATCAGTTTGATTCTAATATGCTTCCTTTTTCTAACATTTATGTTCATTTCTTACGACCAATTCTCAATCGGGCTGATTACAAAAGGCATTGCAAATCATGGATCTATTTCTTTTCCATCCAGCTCTGACTCAGGATGGGATATCCGTCTTTTTTTCTTCGTGTCAATATACCTTTAGTTCCATGCTCCTTATGAATCCTCCAATCCACACAATTTGACAAACACTTTCATCTCAAAAGCAAACCAATTGAAAAAAAGAAATTTGACCATGTTGTTTCTTTGACGGATAACATTCCCAATGCATAGTCAGCAAGTTCGAATTGTTGAAAAATACCCCGTTTCCTCTGAACAGAGCAATACACCTTATCCTTGAATGCTCTATCTTTATTGAGATGATTGTTAACCCTATTCAATTCAAGTTTCAAGGTTACTTTACGCAGCAGTGTAAACATTTTTCACTTAAAAAAAATAAAATTGAAAAATGGAATTTAAATCGTTTTCCAGTTTCTTTATACATAGGTATTTAGCTTTACATTCCTTTCGACTTCAAAGCTACAAACCAGTTCGTTTCTGTCATTCCCGCCTTCTAACAAGATGAAGAGGTCAAGGAATATGTCTATGTTCATGCAATACAATAACTCTCTTAAAACATCAGTCGACTGGAAAAAAAGGATATACTGAGGTATATATAAATAATTGTGTGTAAGGTTGGTGAATATCTGATAAATCTTAGTCGACTACTATCCACCCGTGTGTCTCTCTGCCTTTTAACTTATACGTGTGTAAATTTGAAGATGGATTGAACACATACACACAAACACAAACAAACACATTCACACGGACACAAACAAGCACACACACACGCACACCTCACATACACACACGCAGCTTACCTTCAGGAGAAATAGGTTATGGAGAGTATGTTGTGCCAAACCATTTAGAAGCAATTTCTTGATTACTTTAAAAATTAGCATTTGCAATCCTGGCTCTCATCTAGATTTGAAGACTGTCAACTAATCTCAGTTGAAAATGCAGTAATCAACTGACAAGGCCTGATTGAATAGATCAAGGGATATGATCTGCAGAAAAGATAAAAGTAGCTCTTGAGATGAGAAAATGAGGTCACATCCCCCCCAATCTGTTTTTTTGCAAAAGGTTCAATCAACAGGGAAACGGGAATTCAGAGTCTAATGTCCAATACAATGAAATAAAAGACATGTAGCAGAAGAGACATGTGTGAAAGAAAAAAAGAAGGTGGTGATGAGATGATGCAGGTAAAAAAAGCTAGGAATTCATCAAGGATTTCATCCTATATATCCCTAAAAGCTCTACGAATGATATTATCAGCGAATAATGTAGAACTTTTTCCTTACACTAGTTTACAATTCATTTTATGTTGCAAAGGATGAGAACAATTTTCTGATGCCAAAAGTTCCAATATCCGCATTTTCTTTATAGATCGAGTGTACAAGTGATATCTTTTTTGTGATAACTAAGTTAGCGAAACAGTTTGAACCTTACCGATGACATTTTGGGGGCTAAATTGTTCCCCAGTAAACACCATATTTCTACACATTATGACAGTTCTCTGAGAAATAGGTAGGTAATATGGAAAGGTAGTAACTATTATCACAGAAAACCAACACGTGTGAATGTAGAATGGGGCTTTGTTTGATTCAACTCTATGATCATCGATGCAAGTAATCAAACACTTTATTGTAATCTTTATGTTGGGCAATCAAAAGAGAACATGTAATGATATGAAAGTACAGCTCACCAACTGCATCCACAAACTACTTATCTATGTGACCACCAAGAAAAACAGTGAGGCACTGGATGGAAATTGATTACAGTTACAGACCAGCTTCGGGAGAAGGTAGTCGATCATCGGTCATCCTAACTTGGAATATTAGCTACAAAGAGGCGAATTGAAATAAAAAATGCAAATTTAGAATTGGTTTACAAAAGAACAGCAGAAATCAAAAGCAACGGAGACACTGAGTTGAAAGGAGGTCCACCGGTATATCTAAACGATGAAGGTCATCAAATCTTGCTGAAATCATCAAATGGAGAATGACTCTACGTTGTCAGGCTTTGCTAAACCAAATTCAATCTTCAAAAACAAGTCAATCACATGTCCCCCATAAAATCCATTCATATCATCATCCATGAAGCAAAAACAGAAACTTTACCCGATTATTGGACCTTAAATCGAGAACCATTCATTATCCAGCGGAGGAAATCATTCTCAGTACTAAACGGAAGAACATAAAACAACTGGTTATATTGAAAAATAAAAATAAACCAGGGATATAAAAATCGTCAGGAAACTTGAATAGCGATACACAGTTTATGTTGCAAGAATGTCAGACAGTTAATGAACATAACTTAGATTCCAAGAGATTATATGCAAAACTATGACCCACATAAATGAAAAAAAAAAGAATCGGCCACCCGATAACTGTAATTGTGAGGTGTAGCAGATCAATATATATATATATATATATATATATATATATATATATATATATATATATATATATATATATATGTGTGTGTGTGTATGTGTGTGTGTGTGTGTGTGTGTGTGTGTTTGAGACAAGCAATAATGGAACACTGAATAAGTTTGTGGAAAACCATGATCAATACTATCAGTAGAGCTTTTGTAAAATTAGTATTCTTCCAAGTGGTCCGATACAGATTGTACATATTTTTGCATTAAAGAAAATATTTCCGAATGAAATCTTTATTTGAAAATATCACATAGTGAAACTGAGTCAACAATCTGTTTTACCGCTGCTAACAGTTAGAGTTGTGGATATCATACTAGTAACACTCTTTTCAGTATTTATGCAGTCCCCAGCAGTGCTGTGGTCTGTATAGTCTTGATCATTCATTTCATCCCTATTTCTTCCAATATCGCCTTCAGTGTCTTTGGTACGGTTCCCAGTGCACTTACTATCACTGGTACAACCCTTCATGTACGGCCTTTTTTTCAATTTTGTTCGGAGGTCCTGGTAATTTCAAAGCTTTTCAGTGTCTTTCCTACTTACTCTGTGGTCTGCCGACACAGCTACGTTTATTCTTTGTACCGTTCATCTCTCCATGTTTACGATGTCCAGTTTTATTGTTTGGATGGGGTGCTCAATTTTTATGTCGAAGTCACTGAGTAAATCATGTCCCCCATTCTGGAAGTCCTCCTCCAGTTTTTGTTGGTTCTACTTTTCTACAATGTTGAATCCCATTCTCCCACTCATTTCCCTGTGTATCACTGTCGGTACTCTATTATTATTATTATTATTATTTCGGAATCTCACACCAGTTGCCTGGTGGTAACCGCTGGAGTTTGAGTGACAGCAAGTCTCCTCAAGTCTCCAGCCCTCCTCTCCTCGTACTCATAGATCGCAGTAATTCTGCAATTTACAGTTTCACACCGGTTGCCCAGTGGTTATCGCTGAAGGCTGAGTGACAATAAGTCTCCCCAGGTCTTCAGCTAACGTCTCCTCTCTCTTTCGCATATCATGATAGAGCTACGCTTCGTTGCAGTCCTTATATCTCTAGCACCTTCCTCAGTATCCGTCCAGTGCCCAGCAGTGCTGTGGTCTGTACGGTCTCTATCCTCCCCCTAATCCCGATCTCCTCCAGTCTCTCCCTCAGCGTTTTGGGGACAGTTCCTAGTGCGCCCACTATGACCGGTACTACCCTGGTTTTCATGTTCCACATTTTCTTTAACTCCCTTGCTAGGTCCTGGTATTTTTCCCTTTTCTCACCCTCCTTCTTTTTTACTCTATGGTCTGCAGGTACAGCAACGTCTACTATTTGGCAGGCCCTCCTTTTTTTGTCTACTATTACTAAGTCCGGCCTTCTTGCCTGGATGAGGTGGTCAGTTTGGATGTCAAAGTCCCACAGTAGTTTGTGGTTGTCATTCTCCAAAACTGCCTCTGGCTTGTGCTGATACCACTTTTCCCCATGGTTGAATCCCATTTGTTTACTTAGTTCCCAGTGTATCATCGTTGCTACTCTATCGTGTCTATGCTTATACTCCTTCTGGGCGAGTTGGCTACATTCACTAGTTATGTGGTTTACTGTCTCATCTCTTTCACCGCACATGCGGCATTTGCTGTTTGTCTGTGTTCTGTCGATTTTTGCTTTTATGTAGTTTGTCCTTATGCTTTTGTTTTGGGCTGCCATGATGAGCGATTCTGTTTCTCTCTTAAGGTTTCCCTTTCGTAACCACGTCCATGATTTCTCGTCTGCTATTTCTTTTATCTGTCTTTTAAACTCGCCGTACAATTTTTTCCCTTCCCACTTTTCTTTTCTAGTTTGCTGTACTGTTCCATTGTTTTCTACTTTATTGTTTGTCGCACTATCCCTCGCGCTCTTTATGATTTCTTCACTATTTGTTTGCACATATCTATCTAGGACTACTTTAGCTCTCTGGACACAATCTTCTATGCTGATGAGCCCCCTACCACCTTCTTTTCTCTTAACGTATAGCCTATCTGTATCATCCCTAGGATGTAATGCTTTATGCATCGTCATAAGTTTCCTTGTTCGCCTATCCATTGATTGGAGCTCTTCCTTTGTCCATCCTAGGAATGGTCCTGTATACCTAATTACTGACACAGCCCAGGTGTTCATTCCTTTTATTAGATTTCTGCTATTTAATTTGGTTTCTAATATTTTCCTTATCCTTCTGAGGTATTCTCTCTTAATTTTCTCCTTCATCTCTTCCCGTTTTATCGTGTCACATTCAAGGACACCTAGGTACTTGTATCGGTCTTGTGCAGTCAATGCCCTAATCTTGTTGTTGTCCGGAAGTTCAATTCCCTCAGTCATTGAAAGCCTTCCTTTATGCATCACCATGATTGCACATTTTTCTATCCCAAACTCCATTCCTATGTCCTCCCTATATTCCCTTACTTCGTTGAACAGAGTCTCAAGCTCTCCCCTGTTTTTTGCAAACAATTTAATATCGTCCATGTACATTAAGTGGTTGACCTTACCTTTTGTTTTAGAGAAGTGGTATCCTTTGCTGTTTCTCAGGATTCTGTTAAGCGGTATCATTGTTAGAACAAATAATAGTGGGGACAACGAGTCTCCTTGGAAGATTCCCCTTTTTATCCCTACCTCGGCTAGTTTGTCCCCTGCGGCTGTCAAATCTACTTTCCAGTTTTTCATCGAATTACCAATGAATTTAACCACCGGTTCGCTAATTTTGAACATTCTAAGGCATTCGAGTATCCAGCTATGTGGAATCATATCGTATGCCTTTTTGTAATCTATCCATCCCATTGCGATATTCTTTCTCCTTTTCCTTACTTCTTTTAAGATCATCTGGTCTATGTAGAGTAAATCGTTTGCCCCTTTGGTTCCTATCCTACACCCTTTCTGTTCTTCTGGTAGTAGCCCCCTTCTATCCATTGACATGTATATTCTCTCTGCTATTTGCCCGGTCAGGATTTTCCACATAAGTGGTAGGCAAGTGATTGGTCTATAGTTGCTTGCTATGTTCCCCTTCCCCAGGTCTTTTTGGATGAGGGTGGTTCTGCCTTTAGTCATCCATTCTGGTGCTTTGCCTTCATTTAGACAATTTTGGAGTAGGTGGGTGAGTCTACCGTGTAACGTGGTGAACTTTTTGAACCAATACCCATGGATCCCGTCGGGACCCGGTGCTTTCCAGTTGGCTACTTTCCTAAGAGTATGTTTCAATGTGGTCTCATTCAGTACTATTGGTTCTCCCTTGTCTATATCTTCTAGTTCTTTTCTCATGTTTCCTAGCCATTGCGGTGTTACATTGTGTCTTTTTGGGTGCCCCCATATGCTATTCCAATAGTTCTTGGCCTCTGTGGCATCTGGTTTTATGTCCTGCCTTCTTTCCCCATTTAAATCTTGGTAAAACTTTTTCTCATTGTTTTGGAATGTGCGGTTTTGTGTGTATTGGGCCGATCTTAATCTGTATCTTTTTAGTCTTGCCTCTTTAGCTAGTCTTTTCTGGTGTAACTCTTCGACTACAGTTGCGATGCCTTTTTGCGCTACCTTATATTTGTTATAAAGTCTTACTCGTGGTCTGTCTGTGTGTGGTGTATTTCTAAGCAGTACTTCGTCTCTCTGTAGTTGGGAGATCTGCCTTTGTAACCTTCTCTCCCAGTTAGGTTTCCCTTCCCTATTATTGCTCAGGTTCCTATCTTGTGTTGTGAAACTTTGTGCTACCATTTTCGCCCCTGCATAAATTAGGTTGTTGAGTTCTAGGAGGGTGTCTGTTTCTATGTGCTGTAAGAGGCAGTTGACCTGTTCGGTCACTTCTCCGACTTTCTTTCTGTCTTTGTCTCTTAGGGAGGGGAGTGTTGTTTTCTCTCCTCGCATGATCTCTTTCAAAGCTTGTATTTTTCTTTTCTCTTCTTCCGTTGGTGCCTCGTCATCACCCTCTGGTGCATAGCTTACTGTGGGGGTCTCATGGGGGATTATTCTAGTTTTGTTATTGGTACTAGTTGTGCTGGGGGGGCATTTTTCAGATGTGTCACCTGAATCTCTCTCTACATTAATGCGAATCTCTAGTAGTTCAGTCTCAGACAACCATTTCTTCTTTTGAATTTGCTTTACTTGGTCAGCAAGGCGTTGGTTCGATACTTCCACAGCAGATTTTCCCCTCCATATTTGGAGCATACGTTCTCTATAAGATCGCACTGAAGGCTTGCTTTTATAGTAACAGTACATAACTAGTCTATTCTCTTCCCTTGTCCATCTCTTTCTCTTTATAGCAGTCGCCCCATGAGGACTGCGCTTCCCCTGGATATCGCTAGTGGTATACGAGTTTTGGCCAACAGTAGCTGTGTGACGACTGTGTCCCTCCTGAAGGCCATTAAGGGTACACGAGCCGAGATTTTGGCCAGCAGTCACAGGATGACGACCGGGTCCCTCCTGGTGGCTAACAAGGGAACACCTGCCGGTTACGACACACAGGTCTTGGATCTGTGCCCCGTTTTTTGCGGTAAAATGGTTTGGTTGTACTGTCATGATTGGGGTTTTTGGTTCTTTGGAGGTAGTACCAGACCTTGGTGGGTTGGTTAAGACCGATGTGAGTCGGAAATAGCCCAAGAGCCCCACCGGCCCTTTTGGTTCTTTTAAGGTAGCGCCATACCTTGGTGGATTCATTGAGACCTATGTGCACAGTGGTAATCAAAGAGCCCCACCAGCTCCTACCACCCAGGGTATGGCCTCACAAGGACAAGCCATTCAGGCTTGCAGAGATATCTATCTAGTGATATGATATTTGCCTGATTGTTGAACTAAAGAAATAACACTAAGCCTTTTTCTTGGGGAGGGGGGGGGTTGCATACATAAAAGATCATATGTCTCCCTTAAATGTTATAAGTCTTGACTTAGTATAAGTTTCGATATGAGTTGTTTTTTTTCTTCTTCTTCTTCTTCTTCTTCCAATGCCCGCTGGGTACATGGCCAAGCGACGACCACCGCCAATTTATACTATACTAATCTCGGGGGCGGGGGGGGGGGAGGAGGTTGCAAGTGGAAAAGTTCATTCACACACACATATATATATATACTCGCCCCTCGCTTTTCTATACTTCTATGGGACAACTCATTTTGAATTATAAATATAATAATTTTAAATTTAATTTTAATTCCACTTACCCACGTGCAGGTCTAAAAAAACAACTTTTTTCCACTCAGCAGTGGCCTTCTCATTGCAAGAGAAAATTCCTCAGACTCACAAAGAAAACCATCTCAGAGGTACAAAGATACCATCAAAATATCAAGAATAATCAACCAAAGTAAAATATTATTACAATGTTCAAAGATAATCAGAGTTCATCTCAAAGCCAAACGTTAGGTATCATTAGAATCTTAAGAAAACTTCTTTAACTAAGCCCAGAACAAAATCATCAGGGGCAGCCTGTAGTCAAAATAGCATTGTTATTATTAATATCATTATTATTATTATTATTGTTAATAATAAGACATTCAATCACAGAGTAAATTTTAAAATCTAGCCAGAGTTAGTTAGGTCTTCAAAGTAAGTCACCAGAATTCATCTTGAAAAAGGAGGCCCTTTGCCGAAAAATGGGGGAGGCTGTCTTATTATTATTATTATTGGCATCATCATCAGGATCATCATCATTATCATTGTATTTTTGCAGTTGTCGTTTTCATTTGAAAGAAGAAGAAGAAGAAGAAGAAGAAGAAGAAGAAGAAAAAGAAGAAGAAGAAGAAGAAGAAGAAGAAGAAGAAGAAGAAGAAGAAGAAGAAGAAGAAGAAGAAGAAGAAGGAGTGGTGAGGATGGCTTGAGACCTGAGGAGACTTGCAGTCACTTAGCCACCATCGGTTACAACCTGGCAACCGTAGTGAAAATAGCTGCTGCTGCTATAACTACTACTACCACTTATTATTATTATTATTATTATTATTATTATTATTATTATTATTATTATTATTATTATTATTATTATTATTATTATAATAATAATAATAATAATAATAATACTTTAGGCTTTAAGTGATTATTCTTGATATTTTGATGATTTTCGAAGGTTCAAAAGATATTTTACTTTAGGCTTTAAGTGATTATTCTTGATATTTTGATGATTTTCGAAGGTTCAAAAGATATTTTACTTTAGGCTTTAAGTGATTATTCTTGATATTTTGATGATTTTCGAAGGTTCAAAAGATATTTTACTTTAGGCTTTAAGTGATTATTCTTGATATTTTGATGATTTTCGAAGGTTCAAAAGATATTTTACTTTAGGCTTTAAGTGATTATTCTTGATATTTTGATGATTTTCGAAGGTTCAAAAGATATTTTACTTTAGGCTTTAAGAATGATTATTCTTGACATATTGATATTTCTACTTCTGAGATGGTTTTCTTTGCGATTCCGATAAGTTTTCACCTCGATGAATTGCCCACTGCCAAATTCTGCCTAATGAAAAAGACAAAAAAAAAAAGTTGAGAGAGTGGTCTGTTGTTTCTTGGAGCTGCACGTGGGTAAGTGGAATTAAATTTATAATTTATAATTTATAGTTTAAAATTAATAATTCTCCACCCCCCCCACTGAGATAAGAGGTGTCTTATGGGAAAGTAATGCCTAGCTACCCCTCCCCCGAGTATGAATGAATGGAGTCTGTCCACCACTGACCGTTAGGACCCCTCAGTAGATATAGGCTAGCAGGGGGAAATCCACCGTGGGGGAAGAACACAAATTGCGAGACTTATACTAAGTCAAGACTTAGAAGATTTAAGGGAGACGTATGATCTCCAAGGTTGTTAATTTCACCCAGACGAAGCTTAGTGCTAATTTTTAGGCCTGAATTTAGGAGGGGATGGTCATACCACCAAATAGATATATCTGTGCAGCAGAATGGCCTATCCATGTAAGGTCGTACCATGGGTTGTAAGAACTGGTGGAACTCTGAGAATGCCACTGAGCTCATTGCCCTCAACGAACCCACCAAGGTCTGGTGCTACCTTAAAAGAACCAAAAAGAGCTGGTGGGGCTCTTCGGTTATTTCTGAA
Source organism: Thysanoteuthis rhombus (assembly GCA_963457665.1). Taxonomy (NCBI): domain Eukaryota; kingdom Metazoa; phylum Mollusca; class Cephalopoda; order Oegopsida; family Thysanoteuthidae; genus Thysanoteuthis; species Thysanoteuthis major. The sequence continues at coordinate 63,319,738 of OY735202.1, forward strand.
CCACATCGGTCTTAACCAACCCACCAAGGTCTGGCGCTACCTCAAAGAACCAAAAACCCCTATCATGACAGTACAACCAAACCATTTTACCGCAAAAAACGGGGCACAAATTCAAGACTTGTGTGTCGTAACCGGCAGGTGTTCCCTTGTTAGCCACCAGGAGGGACCCGGTCGTCATCCTGTGACTGCTGGCCAAAACTCCGGCTCGTGTACCCTTAATGGCCTTCAGGAGGGACACAGTCGTCACATAGCTACTGTTGGCCAAGACTCATATACCACTAACGACAACCAGGGAAGGCGCGGTCCTCTCGGAGTGACTGCTATAAAAAACAAGAGAAAGAGATGGACAAGGGAGGAGAATAGGCTAGTTATGTATTGTTACTTTAAAAGCAAGCCTTCATTGCGATCTTATAGGGAGCGTATGCTCCAAATATGGAGGGGAAAATCTGATGTGGAAGTATCGAACCAACGCCTTGCTGACCAAGTAAAGCAAATTCAAAAGAAGAAATGGCTGTCTGAGACTGAACTACTAGAGATTCGCATTAATGTAGAGAGAGGTTCAGGTGACACATCTGAAGAATGCCCCCCCAGCACAATTAGTACCAATAACAAAACTAGAATAACTCCCCATGAGACCCCCACAGTAAGCTATGTATCAGAGGGTGATGACGAGGCACCAACGGAAGAAGAGAACACCAAAATACAAGCTTTGAAAGAGATCATGCGAGGAGAGAAAACAACACTCCCCTCCCTAAGAGACAAAGACAGAAAGAAAGTCGGAGAAGTGACCGAGCAGGTCAACTGCCTCTTACAGAACATAGAAACAAACACCCTCCTAGAACTCAACAACCTAATTTATGCTGGGGCGAAAATGGTAGCACAAAGCTTTACAACACAAGATAGGAACCCGAGCAATAATAGGGAAGGGAAACCCAACTGGGAGAGAAGGTTACAAAGGCAGATCTCCCAACTACAGAGAGATGAAGTACTGCTTAGAAATACACCACACACAGACAGACCACGAGTAAGACTTTATAACAAATACAAGGTAACGCAAAAAGGCATCACAACTGTAGTCGAAGAGTTACACCAGAAAAGACTAGCCAAAGAGGCAAGACTAAAAAGATACAGACTAAGAACGGCCCAATACACACAAAACCGCACATTCCAAAACAATGAGAAAAAGTTTTACCGAGATTTAAATGGGGAAAGAAGGCAGGACATGAAACCAGATGCCACAGAGGCCAAGAACTATTGGAATAGCATATGGGGGCACCCAAAAAGACATAACGTAACACCACAATGGTTAGGAAACATGAGAAAAGAACTAGAAGATATAGACAAGGGGGAACCAATAGTACTGAATGAAAACACATTGAAACATACTCTTAGGAAAGTAGCCAACTGGAAAGCACCGGGTCCCGACGGGATCCATGGGTATTGGTTCAAAAAATTTACCACGGTACACGGCAGACTCACTCACCTACTCCAAAATTGTCTGAATGAAGGCAAAGCACCAGAATTGATGACTAAAGGCAGAACCACCCTCATCCAAAAAGACCCGGGAAAGGGGAACGTAGCAAGCAACTATAGACCAATCACTTGCCTACGACTTATGTGGAAAATCCCGACCGGGCAAATAGCAGAGAGAATATACATGTCAATGGATAGAAGGGGGCTACTAGCAGAAGAACAGAAAGGGTGTAGGATAGGAACCAAAGGGGCAAACGATTTACTCTACATAGACCAGATGATCTTAAAAGAAGTACGAAAAAGGAGAAAGAATATCGCAATGGGATGGATTGATTACAAAAAGGTATACGATATGATTCCACATAGCTGGATACTCGAATGCCTTAGAATGTTCAAAATTAGCGAACCGGTGGTTAAATTCATTGGTAATTCAATGGAAGACTGGAAAGTAGATTTGACAGCCGCAGGGGACAAACTAGCCGAGGTAGGGATAAAAAGGGGGATCTTCCAAGGGGACTCGTTGTCCCCACTATTATTTGTTCTAACAATGATACCGCTTAACAGAATCCTGAAAAACAGCAAAGGATACCACTTCTCTAAAACAAAAGGAAAGGTCAACCACTTAATGTACATGGACGATATTAAATTGTTTGCGAAAAACAGGGGAGAGCTTGAGACTCTGTTCAACGAAGTAAGGGAATATAGTGAGGACATAGGAATGGAGTTTGGGATAGAAAAATGCGCAATCATGGTAATGCACAAAGGAAGGCTTTCAATGACTGAGGGAATTGAACTTCCGGACAACAACAAGATTAGGGCATTGACTGCACAAGACCGATACAAGTACCTAGGTGTCCGTGAATGTGACACGATAAAACGGGAAGAGATGAAGGAGAAAATTAAGAGAGAGAATACCTTAGAAGGATAAGGAAAATATTAGAAACCAAATTAAATAGCAGAAATCTAATAAAAGGAATGAACACCTGGGCTGTGTCAGTAGTTAGGTATACAGGACCATTTCTAGGATGGACAAAGGAAGAGCTCCAATCAATGGATAGGCGAACAAGGAAACTTATGACGATGCATAAAGCATTACACCCTAGGGATGATACAGATAGACTATACGTTAAGAGAAAAGAAGGTGGTAGGGGGCTCATCAGCATAGAAGATTGTGTCCAGAGAGCTAAAGTAATCCTAGATAAATATGTGCAAACAAATAGTGAAGAAATCATAAAGAGCGAGAGGGATAGTGCAACAAACAAAGTAGAAAGCAATGGAACGGTACAGCAAACTAGAAAAGAAAAGTGGGAAGGGAAAAAATTGTACGGCGAGTTTAAAAGACAGATAAAAGATATAGCAGACGAGAAATCATGGACGTGGTTACGAAAGGGAAACCTTAAGAGAGAAACAGAATCGCTCATCATGGCAGCCCAAAACAAAAGCATAAGGACAAAATACATAAAAACAAAAATCGACAGAACACAGACAAACAGCAAAGGCCGCATGTGCGGTGAAAGAGATGAGACAGTAAACCACATAACTAGTGAATGTAGTCAACTCGCCCAGAAGGAGTATAAGCATAGACACGATAGAGTAGCAACGATGATACACTGGGAACTAAGTAAACAAATGGGATTCAACCATGTGGAAAAGCGGTATCAGCACAAGCCAGAGGCAGTTTTGGAGAATGACAACCACAAAGTACCGTGGGACTTTGACATCCAAACTGACCACCTCATCCAGGCAAGAAGGCCGGACTTAGTAATAGTAGACAAAAAAAGGAAGGCCTGCCAAATAGTAGACGTGGCTGTGCCTGCAGACCATAGAGTAAAAAAGAAGGAGGGTGAAAAAAGGGGAAAATACTAGGACCTAGCAAGGGAGTTAAGGAAAATGTGGAACATGAAAACCAGGGTAGTACCAGTCATAGTGGGAGCACTAGGAACTGTCCCCAGAACGCTGAGGGAGAGACTGGAGATCGGGATTAGGGGGAGGATAGAGACCGTACAGACCACAGCACTACTGGGAACTGCACGGGTACTGAGGAAGGTGCTAGAGATATAAGTACTGCAACGAATTGTAGCTCTGTCATGATATGCGAAAGAGGGAGGAGACGTTAGCTGAAGACCTGAGGAGACTTATTGTCACTCAGCCCTCAGCGATAACCACTTGGCAACCGGTGTGAAACTGTAAATCGCAGAATTACTGCGACCTGCTAGTACTAGGAGAGGAGGGCTGGAGACTTGAGGAGACTTGCTGTCACTCAAACTCCAGCGGTTACCACCAGGCAACTGGTGTGAGATTCCAAATAATAATAATAATAATAATAATAATAATAATAGAAAAATCGCCTTGGTACCTGACGTAAATGAATTGGAATCGTTGGGTAGCCGTCGATACTACTACCGCTGTTAACAAAAAAAAAATTTCTTTACTAACAAAATATTGATAATCGCTAGGGTTGTTATTATTTGTAGTCTTTTGTCACGTCATATATCTTTGATGCCTCTGTAGACCCACTTTTTCCTGTGTAGTGTTCCCTGTTTTCATTCCTCTCCAGATCTCTCATGGCCCTTTTTTCATCGCAAGGTTTCTTCATCATTAACCTCGAGCTCTACCTTCCTATAAGACTACTTGCTGAAATACATTTGTATTTTTCGCTGGTGCAAAAAATCGATATTTGAACAAATATAAAATATGGTTTGCTGATGCTAGCACTTACCAAGCAGAAGATAAACATAATATAATCTCCAAACTCTTATGCTGTATCGTTATTGGGTTAAGCGCAGTGCAAAAACAATGTCAATTTATCATGTAAACCAACCGTATTTTTAAGGGTCGTATGGTTTTTGCATACGTTATATTCCCGATGAGATATCGATATTCAACTATCTCTAACTCATTCAATTGACTCTGTACACTTATTCAATATATTCGCCTGGAATAGCGACAAAACTTTGATTATTTTGAATTTCTCCGATCCATTGACCTTATTATAGCTAGTGAAAAAGTATCTCCTTAATCTTATTTTACTGCATTGTATTGCAGATGATTATTCTATGAATATTCAATAAGCAATGTTGCACTTAGAAAATAAAAAGCATCCCGTTGCACCTCAACTATTTGGCTTACAGGAAGACTCTCCAAATTAAAGCCATATAGCTAAGTATTTTCATCTGCTGACCTCAGCAACGCATGAAGCAATGTTATACATAGCATAGTAATACTTTTATCGGTATTTTACCTCTTATTTGAATGAAATTTACGAAAAAGTAAAACATGTAATCGTCCACCAACTTTTACATTTTTTAGTTAGTATTGCCTAATTTAGTCCATTCAATATGTGCACATTGTTGTTGCTTAGTTTCCAGTTATGTCCTTCTTTATTCTGATATTATTTTCAGCAAGGTCCGTTTTTGTAAATATGTGTATTTTGTCGATTCTTCATCTGTTCGAAAGGATCCTATTCTTTCGGTTTTTGATGCTTCTTTTCTTTATATAAACTTGTAATTCTTGCATGAGTCTCATTTCTCATCTTGTTTTAGCATATTTTTTGCACATTTTATCCTTTTTGCTAACGTCAAACTTTTCAGCATCTGCATTTTCTCCAGGTAATATATCGAAAGGTTCAGTTTTTTCCGGATCAAGTCAACTTCTACGTATTGCTATGTTCTACACAATTTTTTATTTTGACTCTCTTGCATTCTACTACGGAATATGCTGATTAAAGTGTTTGTTCGTGATGTTTTCTCTTTATATTGTGGATTGTTTCTTGTTTTACAGTTAATCCATCCGTATCAGGCCAGTGTGCAGTGTATGTACAGTGAATTCTATCATTATTTTTGTCCCTTCATAAATAATTTTATCAAATGTCGTGATCCTTTATTTTGCTGACTTATTTTTTACCTGGTAACTTCTTTGCTTCCCTGGCGTGTAACTGTAGTGTTCAAGATGGTAATTTCCCCTTGTGTTTCTCATGTATCTTTTTTATATGCACACCTCTGGTATTGGATGTTCACACCGTTATCAACATTTATGCTAAGTCTAATATCGTCCTGCAGTATAGATCCACATAACACAATATAGAAAAAGAAGGATAACCGACCGATATCCTAACAAAAATGATAGCATATTGAGATAAAATTGAAAAAGTTAATTCCTTACGATATTTTTTTTTGAATTACACGTGTGATTTGAATCAAATAATGCCCTTATCAACAGTTAAACCTTCACAGGATTCTCTAACAGTCCATGCCAGAGAGAATGGATACCACTGATAGTGGAATAATTAATTGGGATACGAATGAATATAATTATATATAATTGTCATGAATAAATTGAGTGTCTGATTGGATATATTATGATTCATGAATGATTGTATGTCCATTCTTTATCTATTGTTTACACCTTAACTTCAGAGATTCACTCATATCGTATTTTGTAGCAATGCCTTTTACCATATAGCTGTGAAAAACATTTTGACTCCAAAATTTTTTTTCTTTTTTACTTTAGTACCGACTTGCACTCATTTGAATACGGATAGATATAAGATAGAAAAAATGTTCTGACATTCAACTGCCTAAAAAATGGCTTGTATTCCACGACTATAGGATCAGAGACATGTTTTGAAAGAAAGAAAGAGAGAGATAGAATTCCTGAGGAAGTCTGTTAGATGCTATGTAGGCTCTCCAAACTTAGACTCTGCTTCGCTCCACTCAATTGCCCTATTTGTACTTACACCGCTTGCTTGAATCTGCTTTTGTTATAGTTCATAATTTTAACACGCAGTTTCGTTCTTTGTTGTCATCTGATTGCGGAGACCATCTGCATGATGCTTGTGATAATAACACCTGTCCCCCAAAATAGGACATTTCAATCTTGTTTTCATCGTGAACCAATTATACTAGTGAAGTTACTAATCAAGTAAATCAAGCAAGTAAACATCTCATTGTTAATCTATCTATGTAATCTGCAATCCTTCTGTGGGTATTCTGAAATATACCTTCCCTTTTTGTCTTCAAAATACACAAGTGATATGAATGTTAAGTAACTGTACTTTTCTATTCATAATACTTAAATTCGATTTCAATAACTTGGGAACTTTCCATTGACTACTTTCTTAACGTTTTAATTTCAGTCTCCCAAACAGAAAATCACTATAAACCTTTGGCTAAACAAACTGATTCGATTCTTTTTTTTTTTTTAGAATAAAAATAAGCAAAATAAAATATAAACATACTTCTTCCTCTATAGGTTTTTTTGCCTAACACCCAATCAATATTCACAGACCATGGTTTCATTCACATCAGAATAAACCGATTCCTTTTCATTGACTTCGTTGGGGGGGGTGCCTTGCAAATGATAACCAATACTTGATTCACAAATATTTGTAAAAAATGACACAACCAATCTGCGCAAAAATTGATGCCAATCAATTCTCGAATTACAATTTATAATGAATAAAGTATAAAAAATATTCTCCTATATACTACTCTTCCTTCCGTTTACATTCATATGAATGTCAATAAATAAATCTCTCTTGTTATGAACATGTTATGAACATTTTTTCTTTCTCTTGGACATGGAAGATTAATCTCTCCTTCTATCCTCTTCTTGGAGGAGGACAAGGAGGAGGAAAAGGAGGAGGAGAAGAAGAAGAAAAAGAAAAAGAAGAAGAAAAAGGAGGAGGAGGAGAAAAAGAAGAAGAAGAAAAAAAAACAACAACCATAGCCACCATAACAACCACAATAACCACAACAAAACAAGGAAAAAAAGTGGTTCACTATCAAAACTAACACGGAATGCAGAAAAAGCTTGAAAAAACAAAACAAAAAGCAAACCCAACTATGAAACAAAAATATGGTCATAATTGCCATTCACGACAGTACTCGACCAATTATATGATAATCCGTTCCTTGCAGGCTCAAGGTCTCCAAGTGTGTTTGTCAGAAAACTGCATGCAAAATAAATATCAAATCTGTTTGTATCAATCTATTGGTTCATTTATCAAACATAGAAGGGTATATATATATATATATATATATATATATATATATATATATATATATATATGTGTGTGTGTGTGTATATATATATATATATGTGTGTGTATATATACATATATATATATATGTGTGTATATATATATATATGTGTGTATATATATATATATATATATACATACATATATATATATATATGTGTGTGTATATATATATATATATGTGTGTGTATATATTTATATATATATATATATATATATATATATATATATATATATATATATATATATATATATATATAACGACCAAGACACACATAATGTTCATACGCAAATCAATTCTTGCAAGACATAGGTATTAGAAGGGAAAACATGGATTTGGTAGGGAATGGAAATCTTTTTTGCCATTTTGCATATAATTTTAGCAGTTACGGAGAAACAAATTCATAAATTGCATCTCCGTAAAAATTTCAACAGTATTCAAGCAATTTATCATTAGTTATTTTCTCTTATTATTATGTGCTTTCTATGGTAGTCAACATCTTTGAATGCATCGGCATTTTTACAGATTTGATCAAAATTGATTGATTAAATCGACCATCCAACATTATTGTTGTTTTTTTTCCCGGAGGAGATTTCACAGCTAATTGACATTTTCATGAATCTAATATTCTGTCTTTAGGAGAGAAACCAAAAATAATGAAGATAGAAAGTTAATGGACTTAGTGAAGAGATTTTCGTTTTTCTATTGCTTTTTTCCAATCTAGGGCTAATTCCACTTCCGTTGAGTTAATGCATAAACTGTGTAAGTGGTTTCCCTTCTAATCCTATTTATGTAGAGCAAAACTTTAGTTTATTCCCAACTGACTGACCGACGGATTAGTGAAAGTCATTTACATCTCAGATACTTTTGCTATGGGAAAAAAGCATACTTGATCACTGCAGCACTTCAGAAACTTTTTGAAACATAATACTGTATTTGATTTGCGCATGAATTTGAATAGAAGTTGAACGATGGAAATCCAACAGAATCCACCTTCCAAATGGAAATTTCCAATGGATTTTGTTAGAACATCCAAACACACTTCGATCTTTTTTTTTAGATTAGAAACGTTGGCCAAAACTCATTTCCAGCAGCTGACAGCACCTTACAGTGTAGCCGTATTCTCAACAAACCCTGACTTTTGGCTATCCAAAGAATAACGTTGCAACATTTGTAAAGAAAAAAAAAATTCAGTAAGCCTTCCAAATTCTGCCGTTGATTTATCCCGAGACCAAGCTCTCCATTTAAATGCATGAATGATAAGTAATCATATATATATATATATATATATATATATATATATATATATATATATATAAATTTTTCATGGTAAGGGTTATGAACATGTTGTTCGGGTGAGTTGTCATACTTGTAGTTAGTGAAATTATCACAAATCGTGGTTAATAAAGGATGCTCGTTTTTAGATCAGTCATTGAAATATCTCAACTGAATTCAGTCCAAACTCACAGATAAGCACAAACTAACTGGATCTGTTTGGATATTTTGGTAATGGCCCAAGAGACGTGCAGAACTCCCTAAGACCAATACATGATTGGAATTAAACGTTTTGAATCACTTCCACGAATCAATCTCCTATTCTACATATCCATCTATATAATCATGTTTGAGTTTGCTTTATACCTTGAATCCCATTTAGTAACTACAGGTTATCGAACCAATTAAGTTTTTAGAGCCTATGATGACGATTTCTAATTACAAATTTTAGACCGTAGTCTCATTATATTTTTTGTTCATGTGAATTATTCTGTCTCAAATACAACTTCAGATACGGTCCATTGATATATTATTTTAATGAATATTTTACAAGTCAAAATGTTATGAAAAAACAGAAGTATCAAATTTTAAATGATGAATAAAAGTAGCACAATGTATAAACAAGCAGATTCAATAAATACATTTGAGTACATGTGTATGTATGTACGTATGGTTTACTAATCAATAACTTGATGATATTTCCCAAAATGATAACACTTGGAAGAAAGTACAGTTATTTACATCCTATCACTTGGGACACTCAAAATGTTATTCTGTAATTAGGAAAAAAAGCCTGGTTTGTCATTCAATAGAAACAATGACTCCGAGCTGCATGTTTTGCCGATGTTGATCAATTAGAGAAGTGAAAAAAGGAATAATAAATGAATGAGTTACTTATCCCACCCCCTGTTGTTCAGCAATCAATAAAGTCGTTCAAAATTGAAAAAAAAAAAACAAAGGGGTTTAAAAAAAAAAAGGAATCAATTTATTCTTCATAGCACAACAAACCTCCCACTCTAAGAAAAGAAATATCTTGGAAGAGTTGAAGTAAAAAAGAAGGTTTTCATCGGACATATAGATCTGCCTTTTAGCGTCCATCGTTGGAAAAGGTTTCCCAAAGCTTTGTCAGACCTCTCCATGATGAATATCGTAGAGCAAATACTTTCTTAATGTCTAGTTTTCAAGAAATAACTTCATTGGTGCGGCCTTCAGAGGTGATCCATACACATCCCACCAGACAGTATCTAAAACTAAAGAAATTTATTTTCAGATCGTTGCTTCCAGTTTTGGTAGACAATTTCTAGCATATGATGTATGTCTTTTAACGCTGTACTTAAAATATTTAGCATATACAGAGTTTTTACTAACTTTCATTCAAATATAATACTTGTTATTGATATTGTCTCATGACTCCCGGCAACTGTGTAATAATACTTAAGTAAGTGGATAAATCACATGGAATAATCATGTTCAAGCGTTGTAAGTTTCAGCATTTGGTATATGTTTTGAAATAAAATTGCTATCCACAGGTTATGTTCTTGCGGATGTATGGGTATTCAAAGTATGTGTTTTGATTCGAGTTCTCTTCTAAAAGAACTATCTCTAATTGTATATCATTATGGAGCACTGAATGAATATAAACTAAGAAAAAATGGAATTGAAAAGAAAAAATTCCAATATTTTCAGAAGATATAAAATGGTAAAAAGCAGAGGAAATCATGTTTCGGTGCATAAATCTACTTTCACTTTCACTCCTTCCTAGAACTTGTTTACATTCCATCCAAAAAAGAAAAAAACACATTGTTCTTGCCAATTCTTGAATAGTAAATGAAGTGATTACTTCTCTGACTTAACACTTCATAATTTGGTTTCTTTTTCTCTACATCGGTTCATGTCACTGTTTTGTACAAAAACTATTATTGATGATTGGTTGACGGCCGATTGTAAAGTAATTGGATGGGAAAGAGATAAGTTCAAGAAATGTGAGAAAACAATCGTTTTCAGTTTTGTACTAAAGAAGAAAAGATATTTTCTGATACATGATGTGATGGTGGACGAATTGAGATTGCAGATAGGCCTGAAACGTTGTTAGCTTGATAAGCTGTGCAATATATGGTTGGTAGGAAGATTGTATTTCATAATTCCATCAGTGGGAAGGACATGCATACATCTCAAACAAGCAATCGATCGATTAGCATAAAGCTGTTTTTTGGCTGGGATCATAAGACTTCGTACAAAACGACTGAGAGATTAATTGATACGTAGATATATGTAAATAGCAAGCCAGGATAATCTCTTGGCAAATATTTTGAAACTCTGGAGTTCTAACAATAATATCTCTCTTATCATTTAGAATCTGTTTCCTACTCAACGATAGATAATTCAAATCAAGATATTTGGTGTGGTATTTGTGACTTAACATTATTTATTTTTTTAAATATAAGACTTCAATTTATGATTCCTCAAAACTGAGAGTGAGACAACATATAAAAAATCAAAGTGCACAAATGATGTTGACGGCTCAATCGATACTCCGAATCAAACGAATTCTAATCAATCAAAAAGGCAACATACTTTGAGGGCATCCTACGGTCTTCTTGCATGAAAAAGATTGGAGCACAGAGAAGCCCTGATGGTTAACCTCGGGAAATGATGCAAAAGAACACTCTAGTTCAAAAAACAGTTGCACTGCATGCAAGAGAATTGAAAGAAAAAGAAGTGAAGACATACTGCAGTAAGATTTAAACAACAATTTTAACCGCCCGGAGAAAAAATCACCCTGCAGCTTGATGATTTAAATGAAGTATGAAATCAACCTATGTTTGACTTGAACCTTCAACCTGCACAAAGGATGTGTTCCAGTTGACCAAATCTGTTTTTGATTGCAATGAGTTAGAATGGAACATACTTAGTTATATTTGTACGGGACCCCAGTAATTTTTGCCCGCAAATTCAATACAGGAGAAAGGGAAAGAACTCAGCGAGCTCTGACCATACATTGTGTACAACAAAGACGAATCCAATATATTAAGGGGAATGAAGCTGTGATTTCCAGCGTACTGAACCATGTATTGTTTATAACTTCTCAAAATGTGATCAAGGCAGAAAATCATATTATATTACTGTAAGTGGATAAGTTTGTAGATTGTATGTTTTTAGATAATTCTAAGGTATGTCAAGGTATGAGTAGTGCGAGGAAATTGGAAACAAAGGATTTTACTTCCATGGGGATCGCTTTTAGCGTCGACGTCACTGAGGAAATGAAAGGAAGAAGAGTAATGTACGAAGAGGATAGGCACCGAGTAAAAACCTACACGCTGAGATGAAACAAAGTAACAAGAAAGAAATTCAAGTATTTGGATAGACGGATAATATGCATATTTAATACAGGAATGGTAATAACAGATGCCGAATGAAATACGTGCAATAATAACATTGATACAATCGATCACGTAAAGAGATTAGAGGATTTAGCAAACGATAGGAGCTTTGTGGTCATTGATAACACAGGTGTCGAAGTCGGACCCATTGTATCTGAACTGCTTTTAACTCCATGTGGCATGGAGCGTATCAAGGAATGATTATGGAGACCCAGGTAAGTGTGTGTCAAACTGCCAAGTTAGAATATTCGGGGGCACTGGTACACACTCAACGGACGGAACATGAAAGATATAGGAGACAGAGTTTGAAGCACAAATTTTCCACGGAATAAAATGAATCAGTGAATCAACATCGTCATGACTATCAGAAAGTAAAAGCATTACTAATTCATTAATGAGAATGAAAGGTATATACGCAGTTGGAGCATATGGTGGGAACATGATTGTCTAGCTGTGTAGCTGTGCGTATATGAGATGCTTAAACATTGATGGAGTGGGAAGGAGAAAGTTGAAACCGAGGTAAATCACAATAGAAAATGGTTAGGATCAGATCGACTCGAAGGTTGGGAAACTGATACCGATCTTAGAAAGAAGGAAAGAGAAAGAAAGAATAAGCAGCAACAAGTGCTTGGGCCTAAAACATATCCGGCTAGGAGTGCAGCACCATCAATGTTTGATCGAGTGCTTCAAGGGTTCTTATATGGGTCGGCATAGGGAGTGATGTTTTTTGATACTTTGCTAAAATAAGGGATTTATATTCAATTCCTTAGTACAGAGGGCATGGCAACATTATAAACTCAACGAGGTACATTGGAAATGTCAGACTTCAGTATGAAATTCAAGAATCATGCATGTCGCTTCTTTTGGAGTGGTTTCGAAAATAGAAAAGTTCATTTGTAGTCCCTGCTTTCTATCTGTTGGGCAAATCGATTGATCCCTTACCCTTTTTGGTTTAACAAAGATATTCAACTAAATTCAAAGATCCAAGGAACAAAACCAAATTAATTCCTTTTTACTATACCTGTTTGCACGACCTATTGTATGTATATTCTTGGGCCACGTTACTTTCGTTGACAGATTTGCCACATTTGCTGGCAAATTTAAAAGACGATTTCTAACCATTTTTGACGAACCACAAAAATTCCATTGTCCCAACTATTGATTACAGATGAGTTCGAAAGTGAAGACGACAAAATAGTTGAAATATATTTTTCTCGAATCTCAGATGTTGAGTCGTTCGTATTGTATAATTTCTGTTCCTTCAAGCATGTCATTAATTGGAGAAATATAACTAAATTATTGCTCACCAATCAGCCTTTGTTTTTGGAGGAGGTTCAATGGTCTTGATCAACCACTCAATTGTCGACAAAAGTTTTATTGTGAGATATTTGATTATGCCAACACCAAAAGGTCGGTTAGTATTTCTGCAAATTTTGCAAGGATTTTAGTAATAGTAATCCATTTTTTACATTATAATTGAACCGTCAAAGACTTGAGAAAGTGAGGGAAACTCTGAGATGAGATGGAGCAAATCAGTTTCTGGACGATAAATTACAGACACAAAGTGAACATTAAGGGTAACAATAACTATTTGTCATTTTAATACAAAGGGAAATCGGTTCATGTTGTGTAAGAGTGTATGGAGATCTGGAATGATTGAGGTGTGTGTACGTGTGTGTGTGGTCTGGTTTGTAAACTTACATATAAGCAATTATTGAAGCACACAGGCTTGTGTGGACGGAGATAGATTCTGTTCATTGCATATTATACTTATCAGACTTACGCTGCAAAATTATTTTCATCGATTAACAGTCATGACCGAAATTTCAATCAATGTCCATTACATTCCTTGTCAAATGAAAATGGCGACTGCAGTTTCAGTCAGATTGTGTGTACTCTTGATGAGTATATGTATATTCCAACTGCATGTTGATTTTTTGTAATTAGCAATTTGACAATCAAATCGTTGAGGGAAGAAAACACTCTCAAAAACCCTGATTTCAGACTTACCTCATACTCAGAAACATTTAGCTATATCGTATAGTGTTCAGTTGCACTTGATCCTGAATCCAGACCATTGCTGAGCAGTGTAAATGTCCGTTACTGTTTTTCTAAGTGTAGTGCGCTCGTTAAACTATTTTTTCAAGTTTTTGGGATCGAAAAGAAATAGAAAAAAAAGGATAAAGAGTATAAACGATTTTAAAGCTGACTGGATGGAACATACACCTTGAGATTATAGTGAAACACACACCATAAGTGTTCTGTGAAAAACAACAGAGATAATCAGTAGATTTGTGGAATATTTTTTGTCTTTGTCCGTCTCTTTGTTACGTAGTGGCATATATGACACGATGTATTCTGCTCAGTTTGTCGCGCAATCTTATTTTCTAGCCTAAGATATATGTATATCATATATGGAAATATGCCACGTTAATAGCGATTTTAGCAATAATTGAACATAAACAATAACTGGAGGACTCATACACTCAGAAATGTCATTGGATTCCGAGATCTTTGAGTCATTCAACATAGCTTCACGGGCCAAATGAATATTCGAGTGAAGAAGTCGATTTAAAAAATAGGCGTTACAACAATGAACATAAATGGACACGAGTAGCAAAACAGGTAATTAATTTTTGAAATCAATGGAGACATACATTTTTCAGATGAATATCCAGGTATTTGGAATTGAATGAAAATAATTCACTTGCGACGATGGTGCCAATTTTTTCGAAGCATTTGCCTTGAGACGTGGTACTTATTCCGATAATTCTCCAACTTTACAAAACAGTTAGTAAAATCATCATTGGGAGCGTTATCAGCTGCTGGGTACTTGTGAGTCTCATCTAAGGTCCGGAATGGTAATTGCAGAGAGCGAATCATGGACTGTTTTCTGGGTGTTTTGAATAAATGATGAAAACTTGATGTGAAGTAAAAATGACCTTTTCGGTTATCACTGCCCGATTGCAACGGTCAACACTACATGCACACATTCACTAACTTCTCACCGGAGAAAACCATGGGTGGGTGTTTATTTATGCATGCACAGTAAGCTTCTCCTTATTATCTATACATTCATCTAAATGGACACTTAGATAGATAGCTAAAAGCAAACGTATATTCTGTTTTCGTATATTTACTCGTTTGCTTGGTGGCGCAGTTTTATATACATAGGTTGCAGTCGTCAGGGCTGGGGCCCAGGTTAAAACAGGAAATGGTGTGGTAATTTGAACTGATCTGTAATCGTTTTACTCTGACCTTTCAACATTTCACGACTTTAAGAGATTTATTGAGGAAAATATGTCAACGAATCGATTTAAAATTGCTTTCCCATACAGTATATATATTTCAATCAAGTTGAGTAAAAAATCTTAACAAAGACTTGAAAAGAAAAAAAGTTACAGAGACTGACAGAAAGAAAAAACAGATTTCACTAATATTTGGCATCAATCAAGGGTGTATCCTTTTGAATGAAAACACAGGACCTTTTCCTAGTAGCCAAAATAAGGGCAAAGGGTAACGTAAGGCGACATTATCATGTCGCTCATTGCTTCTTTTCAGTTGTTTCCTCTTTAATTTGATCAATGCACTTTAGCTTGTAATTATGTTCCAACCAAATATCACAACCATTGATGCAGGGTAATCACTTATTTTCCAAATGACAGACCCACAATCAGACGGTAACATTTTGCTCTGCCTCCACATTCGACTTAGTCTCTGAAAGATGACAATACCCTTTCGAAATTCACACGCACATGCACATTTTTCTTTTTTCCTCTTTATATTTCTGTTTGGTGTAAAACATATTGAAAGAATCGATCAGTCGAGTATACATATCTTGTATCGTTTACTACTTTGGAATTAGTTAAAACCAAGGAACCATCGTTCATGATTATATGATTTGCTTTCTTCATCCAAAAAAGTTCGTTTGTTTTTATCTTGTTTGTTTTTTCATCAATTTTTTCCTTTACTCTTCCAATCTGACCGGTCTGTTTTGATAGTTTTGTTGTTTTTACAACACTCATGCGCAAAAAATAGTAACGATATCTTGAGATAATTTAATTATAAATGAAAACTGCACAAGAGATATATCAATTCTCATTCTTTTATTTCTTACCATTGAGTCCTTCATCGTTCACCGTATAATTTTACTTTCAAACTTATATGCAAATCTTTCTTCCTTTTGTTTTGCTACATTTTGTCTTATACAAAGAAGTTTTCTCATTCACTCTCATCGTTATAAATCAACCAGATGAGATGGAACTAGTGAAAATGCCTTCCTTACTTTCTCAATTTTTTTCATTGACACGTTTATTGTTTTTCCTGTAAGATTTTATGCTCTGGGGGAATTTTTCCGTGGTAAATTTGCTTGTTTGGGAGTTATATAAGTAAAATAAATTACATTCTAGCGAGGGAGTATATCAATGAATAAAAAATAAGACAATTCATGACTTTTGGCATCCTAATTGGTGCCTTTATTTCCATCAATATCTATTTGATAAAAAAAGAACTTGTTTCATTAGATTATATATGTTTATATATATATATATATATATATATATATATATATATATATATATATGTTTATAAATATATATATGTGTGTGTGTGTGTGTGTGTAGTATGAGAGGGTGTGTGTCTGTGTCTGTGTTTCAAACAAACGATCTTGCTGAATTTCAGAGTTGAATAATATTTTAGTGTTGTTGAGTCGTGTCAAATGACCCTCTTCCAAATGCTAAAATTTTCTTTTGGTTCCATAATATTTAGCATATACTTTCAGTGTTTTCCTTTTTCTTAGAGTGAACTTTGTCTTTTGGGGATGTCCGACTAACTTGACTTCTGACATTCTATCAAATGACTCTGTGTTTTAGTTCGCATGCGATATGACGATGCACGATGGGCTTATGGGGGATACATAATGAAGAAAAATCATACAAGAATAAGTGCAGGGACTGTATGAAGGGAACTGAACAGAGTTTGCAGCAAGAAAAATAAGAATGCCAAGTCTCTGTTCTATTATAAGACATAGAGTTTTTTCAAAGTGGGTTTTCACTTTCGGATACTTTTAAACACTTGTATTTTCCTGTTGTTTTCTCTAAACACATCCCTGCATCCCTAGAAACTCTTGAGGTTCTATTCGTTCGTGTGTAAAGAGGGTCTTGTAAAAATTTCTATTTACGTTTCAAAATTTTTTTCTCAAATTCGTGTCCAAACAGAATACACTTGAAATAAAAGCAATCAGCTGTCAACTCAATTGTTACGTTCAAGACTTAGAAACGTGGATTACTTTTGATTGACTCGTTTCAAGTACACTAATTTGGACTTTCCAAAGCATTTGTTGATATATTTTTCCAATCGAAGTAAGAGACATCTTGGGTGATACATTGTACGATCTTGCTTGTGCCAAATTGTACTGTAAGTGATTTTTAAAAAGGCCAGATAAACGTATACAAGGAGAATAGTTGGAACAGCAAAAGAGTTTTTAGATTATATGTTGAATGGTGGGAAAACCTAATGAGGAACTTTTATAATTTTAAGATATAACCTTGGTATATCCGATACAAACAATTGGGAACAGCAATAAAATGCAATTTCGCCACTTGTTAATTATGTTGCTTCGATTTTCCCGATTTTTCCAATATTATACTTCGTAATAAAGAAGTATTGAGTTTTCTTTTTCCAGAACAACTGTGAACAGAAATATAAGCAAGCACGTGCATGATTCAGTTTATTTTGGCATTGACTCCTTTTGTGTAGAACAATATGTTTCCATTCCTATTCCAGACATTTTACCGATGCCATTTCTAAGATCATTAAGTGCATGATTTGTTTGAAAAGCCTAATAACTGCTCTGAATTGTTATTCAAATATACTTGAACCTAAAAAAAACATATTTATTCATTGCAATTCAACCGTGAAAGACAAATTAATAAGACAAATTATCATAGTCGCTAAATCATGTCCCGTTTAATTGGCCATTACTCTTCCATTACCAGTGTCCAAGGAAGATAAATAATGAGTCAATGTTCACATAAGATAAACTAATCGGAGGAAGACGATTTTTCATCACTGAACGTTGAGGCTGTGACTGGCTCATTTCCCACCAAGCGAGGTTTGGTTGGTTCAGCACTGGCTAGATAGATCAATCATATGCATAATTGAATTTTAGTGATAATGTGAACATAACCTAAGAAATATTGAACGTAAGCAGCTTGGGCATTTATTGATTCAAGAATAGAATCATGTAAGAAAATATATTTGAATTTGAAAACAAAGAAGAAAAAAGCAAGTGAAGCCAGCAAAGCAGACAAAACCAAACGAGCAGATTTGAGTATAGGATACTGAAGAGACAATTTGATACGTGAAAGACAGAAAATGACATGGGTAGTTTTGAGAACCAGAGAAAAAATTCTTACCTGTTTAATAAGCAGATAAGGAGTGAAAGAGGATGAATAAGGACATACCAAAGTGAAATATTCAAGGAAATATGCAATTATATAATAATTGAATTAGCAGAAAGAGTAGACGAGAATACTCATGAAATATAGAATAAATTGAAAAAAAGAGATGGGTATTCCTATTAAATATATGTAATAAAACTAGCAAAAAAAGGAGTATATGTGTAGAAAAAAACTACCAAAGGAGAGAAAGGAATAAACATTAAATTCTTTGAATATAGAAAAAAGATAGGTACTCATTAAATGTGTAAGATGTAACTAGCGGAAAAAAAAGCAAAAACAAGAATTTCCAGGATATAGAATTTATAGGATCGACCTATTTCAAATGGCTGAGCTTGTTCTGCCAAAGCCATCTTAGTGTGATTCTTGATTTTGTTCTTCTTTCGAGGGGGTCACGAGATTCGTTCCCTCAAGTAAATGCAATGGTCTACCATCTCAAGTTCTGTGTCCATTCGATTTTAGTGTCCCTATCCCTGACATGACTGTGGCCTTTGCTTTGCTGCAGCTCGTGCATTGGCCAACTTTCTAGCGCTCATCATTTACTTCATCTTGAAATAGGAGGTTGTGTAGGATATCTGCAAAAAAGGTATGTTGTCTGAAAATCTGAGGTCGTTCAGATATTTGCTGTCTATTTTTATTCCTGTTTTTCTCCTAGCCAAGTTTTCTGGAAATCATCTCAAGACTGTGCAGAGCAAAACTTAGTGGATATCAATAGTAGTGTATTCAGCATAACCATATGGGGGATATATATATATATATATGTGTGTGTGTGTGTGTGTGTCTGTGTGTGTGTGTGTGTGTGTGTATCTGTGTGTGTGCGTGTGTCTTTGTGCAATTGCTGTGCACGCATGCATTGTATGGATGTCATGTGATCTGACAGTATACAGATTGAAGTAACAATTGAGAGGTGGAAAATCGTGAGAATATAGCATACACTCTTCTGTGTGCGACTGTAATACACTGAGGAGAATACTGTTGATAAGAAAAGAAACAGGCCTAAATGATAATACAAAATTTGAGATGTAACAACTTCCTTCCATTAATTTTGACGCCATAGTTCCAAATTTCCCTATACATTAATATATATATATATATATATATATATATATATATATATATATATATATATATATATATATATATATATATATATATATATAGGGTGCATTGCGTTCTGTTCAAAAAGACATCTCTCGGTGTAAAAGTATCAACATTCTATTCAACCTCACAGTTGTGATATAATTTTCTACTAATGAACAAATATTATCCCTAACATTTACCTCATCGACAGGAACAGTTATCAAGATTTTGTTCTACGTAAGTATTATGGTTTATTCCCTGTTTAACCTTTTCCTGAACCTGTCAAATTTGTCTGTGAATTAGTCTGTAATGGCTGCTAAGATAAAGACATTGGCTCTCGTTGATAGTGACCATCTACGGTCATTTTGTTGTTGGATGGAACTTGCTCCGTGTGCTAAACAGTGTTGATTAGTTGCTGTAATTGTCCATGAATTGATTACCAGTACGTTTGGAGTTTATAATTCAGAATAATACCTGCTCTCTTGCCAGCAATATGGACCTTATTACCATTCATTCAGCCCTCAGAATCGTGTTGCAGCTCGACTGTTTGAAGGCACCCCATCAGCCAATTTCGTTATTCTCCTTCATTTTCAAATAGCATAAGGATGTGAAGTAACTTATGTTAGACCAGCATAGTCCTTTTTCAAAATAAATATAAACTGCAATGTATATATATATATATATATGTATATATATATAATATATATATATATATATATATATATATATATATATATATATATATGT
Source organism: Thysanoteuthis rhombus (assembly GCA_963457665.1). Lineage (NCBI taxonomy): Eukaryota > Metazoa > Mollusca > Cephalopoda > Oegopsida > Thysanoteuthidae > Thysanoteuthis > Thysanoteuthis major. The sequence continues at coordinate 63,340,192 of OY735202.1, forward strand.
ATATGTATATATATATATATATATATGTATATATATATATATATATATATATATATATATATATATATATATATATATATGCACATATCACACTGATAGAAGTAAAGATCGAAAATGGGATATGACTTAACATGATGCAATGAAATAGCCAATGTGTGATGGTTAATTTCATGAAATGCTCAATATATTTGATATTGAAAATCAAATTTAGTAAGAGCAGAGTGTAAAATGTGATGGAATAAAAATTCTGCAACTCAAACATGATCAACTTTCTGCTTCTTCTGAGCTTCTGCATGCAAATACATACATACATATATATATATGTATATTGGGGTCGAATGTGCAAAATACAACAAATCATTTGCAAAACTCGAATCGTGGATTAAAAGTGATGATAAATTGCGTGCTCCGTAGCTTTTCGGTTGAAAAAAGAAAAAATGAATATGATTTATCACTCACCAAATATTTACGGATATCTGAGCTGGTATAATTCATTTTGTACAAACAAGACTTCCCAATCGTTACAATTTTATATTTGCCTCCTTGTTTTGTGTGCAAAAGATGTTTCAAATATTTCTAGTGGAAAGAGGTTATAAAATGTGAAAAGCTACTGGTAAATTTACCCCAATCGATGAATAGAAAAGATATAAATATACTTGTAAACTCTAAAGGTTTAAGTAAAGTTTTGAAAATGTGTATATCTCACGAGGAATGACAGTTTACAACTTTTTTGTCGGTTTTCAGATATTTCACTCGAATGCATAACATAGAATATCACCATGGAATGATACTATAAACCCTTGTGCGGTGGAACACTCACATACATACTTTCATTCTCTTACACGGACACACATAGAAAAACTGTAACTAAACCAGCAACAATCACGCACACACACACACACACACACACACACACACACACACACACACACACACATACATATATATATATATATGCATATATATATATACAGATGAATATATATATCTTTACATGTACAGTGCAGTTATTTCGGAATAAAACAGTACGCCACGAGTGTATTGGAGTGAATGATCTAATGCATTTTTATGCAACTAAACTAGTGTAAAAGAAAAACCTGAAAAATCGCCATAATTTCCTTTGAGTATCAAATGTTTGCCTTCATGTTTTTACAGCCATCAAGATTTCCCCCGAAAGATTTGCCAAAATAGTTATTACTTTATATACAGGGTGTGCAAAATGATGTATACATACTTGTTCGTATAATGCAAATTTGAGTATCAGCTTTAAATTATTCCAGTATAATGAAATATAGAATGGTGTAAATACTGGAATGATGTAATTTTGAGGAAAGAAAGTAATCAAACTGTGAAATGGCACCAGTAATCGTTATGCTGTCCAACAAGTCTAGTTTGGCACGAAATCAATCGAATACAATTGTTTGATGAAAGGGCTCAAAAGGGTTACACGAATTTGGTGACCAGAATTCGAAATAAAATTCTGAGTTTATCCGTTGTACTTCAGAGTTTTCACTTCACAGAGACGTTTGTTGGAAGAAGAATGGGAATTTGAATCTTTGCTTATGTTTCCCCCATAGTGATAAAACCCTAACATTGAATTCGCGTCAAGCATCGTCAAAATTGTAAGCTTAAAAGATTACCCTCTAATGATGGTTTATCTTAATGACAACAATGTCATATCAATCATGGAAAAATGAAAGTGAAAATATAGTTCCTGTGTACTGATACATACGATAACTTATTGCTATAAAGCTTTCAAAAGCAGTGACGACATTGTCTCCCGAGGAATACAATTTTGGTGCTATTCATACTCTTGTAGCAGTAGTTACTACCTTAAAATTTTGGATAGGAAGCCTTCATAATCCAAACAATTTGCTTCGGGCTTTTCAGGAGTTAGCGTTGAGACTAATACTCCGTCTCAAATACTCTAGTGAAATAATTCTCTTCTTACTAGTCAAAAAAGGTTGTATATCGGATGGAACTTGTAAATTGCACAATGCATCAAGTCAGCTGAATTGTTTGGAAAGAAAAATGAAAAATTCTGTTTTTCCTCTCATTGGAAGCCTAATTGTTCCATTTACCTCCTAATGCTATTCTATGTAGGTATGTTATGCGTAGTCTGGTGGGAAAATGTTTCTTAGAAGGTTGAGGAGAAAGAAAAAAAAACAATGATGATTCAATTTCAGACGACACCCCAAAACGAGAAAAAACAAATCAAACACTCGTTCTAAATCATGTCCGGGTATCCAAATCCTCCGTGCTAATTGGCACAGGACATGAGCAGCTCTTTTTGAAGGATAGTGATTCTCCTCAGTTTTACGAGATTAGATCCTTATTATGTTATTTCCAATAAAAGATACATGTCTGATTTTTTTTATTTATTATTTATTATCTAATTTAGGACTTTCTCTTCATCGTACTGTGTTATGGATTTTGTATTCATCGAATTTACTTTCCTACACCCTCTTCTTGGATTGTTTCTCCTGGTTTTTGTTTTTTTCTCTCTGATTTTCTCCACTGTTTTTTCCTCTCAGTTGTTAATTTTCCACTTATCACCTCACTGCTTTTCATTGGACTTCCAGTATTTTTTCTTCAAATCTCCTTTTTTTTTATTCTTATCATTTTTATTATCCCGTTCAAATATTTCTCATCCAAATATTTGTCTCCTCTCTTTTTTTTCCGATTTCAAACTTCCTTCACATTCATCTGTATTTCCTTGTTGAATCAAATATTCCATTCAATTTAATCTTATGATCATTATTCTGTCTTATCCATCTTTTCCCCATTCGACCTTACTTATTTTTTACTTAACAGCTCTAATCAAATGCGTGGATATTGCACGAATAAGACAAAATGCAAGTAAATGCACGAAAATATCTCTTTAGTCCAATTATATTTCTCGTGGCTTACATTATTCAAATTCATCCGAATAGAAAACGTATTATCCCATCGATTAAATGAAAAAGACAATAAATACTTCATGTATTGGTTCTTGAATATACTACAATCGTTATATATATTATTTGCGTGTTGGGTTATTATCTGGATCTATTGGATTCACTTAGAGTGTCGTTTAAAATGAGATCGTGAAACATTCGGCTATTCCTCATTTTTTCAAATCAAATTGTCGCCCTTCTTTTTCGCCTGGTCAACTTCTAATCTTCAATAGATGAGTATGAATATATAATGTCAAAATTTCTTATTCCTCTTTCTATCTACTTTTTAATGCTTGATCAATCCTGCATTCAATATTTCTTTGTTCATGGTAATCATTTCCTTTTCATTCTTTCTTGTGTTTGATTTCAGTAGCGTATTCATTCCATCGCTTCAGTCAGGTAATTTCTTTGTTCTCTTTTTTTTTCTTTGTTCTTTCATTTCTCGTCATTCATCTTAAATCTTCAGCTAGTGTGAATGTTTCAGGAGCTACATGTTCGTCATTACGATTCCACTAAACACATTTTAAACATGAATACATACAACATATATTCTTCATATTTTTGCTACCTTTCAAATTAGCTAATTGTTTCCCCCCTTTCAACAACATACACACAAATATACACATGCACACATGCACTTGTAAGCACACACACAGACAAAAATACACAGACACACATCTATATATATATATATATACACACACACACACACACACACACGTATATATATATATATATATGTATATATATATATATATATATATATATATATATACATATATATATATATATATATATATATATATATATATCACAAAGTAAAATTGCTGAGCAAATTAATCGAAGTGAGTTCAGAATAGTTCTGCATATTCAAAAAATTGCTAATGTATTAAATTGAAAAAAAGGTCCAATGTTGACGATATGGCAATTATAAGAGGGCTGCAGCGAATCCTTGGAAAGTTTCTGCCTCATCCAATGGTGGAAACAGAGATTTACATTCATAAAACAATCTATTAGACAGAACTAATAAGAAGTCAGGATCCAGGCAAAGAAGAGAATTCTTACATTTTGCCCTGATCCATTCGAGTAATTAAAACTATAAATCATTACAACGCATGCATTTGAATTGGAGCTTTCCATCTTGTTTGTTTTGGGGGTGAATTTGTACTTATGTGGGGATATGCATGCGGGCATGTACATTTATTCAAGGCTGTTGCCTATTTTTTTTAGATATAAAGAAAGAGTATGTTTGTTTTTCCCCCGTTTTCATTAATGTTTGTATTTTTATCAAGCCATTTTACGTCCATGTGAGGAGTTGGTGTTTATTGGACATGCTTTTTCCCTTTGAAAAGACACACGAATCTCATTCGTTTTTGTAGACACAATGCATTCAGGTTCCTAACTAAATTCACCATTATTTTCTTTTCAACTGCCGAAGTCTATTTTATTCGTGTTTCCAGCTGAGCACTTGCACAGAATAGCATCTGGATTGCTACAGGCCATAATTGTGGTCAATTCATAAAACATCATTAACTCTTGAATAGATTTCCCTGACAGATCCGTTCTGATTGATCTGTCAGTGCCGAACACCAATGAAGATTTCTGATTAACGAGCTGGAAGCGATGTTTTATGACTTTCAGCGAACACAAGTCTAAGGAAATGGATTTTCTCTATTCAAACGTCTCAATAGGATATGAAAAGGTGGATGACAAACTTTTGAATGTTGTCGACTTAGCATGAAGAGCCTGATTTTAAAACGGTGTGAGTTATCGTTGTATATACAAATGCAACTGTAACGATGCCGTGTTCAAATATTATGCCTTATCAAAATACACAAAAGATGGTATTTGCTTGATAAAGTCAGAAAGAGGTGAATGTCAATATATGAGTCTTCCATTGCTAGAATTAATGAGAGAAATAATGTTAACTTTTAACTTTCGGGGTCAGAAATTGAAATCTATTATTGCAGCCCGATGAGAAGCTATCTTCCTTGTTTTGGGTCGGATTATTATTCTTTCATATTTCCTTTTTTATAGTTGCTCCTAGCATCCATCAACACTTTTTTATGTTTGAACTTAGTTCTATAATTTGTCAAGTTTAGTTTCTGGTCCAGTGCCAATGCCAATAGGTTGAACAATATAAGCCAGCTGTCTCCCATGAACACGTATCTTGGATGATGCTGCCCTATCAATAATTCTCAAACTCTTCTGCCCTGCCGGGCGTATAAATGTCAAATTGTAGAGACTTGTTGTTTTAAACCAAAAACAAGCCGGTTTATTCTTGTAAGAATAAAATAAAGCAACGTCTGGAGGTCATGATGTTAGGTGTTTGCAGTCACATTCAAGTCCTCGCACATTCAGGAAAAATAATAATTTCAAAAGAATGCCCCGTTACATAGACTTAAAACGTCTTGACCAGTACAGTTATTTTTACAGAATAGTGATACAAAAGACCAGCCATAGTGATTATTATGTATATATATATATATATATATATATATATATATATATATATATATATATATATATATATATATATATATGTATATATATATATATATATATATATATATATATATATATATATATACATTCGTAATATTAATAATGAATATGACCCTGCAAATGGATATGTGGGGGCATCTCATAACTAATTTAGCCTGCAAAGTTTCAGTATTTCATTAATCAATATCTACTCTCGTGTAGGCAAATCATGAATTATTTGGCGATATATATATATATATATATATATATATATATATATATATATATATATATATATATATATATATATATATATATATATATATATATATATATATATATGTACATTATATATATTCATATATAAGGAATATGCATATATATAGAGGTTTATGTTTTGGCCTCATTTAAGCATCTTCTGCTAGATGATTTGGTTAGCACTCACGGACACACACATATGTATGGGGGCTGATTACTTATAAATTTAAGATGACGAAAAGCAGACACGAAGTTATGAATTAACTATTTGCAGTAATGCCTTATATAGAATACATAGTCAAGTGCATTGATGGAGAAAACACACCTTAACACATAAATAAGTTTTCCAAGCATCGTTTTCTATATCAAGTGCAGGAAACCGATCATTTTTTTCTCCATTTTAATACAAGAAAATATATAGAAATTCTTGCAAATGGTAATGTAATGAATAATTTTCTGTGAATTACTAATTGCATAGTCGCAAAAATGGCATCCTTTTTTCACTGTATCTGCTGTACATGCAATTTGATATTTCAGCGAAACATTGCATTTAATATGATTGACCTGCTGTTCAATGCAAAGAGTATTGCAAAATAATGTAGTATCGTTTCTTTTGTTTTTCCGTAGCTGAATTTTATCTCAATGCATTAGTTTCGAATGTAGTGATCTCAATAGTATTA